>JAWPEG010000010.1:27464383-27477361 GCA_035771395.1 Myotis vivesi
CCCCCCCCCCCCCCCCCCCCCCGCCGGGGAAGGGAAGCCAGGTCTCGGCCGGCTTTGAGTTCACCACCTACCAGAGGCCTGCCAGGCGGGGAACCGTCACCGGACACTTCAGGGCGGACACAGCCCAGCCTGGTGACTCATCGAGGCCGGGAGCCCTTTCCCCCGCCCACGAACGGTGGTTAAGCTCCCCAGGGCCCGCTCCAGACCTATAATTATGCTCGCTTCACACACAGGGAAACTGAGGCAGAGGGCTGCACGGTGGCCCAGTGAGGTTGCCTCCTTGTCTAACCCCAAAGCAGGGGGGCCCCTGGGTGAACCCAGCCTGGGAGCCGGGCCAGAGCCCTCCTCTCGGGCCGGGGACCGTGGCCACCGTGAAAGTGGACACTCAGGCCGGGGAGTCCCTTCCACCGGGCAGGGCTGCTGGGCTCCGGGCCCCATGGCCAGACCCAGAGAGCTGGGGAGCTAGAAGTTCGATTTTTATCAGAAAATAGTACCATGTTTTCAAGTCCGCTAACCAATTCCATTTATTTTTGTTGTTGTTAATTTTTCCACTGATTTTTAGAGCGAGCAGAAAGGAGGGGGAGAGAAAGAGAGAGAGCAACATCGATGTGAGAGAGTCATATCAGCTGCCTGCCTTAGATCGAGCCTGCAACCCAGGTGCATGCCCTGGACAGAAATCAAACCCGGAACCCTTCAACCCACAGGCTGACACTCTATCCACTGAGTCAAACTGGCTAGGGCCAATTCAAAAAATTTTTAATGTATTGATTGATTTGAGAGGGAGAGAAACATCGATGTGTTGTTTCACTCATTGACTGATTCTTCTATGTGCCCTGAGCAGAGATCGAACCCAAAATCTTGGGGAAGGAGGACACTCCACCCGGCTGAGCTACCGGCCAGGGATCCGTTCAAACTTCTTTAAATATATATTATTGATTTTTTACAGAGAGGGAGGGAGAGGGATAGAGAGTTAGAAACATCGATGAGAGAGAAACATCGACCAGCTGCCTCCTGCATGCCTCTCACTGGGGACATGCCCGCAACCCAGGCACATGCCCTTGGCCGGAATCGAACCCGGGACCCTTGAGTCCACAGGCCGACTCTCTACCCACTGAGCCACACCGGCCAGGGCCCATTCAGACTTCTTAAAGTCACCTCGTAGGCCACCAAAGCCTGTGGGTGGGAGGGAGTCA
The DNA here is from genome assembly GCA_035771395.1 of Myotis vivesi. Taxonomy (NCBI): domain Eukaryota; kingdom Metazoa; phylum Chordata; class Mammalia; order Chiroptera; family Vespertilionidae; genus Myotis; species Myotis vivesi. The sequence continues at coordinate 27,465,577 of JAWPEG010000010.1, forward strand.
GGCCTGAGAACCACCTTGAGACCCTTCACCTCAATGGCCGTGACCCCGCAGGAATGTCCCGGGAGCCCCACGGGCGATCTGACGTTTCCTGGCAGCCACTGGCCGGTGAAAGCAGCCGGCTGCCTCGGGGAGCAAATGGGCGTGGCCGAGTTCCAATAAAACTTTATTGACAAAAGCTAATACGGTTTCCCCTAAAGTTTAGGCCCAAAGGCCTGAGCCGCTGGCCCCGTGTCCACACATTATCCTCAGATACAAGACAGATGCCTGCACGGAGGGTCTGTTCACCGAGATCATTCATCATTCAAGGCTGGTTTTTGCAAAAATGTAAGCCCGGCGAAGAAGGGCTTTTGTGGTATTCCTGGATCCAACGGCAGGCAGGTTTGAAATCATCGGGTTTTGTTATTTCACGACATTTTAAATTAGGGCCTGGCCGTGTGGCTCAGTGGAATTTACATCGTCCTGTGCACCGAGAGGCTGTGGGTTCGATTTCCGGTCAGGGCACGTGCCAGGGTTGCGGGCTTGATCCCCAGTAAGGGGTGCGGGGGGACAGGAGGCAGCTGATCCATGATTCTCTCTCATCATGGGTGTGGCCAAGGCCGGGACAGGCAAGGAAAGGGTCCCCAGGTGGGGAGGGGGGCTGAAGGGGGCAGCTGGGGGGGGGGGGGCGGGGAGAACAGATGGGAAGGTGAGTCATTAAATCAGGGCAGACCCCAGGGCCAGGGCAGGGGACAGGGGCNCCCCCCCCCCCCCCCCCCCCCCCCCCCCCCCCCCCCCCCCCCCCCCCCCCCCCCCCCCCCCCCCCCCCCCCCCCCCCCCCCCCCCCCCCCCCCCCCAGAACAGATGGGAAGGTGAGTCATTAAATCAGGGCAGACCCCAGGGCCAGGGCAGGGGACAGGGGCACAAAGTGGTTCCACCCCAAACACTCAAGTTGGATCTCACACGAGTGTTTGGGGTAGAAATGAACACAACACACACACACACACACACACACACACACACACACAGTTTCACTTGTCTGGACTGCTGACATGATTTTTTTATCCATATAATTCTGCAGGAAACAGCCGAAGACAGCTTTTCTGGATGAAGGGCCTTTTCTCGGGCCGCCCCGTCCCAGGTGAAGGGTCCATGTGTGTGTGTGCACACGAGTGCGTGTGTGCATGTGCATGTGCGTGCGTGTGTGTGTGTGTGTGTGTGTGTGCAGGAGGAGCTCAGCCTTCCTCTATTCTAAACAGAGAATGTCCCTGTCACGTGACCACGCAGGCGGCTGTGTCCCTCGCCCGGTCCCCCTCCTTTTTCGGGGGGTGGGGCGGGGGTAGTGTTTGTTGTTGTTGCCCCTGCGAGCGAGACGAAAAAGCTGGACTGTGGCTGTGAAGGGGGAGGCGCCGACAATGCGGGCGGCAGTGAAAAGGCGGCTGCTGCGGAGAGGAGTTTAATCTAATTTGGTTGGAGGGTGTCGGCCGCGCTGTTGTTTGGGGGAGTGTGGGAAGCGAGGCCCGAGCAGTGGGGAGCCGGCTCTCCGAGAAGATCCAAAGCCAGGCCTTGAAGGGAGATTAGAGACGAGCACTGATTTGCAATTCACACCAAGGCCCCCCGCGGAACCCTCGGTCATATTTCAAACCCCCTCGCCAGGCAAGTGCCTGGGCCACAGCGGCCTAGTCGCCTTGGAGGGACGGTCCCCTGTCCCCTCCGCTCATCCGCTTGACGATGAGGGTGCTTTGTTGTTGTTGTTTCTCAAACCCTACCCCCCCCCCGCCCCCCGCCCTCCAGCCCTGTCTTCCAGCTCCTGTTTTGAGCTGGAATTAAAACTTTGGTGCCTGTTGGATGGGCTGCGAGGGGCCTGGGGTTCCTGTGGCCGCCCCAGGGCCCAGGCCGAGGCCCGAGGTGCTTTCCTGGGAGGGTGTGGGGCCTGGGAAAGGCTGCCTCCTGGGTCAGGAAGGAGAAGTCTCTGTGCTTTGTTGTTTTTAATCTGATCATAAGTTTCTGCAGAAATGTCACACGAGATGAGGTCAGGGGCAACAGTGCCTGCCGGCCCGAGGCCCCCTGTCCACGAGGAAGTAGATCCCGTTTCATAGGGAACCCCACCCCCCTCAGCAGGCCTGGGGCTCCCCCCAGCACGGTTGTCACCCGAACCCCTTTCTGTCTGAAACGTCACCCACCGTCTTGTGTCCTTTCCCCAGCCTCCCGGGTCCGGCCACAGGTTCCCTCCTGCCACGGGCAGCCACACGCGGAGTCTGAGGGTTTCACCTTCCTCTCTGTGGCCGGACGGGTCGGTAGGTTTTTATCTTAAGGAGGTGACCTGGGCTCGCTCTCATCTCGGTTCAGAAAGCCTCCCTCCGACAGTGGCGGCAATTCTAACCAACCGCAGGGACCGCGGCGTCCTGGGAAGGGCCACGCCTCTGGTTCCCCGCGATCTCCGTGTCCACGTGGCTCAGACTTTCCACTCTGCAGGGACGAAAGGAGCCTCGGGGCCTCGCCTTCCATCCTCTTCCACCAAAAACAAACAAACAAACAGTTTAGCCCTCATTCAGCGCCGTGCCCGGCTCCTGACACCGTCCCCTTTCAAAACCCTTGTGCTTTGCTGAGAGAACAAGTCCAAGAACTTGAAGGTAGCGAATGTGAAAGCGTACAATTTTCCAAAATATAGATATATTTTATGGTGGGGGGCAGAGGGTAGAACAAAATATACTCCTCGCCCCTGCACATTATTTGAAATCATGTTTCATTATCAAGTTTCTCGCTCAGAATGTGAGAGGCCTAATGAGATTTCCATTAATTTAGAGCCCTCGCTCTTCCCACGGCAGCCCCCAAACGCGTCCTCGCCCCTCTTTCATCCGCGGTTAAATATGTAAATAAAATGTCTAAAGTCATTCTTCAAAGAAGACAAAAGAAGAAAGGGCTGAGGGGGGAGCCGGGCAGAGAAGCCTCCGGGTTCTCCATAACATTCGCCGGAGGGGGGCCGGCGGCCAGCCCGGCGAGCAGCAGGGGGCCCGGCCGCCTCTCAGAGCCGCACGTCTCACACCCCACACACGGGAAAATAAACGAAAATAAAATATCTTTTCAGCTGGAGCCGTCAAAAGGCCCCTTTCATTCCGGGTTACGGAGGAGGCCTCCGGCACCGGCCGGTTCCCCAGCCTCCGCTGCTCCCCAACGGCGTCGATCTGCGGGTCTCCGGCTCGGCCGGGCCGAGCGCACGGTGCTTCTGCACACACCGTGTTTCTCTTTTTTTCTGAAAACCAGAGAAGAAAGCAGTCTGAAGTGGTTATCGCTGAAATAACAGGTCTGAACATGGCTGCATGGGAGCAATGCAAAAAGGGTCAATGAGGAGGCACCTCTCCATCGCTCACACCCCCTCCTGGTGTCAGCCCGTCTCCTTAGCCCCTGCACATGGGTTTTCCCAATAGTTTCTGAGAAAACAGAGCCAAAAAAGAAAAATGGGGGGGGGGGGTGTCCAATGAAGGACCTTTGCAGGGAAAATTGTAGGAAAGCCAGCTGGTGTCCAGGGGCCGTTTTTCACGATGGTTTTGAAAAGAACTCCCTGGACTCAAACACACAACAGAAAGGAAACCCAAGGAGGCCCAGCGCGGGGATGGGGGCTGTTCTGGCGGCACCAGGCAGCCTGTCCCACTTCCTCCTCAGCTCGGCTTCCTCACACCTCCCACCACTTCCAACGCCCAACGCCCAGGGACAAGGATGCAGGCCAACCGGCCTGTTAGTACTGGGATCCTGGGTAGGTCTCAGCCTCAGCCTCCTCCTAAGTGTTTGCTGGAAGGAAGGAAGGAAGGAAGGAAGGAAGGAAGGAAGGAAGGAAGGAAGGAAGGAGGGAGGGAGGAAAAGTAGGTAGATGGAAGGATGGCTGAATGAATGGAAGGACAGATGAATGAATGGGTGGATAGATGGATGGATGGACAATGGATAGATGGAAAAAAGGAAGGAAGGGCGGATGGATGATGGATGGGAGGGAGGAAGGAGGAAGGGAGGGAAGGAGAGAGGGAGGGAGGGAGGGAGGAAGAATGAATGGATGGATAGAAGGGTGGATGATGGATGGATGGATGATGGACAGATGATGGATGAATGGGTGGATGATGGATGGATGGAGGATGGATGGATGGATGGATGGTTGGATGGATGGTTGGATGGAAGGGTAGGTGGATAGAAGGATGGATGATGGATGGATGGATGATGGATGGATGGTTGGATGGATGGTTGGATGGAAGGGTAGGTGGATAGAAGGATGGATGATGGATGGAAGGAAGGGAGGAAGGGAGGAAGGGAGGAAGGAAGGAAGGAAGGAAGGAAGGAAGGAAGGAAGGAAGGAAGGATGAATGAGTGGATGTGAGGTCTCCCGAGTTTCTTAAAGATGTAAAACCCTCTGACTTGTTTGAAATAAGAGCCAATGAATCCTGATCAGCCTTCTCAGCGGCAGCGCCCCCTTCGCCACAGCGGGCAGAGGCTCCCAGGAGGAGGAGCGCCAGGCAGTGGCTTCTCCTTCCAGGAGGGGGCTCCTAGGGACACCTGGCCTCTCTGGGGGCTCAGCCCGACCCCAGGGGGGTCTGCACACCTGTCCAGGCCGCCTGAGGATGGAGGAGGGAGAGGAGGCCAGGATCACAGGGCCCTCCTCTGACCTCCCTCCCACCCCTAACCACCCCCCCCCCCACGGCCCTGCAGATGAGACCCAGAGTTTCAGAAGAATGTGAGAGACCCCGGTCGCCAGGGCCCCTAAGAGGAGAGCGGCGCCCCTCCCCTCCCCGGGGCGCTGTTTATTTAGGGGCCGATCACGGAGCCAGGGGAAGCCTTTGAAATGTCTTCGCAGGGGAGGCGGGTATGTGCGCCCCCCGCGCGCCCTGTGCGGGGTGGGGCGGGGCGGGGCGTCCCTAAGTGACTTTATCCCCAACGGGGTGGCCCCGAGGCGAGCGGGTGGGCGACGGGCCTCCATCCGGGACGCTCGCTCCACTTCCCGGGAGAACCGCGAGGTGTGGGCGCCTCCCGGGGGGTTGAGGACCGGGGACCCCGCTGGCTCAGCCTCCTCCCGCCTCCCCCCCCCCCCCCGCCGAGTCCCCGTCACCTGATGGGTCAGTAGCCCAGGCGGGTGTGGGCCGGGCCATCACTCGCCTAATAACACAAATCCCCGATGAGCGAATGGCTTCCGATCATAAATAAACTCCAGCCCCGACCGGCGGGAGGCCCCTCAACGCCACGGCTTTGTTGGGGGGACGCGGGGGGATCCCCAGGAAACAAGCCAAGCCCCCACTTCCCGGGAATGGTGAGGGGGACGTCGGCGTCCCGGGAGCGGTCCCGCCCCTCCCCCGCCCCCCTTCCGGGCGAAGACCCCGCCGGAGCGGCCCTAAAAGTCCGGATCCCCGGCCCCTCCCCCCGGCCCGGGCGCTTCGCTTTGAAATTTCAAAGGCCGGGCCTCCCGGAGCCGGGCCGCGCGCAGGCCTGGCGACTCCCCGCCCCGGACGGCGCGGCGGCTTTACAAGCGAAAGGGCCGCTTTATGGCCGCGGCTGTAAAACGCACATCCCGCCTCGCTTTGAAGGCGCCCCGGCCCGGGACCCCCCGGGAAAGCGGGACGATGCGCCCCGCCCGCCGCCGCGGGCACCCGCCCCCCCCCCTCCGGCCCGTCTCCCAGCTTCCCGCGACCCCGGCGCCCGTGGGGTCCTCCGGGAGATGGGGCGCAGGCCGCGAGAGACACAGGGTGCGGGGACAAGCCCGAGGGGTCCCCCCGGAAAGAGGGCGCACGCGGGCGGGAGGCGGAGGGAGAGCCAAGTTGGAGGCCGGCGGGGAGAGGGAGCAGGGGCGGCGGGCAGGACCGGCCGAGGCGCCAGGCGGGGAGTCCGGGCCGGGCGGGGGGCGAGACCGAGCAGCGCCCCGCGGGGCCCCGGAGCCGGCGAGGGGCCGCCCCGCTTTCTCATGCAAAGCAGCGGCGGGGCGGGGCGGGGCGCGCTCGGGGGCGGGGCCTGTCACCGCCCGGCTCTCCGCCTTCGCCTTTCCGCGCTTCTCCTCGCCCCGGGACGCAAACCTCCCGACAGCTGCGGGCCGGGCCGGGCCGAGGCCGAGGCCGGCGCGGGTGGGGGGCGAGGAGCCCGGCGCGCTGGCCCGGCCACCGTGCGCCCCCGCCGCCCGCCGCCCGCCCGCCCGCCCGCTCCGGACGCGCCCCCCGTGCGCTCCCCGAAGAGGCCAAAGTTTGCCGGCCGAGACCCGCATCCCGCGCCGGCGGCCGCGCCGAGGGCTCCCGGGGCCCCCTCGCTTCCCGGTATTGTTCGCCGACTTCGCTCCCCGGCTCCGCGGCCCCCTCTCGGCGGAGGCCCGGGCCGCCGGGCGCCGGGAGAGCAGGGCCAGGCTGGGCGGGCATGGGCGGGCGCCCGGGCCGGGACGCGGAGCCGGGGCCAGCAGCCCGAACCCGGGCCCGGGAGCGGCGGCTCTGAGGGCCGCGGACCTCCCCGCCGCCGGGGCGCCTCCGACGCCGGCACCATGTCGCGGCGCCCGGGGCCCCGCCTGTGGCTGGCGCTGCAGGTGCTGGGGACGTGCGCCGCCATCAGCTCCCTGGACCTGGAGCGCCCGGGCGACGGCCAGTGCCAGCCCATCGACATCCCCATGTGCCGGGACATCGGCTACAACATGACGCGTATGCCCAACCTCATGGGCCACGAGCAGCAGCGCGAGGCCGCCATCCAGCTGCACGAGTTCGCGCCGCTCGTGGAGTACGGCTGCCACGGGCACCTCCGCTTCTTCCTGTGCTCGCTGTACGCGCCCATGTGCACCGAGCAGGTCTCCGCCCCCATCCCCGCCTGCCGCGTCATGTGCGAGCAGGCCCGGCTCCGCTGCTCCCCGATCATGGAGCAGTTCCACTTCCAGTGGCCGGACTCGCTGGACTGCGGCAAACTCCCCAACAAGAACGATCCCAACTACCTGTGCATGGAGGCGCCCAGCAACGGCTCGGACGCGCCGGCGGCGGCGCGCGGGGCGGGCCTGTTCCCGCCGCTGTTCCGGCCGCAGCCGCGGCCCCCCGCGGGCGCGCCGGAGCCCTCGCTTCCCAAGGAGGGGGGCCCGGAGGGGCCCGGGCGCGCCGGCTGCGCCAACCCCGGCAAGTTCCACCACGTGGGCCGCAGCGCTTCGTGCGCGCCGCTGTGCGCGCCCGGCGTGGACGTGTACTGGAGCCGCGAGGACAAGCGCTTCGCCGTGGTCTGGCTGGCCGTCTGGTCGGTGCTCTGCTTCCTGTCCAGCGCCTTCACCGTGCTCACCTTCCTCATCGACCCCGAGCGCTTCCGCTACCCGGAGCGCCCTATCATCTTCCTCTCCATGTGCTACTGCGTGTCCTCCCTGGGCTACATCATCCGCCTGTTCGCGGGCGCCGAGAGCATCGCGTGCGACCGGGACAGCGGGCAGCTGTACGTGATCCAGGAGGGGCTGGAGAGCACGGGCTGCACCCTGGTCTTCCTGGTGCTCTACTACTTCGGCATGGCCAGCTCGCTCTGGTGGGTCATCCTGACGCTCACCTGGTTCCTGGCCGCGGGCAAGAAGTGGGGCCACGAGGCCATCGAGGCGCACAGCAGCTACTTCCACCTGGCGGCCTGGGCCATCCCCGCCGTCAAGACCATCCTGATCCTGGTGATGCGCCGCGTGGCGGGCGACGAGCTCACGGGCGTCTGCTACGTGGGCAGCATGGACGTGCACGCGCTCACGGGCTTCGTGCTCGTGCCCCTGGCCTGCTACCTGGTCCTGGGCACGTCGTTCCTGCTGTCCGGCTTCGTGGCGCTGTTCCACATCCGGCGGGTGATGAAGACGGGCGGGGAGAACACGGACAAGCTGGAGAAGCTCATGGTGCGCATCGGGGTGTTCTCGGTGCTCTACACGGTGCCCGCCACGTGCGTCATCGCCTGCTACTGCTACGAGCGCCTGCACACGGAGCGCTGGCGGGCGCTGGCCGCGCAGCGCCGGTGCCGGCTGGACAGCCAGACGCAGAGCCTGGACTGCCTGCTGGCCGCCTCCATCCCGGCCGTGGAGATCTTCCTGCTGAAGATCTTCATGCTGCTGGTCGTGGGCATCACGAGCGGCGTGTGGATCTGGACGGCCAAGACGCTGCAGTCCTGGCGCTCGCTGTGCGGCCGCCGGTTCCGGAGGCGCGACCGCAGGAAGCCCGTCAGCGTCGCCGCCCACCACCACCAGGCGCACGGAGGCGGCGGCGGGATTTACAAAAAAGCCCAGCACCCCCAAAAGGCGTACCCCGGCAAGTATGAGCTGCCCGCACAGCCGCCTGCCTGCGTGTGAACCGGCCAGAAAAACCAAACAAAACACACACACACAAAAAGCCAGGAAACTTTCCCACGGGGAGACGGTGGCCCGCGGAGCCAAACCTGGTGCTTTTCTTGGTTGGTTGGTTGGTTGGTTTCCTGTTGGTTTGTTTGTTTTTTTTTAAATAAAAGTTTAAAAAGTAATAATAATAATAATAATAAACCGGTATTTGGGGGGGGTGTTTTTTTAAATATGTTTTTATTGATTTCAGAGAGGAAGGGAGAGAGAAAGAAACATCCATGATGAGAGAGAGCCATGGATGGGCTGCCTCCGGCACGCCCCCCACTGGGGATCGCCTGCAACCCGGGCAGGTGCCCTTGACCGGGAATCGAACCCGGGACCTCTGGGTTCCCAGGTCGACGCTCAACCACTGAGCCACACCGGCCGGGATCGTAAAGGTTTTCACCCTGAGATTCAGGAGGGGCGGTACCCGGGGAGTCCAGGCTGGGGGGCAGGGGGTTGGGTTTGTTTGCAGGAAGGAGGGCTCCCCGGTGGGGAAGTCGCTCTTTGTAACTAATTTGTGGTAAAGTAGTGGGTTCAGCCCCTCCCTCTCCCCCCACCCCTACCCCACCCCCACCCGGAAGAAAACTTTTGTTTAGAATCTTCAGTAAATATACATCCGAGCGTGTGTTTGCCTTGGCTTTGCTCGCCTTAGACAAACCCGAGCCGAGAGGACTTGTTTGCCGATGAAAAGGCCTGTCTGTGGTGGGCTGCAGAGAGCAAGGGGGGAGTGGGTGTGGGGGGCAGGGAGGGGCCCCGCAGGAGGGCAGCCACTTTAGCGCCCACAGGGGGAGAGAGGGAGCCTGTCGGCCCAGCACGCCCGGGGGGTTGGGCATCTGCCCCCCACACACACCGTCTCTCTCCGGGACAGAAACTTCCACCAGACCTCACCTGGGCCGAGGCCCACCGCCTGCGATTGGTACATTGTTTTCTCCTCCTCGTTCCCTGAGCATCCGAAGGGGAGCTGTGGATAAAGACCACAAAGGAACCTCCCCACAAAGGGGCGAGGGGCCCAGGCCTCAGACGCCCTCCGCCCGTTACATTTGTGGCTTTTTCATGGAAACCAGGCCTGAGTGAGCAGCTCCTCGCCCCCATTTGTGGGAGGGAGGGGGCGGGGGAGGGGGGGCCATTCAAAGTCGCCCGAGGGCTGATTGACTCTCTATTGTGACACAAATGGCTTCCCTGACGGGCCTGGAGCCCTGGGCCCAGGGCGAGCTCACACCCCTCCGCCCCCGCCCCTGCCCACCCGGGGTCGGCGTGGGCCTGCTGGTGCCCGGGTGGCTAAATGACATGATATTTTCGTGCTCCTCTATTTTATTAAAAATAAACTCTGTTCTTCTGCTTGCTGCTGGTCCCTGTGCGCTGAGAGGGAAGAGAGGAAACTTTCTGAGTTCCCGGCGAAGGTTGAGTGTGGTCTCCGCTGAGTGGTCTCCTAGAGGTCACGGCTCATCCCTGGGACCTGGCAGATGGGCAGAGCCTGAGGGAGGGGCAGTGTCTTTTATTTTACTTTAATACGTATATTTTATATCGATTTCAGAGCAGGAGGGAGAGAGAGAGAGACAGAAACATCCATGATGAGAGAGAATCATGGACCCGCTGCCTCCTGCACTCCCCACACTGGGGATCGAGCCTGCAACCCGGGCCTGTGCCCTGACCGGGATTGAACCATGGCCTCCTGGTTCCTAGGTCGATGCTCAACCCCTGGGCCATGCGGGCCGGGCTCTGAGGAGGGTGTTTAGGAATTAAGGCCAGTGCCCAAGACCACCCTCACCCTAACAGCACCAGAGCTGGGCAGAGGGGCTGGGTGCCGCCTGTCTGGCCTGTGAATGAATGTCTGGCAGGGCGGGGGGTGGGGGTTGAGGGGGCAGCTGCTTGGGGTCCAGTTCCACAGGCAAAGTAATTTAAGGTCAAATGCAGACTAGCCTTCCTTGCATTAAAAACCAACGAGAAAAGTGCATTTAAACACCTACAAGGGCCTTAGCCAGTGTGGCTCAGTGGACAGAGAGCGGGACTGTGGACCAAAGGGTCCGGGGTTCGATTCCGGTCCAGGGCACGTACCTCGGTCACAGGCTCAACCCCCGGGCCTGGTCGGGCCAAGTGAGGGCAACCCATCGATGTGTCTCCTCTCTCTGTGTCTCTCACCGCCCTCCACTCTCCCTAAAGATCAACGGGGGGAATACCCTGGGGTGAGGATGAACAACCACAGTCAGAGCAGGGCTGGGAGCCCCGAAGCTGGGGTCCGAACCCAACCCTCTGCTCTGAAGTCGGCGCTTCCCACGGCAGGTGCACGGCTTCGACTTTGGTCCCGAGGAAAGCGCGGCGTCCGGTCTGGGTGGGTGTCGGTGGGTCCGCAGAGGAAGCAGTGACCTTGCCCGCAGAGGTCAGGGGAGGTCAGCCGGCCCCTCTCTGCCACGGGGAGCTCGGGCCTCCGCAGAGACTCGCGGATACGCGGCCCCCAGAGCGCTCTCCTGGCACTGGGGTCCCCCCACCCCCCACCCCCCACCCCCGGGTCACAGACAGAGGCGGGCAGTGGATTTTAGGAGCCTCATCAAGACTTAAAAGTTAGGCCCGGCCGAGGGGCTCAGGGGTTGAGCATGGACCTCTGAACCAGGAGGTTAGGGTTCGATTCCAGGTCAGGGCACAGGCCTGGGTTTCGGGCTCCATCCCCAGTGCGGGGCGTGCAGGGGGCAGCCGGTCCGTGATCCTCTCTCATCATTGGTGTTTCTCTCTCTCTCTCTCTCCCTTCCTCTCTGAAACCAATAAAAATATATATAAAAAGAAAGACAGAAAGGGCTCCCACAGACCACCCTTCAAACACACCCACCTCCGTCCATCCCACCCGCAAGGACCTGAGGGCGGGCGGTGGCCTCAGGAATCCGGGACCCGGGACCAAAGGCTCTCAGCTGGCCCCTGACCACAGGTGGTCCCTCGAACATCTGTTCTGAGGAGCACCTTGGGGCACGTTAGGGAAGATTTGCCCTGAAAATAAAATTAAATAAAAAACCACACAGAACGCCACCTTGGAACCTCTCCTGACAGCATCTCCCGTGTCTGAGGCGGAACTACAAAGTGATGGGCCCTGACAAGCGGTAAATCAGCGTCCGCCTTGAAAGGGGGCGAAGTGATTATGAGGTGCAGGTGCCGCCTTTGATCCCCAGTGACAAGCTCCTGGGGCTGGTGCCACTGTCCCCCGCTGCCTCCCCCCAGCAGGGCCACACCTGGGGCCCCCCGGGGCCTGAACACATGGTTCATTCACGATCTGCTTTTCTTTCTGCAGCTCAGGCGAAGCACCGCTACTGAGGCTGTACCATTGTATCCACATCACCCGGTGGCCCTGAGGTTGTACCATTGTATCCACATCACCCGGTGGCCCTGAGGTTGTACCATTGTATCCACATCACCCGGTGGCCCTGAGGCTGTACCATTGTATCCACATCACCCGGTGGCCCTGAGGCTGTAACATTGTATCCACATCACCCGGTGGCCCTGAGG
>JAWPEG010000010.1:27502052-27532077 GCA_035771395.1 Myotis vivesi
GTGAGTGTGTGTGTGTGTCTGAGAGTGTGAGCGTGAGTGTGTGTCTGAGTGTGTGTGTGTGTGTGAGAGTGTGTGTCTGAGTGTGTGTGTGGGTGTGGGTGTGTGTCTGAGTGTGTGTGCGTATGAGTGAGTGTGTGTCTGAGTGTGTGTGTGTGTGTGTGAGAGTGTGTGTCTGAGTGTGTGTGTGTGTGTGTGTGTGTGTGTGAGTGTGGGTGTGTGAGTGTGTGTGTGTCTGAGTGTGTGTGAGTGTGTGTGAGTGTGTGTGAGTGTGTGTGTGTGTGTGTGAGTGTGAGTGTGAGTGGAGTAAGACATGGGCCAGCAGCCGGTGCACAGACCCCAAGTGAAGGGCCACATGGGTCCTGTGAGTCCCAGGGGGTGTCCTCTCCCCCAGCCGTGGGCCTTCTGCCGGGGCCGTGTCCCTCCTCCCTGAGCCGCACTGCACGTGGGTGACGTGTGCCTGCGTCTCACACCCGTTAGAGCAGCGGGTTAGCTTTGGACACAGGACGACAAAGCCGCGGTCCCTCGCGTGGTGTTGGTCCTCAGACGCAGAGTGAGGTCCAGGCTGGGGTAGCCGTGGCCGGACACGGGCTCGGGTTGCAGACTGCGCAGCTGCAGACGGGTTCGCACAGGAGCAGCACCCGGCAGGGCCCGTGTTCCTGACGACGCCCCTGGGCCCTGTCGTCCAGCTCCCACGTGTTGCGGGGGGTACAGTGTCCTCTCTCTCCTCTAAGAGCTCCAGATCTCCGCTGGATTCCAGGAGCTCTCCTTAGCGGAGCGAGGAGGTCGCCGCCGAGATTTCCACGACCTCGGCGTGAACACCAGGCAGAACCTGGACCACGTGAAAGAGTCCAAGACCGGTGGGTGCCCCACGCTCCATGGGGGGCGCCGGCACCTGTGTGCTGTGCGCCCTGCCCCAGCGCGGACACAGGGCCCGGCCTGCCCGTCCCCCTCCCTGCCCTCTCCCTGCCCCCTGCAGGGGCTTTGGTGGAGGTCACAGTTGTCCCGCCTGCTCGCTGGGATGGGAGCGGTCAGCCTGCCTTAAACCTCTGCCCGGCTCTGGTGGGCCCGTGGGAATGAGTCTGAGGAGGGTTTACTCCTGAAGGAGCCTGTGGGATGAGAGACGGGATAGGGGTCCCCAGCCGGGGCCTCTCCCTGCCCCCGCTCCCAGGGCCCAGCCTGCCCCCGCTCCCAGGGCCCGGCTTGCCCGGGCGCAGGAGGTGTCGGGACGGGCACTGGCGCTCGCTCGCTGACCAAGGGGCTCGCCTCGCAGGCTCCTCGGGCATCATCGTGAGGCTGAGCACCAACCACTTCCGGCTGACGTCGCGGCCGCAGTGGGCGCTGTACCAGTACCACATCGACTACAGCCCGCTGATGGAGGCCCGCCGCCTGCGCTCGGCCCTGCTCTTCCAGCACGAGGACCTGATCGGGCGCTGCCACGCCTTTGACGGGACCATCCTCTTCCTGCCCAAGAGGCTGCAGCACAAGGTCGGCCAGAGGTCGGCGGGGAGGGCAGGCCAGGCACTGGCCACAGCCGGGCCTGAGCGCTTTCCGTGATCCTGGCTGTCGCCCTGGAGGGGTCGGTTCCCTCACACACACACACTCCCCCCCCCTCGGCTCAGGTGACCGAGGTGTTCAGCCAGACCCGGAACGGGGAGCACGTGAAGATCACCATCACGCTGACCAACGAGCTCCCGCCCACCTCGCCCACCTGCCTACAGTTCTACAACATCATCTTCAGGAGGTACCTACGGCGCCGCCGGCTCCCGAGGAAAAGGGGAGCCCGCGGGGGTGGGGGGGGAGGCCGCAGGGGCTGCGAGGCCGCAGGGGGTGCGAGGCCGCAGGGGGTGGGAGCCTGCAGCTCCTGCCTGGCCCCGGCTCCACCGCACGGGCTCAGGCAGGACGTCCCGCTGCACTGGCCCCTCTGGGCTGACTCTCAGACACGCTCTGAACTTGTGTACGAACCCCGCTCTCAGCTTCCGAGGCTGTGCCTGCTCCCTGGGGCAGGGGCGCTCTCCTCCTCGTGCTCACGCCTCTGCTCTGACCTTTCACCTCCCAGGCTTTTGAAGATCATGAATTTGCAGCAGATTGGACGGAATTATTACAACCCAAGTGACCCGATTGACATTCCAAACCACAGGTGTGTGTGAGGCCGGCCGCTCCTGGCCTCACTCACAGGCTGAGTGATGGCATTAGCGGTGCCCTCGCGGGTGGGGCGGGGGGGTGGGGGGGTGGGCCTTGGACTTGGCTCAAATCACAGGAGACCTCCCAGACACTGTGTCACGGGTGCCGCCGCTGCCTCACACGCACTGGGTCTGCCCTCCAGCTGGGGCCTGCCTCAGTGGCCTCGGGTAGCGCCCAGGGTGCGTGCAGTAACGAGAACCCGAGACGCTTTCGGTGAGACCGGCCACTTTCAGTCTCAGGCAGGACACGGACCCTTGAATAAAGTTAGTTACTGACTTTCCGGTAAACATTGTGAGCATCTCAGGGACAGGTCTTTACGTGGAGCCTGTAAAACATGGGGGAGGGGGAGGAGGAGGGGGTAAGCGGGGTGCCCTCAGGTGGGCGGGCGGGTGCCCACAGACAGGTGTGCCCACAGGTTGGTGATCTGGCCCGGCTTCACGACCTCCATCCTGCAGTACGAGAACAACATCATGCTGTGCACGGACGTCAGCCACAAGGTGCTGCGCAGCGAGACGGTGCTGGACTTCATGTTCAGCCTCTACCAGCAGACGGAGGAGCACCGCTTCCAGGAGCAGGTCTCCAAGGAGCTGGTCGGCCTCATCGTGCTCACCAAGTGAGGCCCCGCTGCTGGGTCCGCAGGCCGGTTAGGGGGTCCCGCCCGCCGGGCCCGGAGCCTCCCTCCCTCCCTCCGAGCAGCCCCGGGAAGGGCAGGCGCCGGCTTTAGTTTTACTTCCCCACGGGTCCAGTCCCTCCCCGCCCAGCCTGGTCCAGGACACTTGTTCCTTTTCCTTCCGTGACGCGCATGGGCTGCGCGGCTGCAGCGTCGACTCCCCATCTCGGCCCAGTAAACGCACTTGCCCGGCAGGTACAACAACAAGACCTACCGCGTGGACGACATCGACTGGGACCAGAACCCCAACAGCACCTTCAAGAAGGCGGACGGCTCGGAGGTCAGCTTCCTGGAGTACTATCGCAAGGTACGCGCTGCTCACCCGCTCACCGGGCCGCCAGTCTGCGCTCGGCTCCTCCCTGCACACTGATCCCTCCTCCCCCCACCTCCCTCCCGACAGCAATACAACCAGGAGATCACCGACCTGAAGCAGCCGGTGCTGGTCAGCCAGCCCAAGAGGAGGCGGGGCCCGGGCGGCGTGCTCCCCGGCCCGGCCATGCTCATCCCCGAGCTGTGCTACCTCACAGGTGCGTGCGCCGCCCGGCCCCGGGGCTGCTGGCCCTCGCCGTACCCTGCCCCCCCCACCCCGGCCCCCGGCAGGCACCAGTGTGACCCTGTCCCCGCCCCCTCGTCACCGTTACCTCGAAGGTCTGACGGACAAGATGCGGAACGACTTCAACGTGATGAAGGACCTGGCCGTGCACACGAGGCTGACGCCCGAGCAGCGGCAGCGCGAGGTGGGCCGGCTCATCGACTACATCCACAAGTGAGCCCCCCACCCGGGCGGGCGGGGAGGGGGGACAGCGGGGGGGGGGGGCGGCTCATCGACTACATCCACAAGTGAGCCCCGGGCAGGCGGGGAGGGGATAGCGGGGGGTCGTGTGTCTGGGGGGAATGATAGTGACACTGTAGCCGAGGCCCTGCAGCTCTTCTGTCGGGAACAGGAAATAAGACAGCACGTGGGCGCGGGCAGCGCTGCTCTCCCTGTGACACCGCGACTGCGGGCTGGTTTCCTTGAGGAGGAGTCTGGGCCTCGGCTTTTAAGTCAGGGGTCTGGTGGTGGAGCGAGCGCAGACGGGACAGGGAGCGCGGACACGGGGGCTCGGTGTCTCCGCGTCGGCACCAGGGTTCAGCCGGGGCAGACGGGACGGACAGGCTGGGGTCCGTGCACCCACGTCTGCCCACTGTCTCCTCGCCTGGCGACGTGTCTGTGTCCCCTCGACAGAGACGACAACGTCCAGCGGGAGCTGCGAGACTGGGGCCTGAGCTTCGACTCCAACCTGCTGTCCTTCTCGGGGCGGGTCCTGCAGGCCGAGAAGATCCACCAGGGCGGGAAGACGGTAGGCGCCGCAGTCCCAGGCGGCGGGGGCTCCCCCAAGGCCTTCGTGGGTCACCCTGAGCCCTGTGGCTGGAGAGTCCAAGTGTCTGTCTGCCTCGGGGCCGTGCTAACGTGATGGCTCCCTCCCACGGCCCCGTGTGGAGCGTGTGCAGGTGGGGAGCAGCCCTCGCTCACGCGTGACTGAGGTGGCGCAGGGCCCCTGAGCTCCTGTAGCAGGTCCTCCTCCGCCCTCCTCCGCCATGAGCATCTGAGCGCAGCTGGGTTCCCATGGCAGCCAGCGTGTGTCACCCCTGCAGGAGGTGGGGACCTGGCGCTGCCACCCCGCTGTCCCAGCCTGAGCAGCCGACCCGGCAGGGACCTCACTGCCACGCCCGCCTTTGCTTGGTCGGTCGTGGTCGTGGGGGCATCCCACCTGGCCCTGAGCTTGCTGGGAGACGCGGAGAATGCGCCAGGGCACCGGGTCGGAGAGGCCGCGGGAGCCTGTCTTGCAGCCGCCCCGCCCTCCACCGGGAGGAGCAGCTGGGCACGCGACTCAGGGGTCTACACTCTCTCCCAGTTCGAGTACAACCCGCAGTTCGCCGACTGGTCCAAGGAGACGAGGGGCGCGCCGCTCATCAGCGTGAAGCCCCTGGACAACTGGCTGCTGATCTACACGCGCAGGAACTACGAGGCGGCCAACTCGCTGGTCCAGAACCTGTTCAAGGTCACCCCGGCCATGGGCATCCAGATGAAGAAGGCGGTCATGTGAGCCCCGCCGCCCCCCCAGGCGGGCAGGGGCACCAGAGGGAGGGACTCGAGAGGAAGGTGTCAGAAGCAGGAGTCCCCAGCCGGCGTGGCGTGGCTCAGTGGTTAGAGTGTCAGCCGTGTGCACACGGGGCCATTTGGAGCATGTGTGGAGGCAGCCAATCGATGTCTCTCTCTCTCCCTCCCTCCCACTTTCTCTAAAAATAAATACATTAAAATTTTAAAAATCAAGGAAGCTACCCTGGGGTGAGGATTAACAAAAAACACATCACGTCAATGGTATAAAGGCCGATACAGGCCCATAGCCCGTGTGCGGACACGTGTGAGGCTGAGGCAGGGTGTGTGTGTCGGGGGGTGCACTCCCCTCGCAGCGTCCGGGCGCTGGGGCCTGGGGCTCCTGGGCTGCGCGTCCGTCCGTCCTCCTCAGGTCGTCTGCATCCCCTTCAGGATTGAGGTGGACGACAGGACGGAGGCCTACCTGCGGGTCCTGCAGCAGAAGGTCACCTCCGACACCCAGATAGTGAGTCGCCCGCCCAGAGCCGCGTCCTGAAACCGCTAAGGGGCATCTGGAAACGTTAGGCCTGAGTTCACTCTCAAAGGTTCTAATCAGGTTCCCAAACCGCCCCACAGCGTCCGCCCTTGAGAAGGTGGCCGCCTGCAGGGGGCTTGTGCCCGGAAGGCGGGGCGGGGCTGCCACGTCCCTGTTTCCTGGCGTCCGGGGGGCAGGAGTCCTCGGAACGACCAGAGTCTCCCCAGAGCTCTAAAGGTCACAGCCGTGGGGCCCAGGGGGCCGGGCACAGCTGAACCCCGGGCACTTGAGAGGCCCCTGCGCTCGTCCCGCTGGGAGCTGCCCTGACGGCTACCCCGCCCTCAGCTTCCCGCCTCCCTGGCTGAGGCCCTGGCCGTCCCCAGGTGGTCTGCCTGCTGTCGAGTAACCGGAAGGACAAGTACGACGCCATCAAGAAGTACCTGTGCACCGACTGCCCGACGCCCAGCCAGTGCGTGGTGGCCCGGACGCTGGGCAAGCAGCAGACGGTGATGGCCATCGCCACCAAGATCGCCCTGCAGATGAACTGCAAGATGGGGGGCGAGCTGTGGAGGGTGGACATGCCCGTGAGTGTCCCCCGGGGCGGGTTGTCCCCCCCTCCTGGGCCTGCGTCTGACGGCCGTCTCCCTGCAGCTGAAGCTGGTGATGATCGTGGGCATCGACTGCTACCACGACACCACGGCCGGGCGGCGCTCCATCGCCGGCTTCGTGGCCAGCATCAACGAGGGCATGACCCGGTGAGTCCGCCAGGGGCTGGAGGAAGCGGCTATCGGCTGCCCGCCCACCCGGCCCTGCCTCCGTCCCCATCCCCCTCCCCGTCCTGGCCCTCGGGCTGCAGGGGGGCGACCGCGGCTGCGTGGACGGCGGAGTCTGGTTGGAGGGGACCCTCTGGGCTGTGCGGGATGCTGGGGCCCCGGGGCGGCTGCAGGTGGGCACGGGCTTGGCTTGGAAGCCCCTGTGGGTTCGCGTCGCTGGGTCTGACACAGCGACCTGTTCCCGGGCTCCTGTCGGGACGAAGGGGGTCGCGGGGACGCAGGGAGGGTGTGGCATCCCCGTCACAGTGGGTGTCCTGGGCCCCGCGGTGCTGACAGGCCTCCGTGCGGGATGCGTGTGTTGGCCTCTCAGGACAAAGGTCCCAGTTTGTGGGGTTGCTCAGGGTCGTGCACCTGTTACTTTGAGATGCACCAGGTCCTGGAGGGTCAGGTCAGGTTAGAGCCGAGGCTCGGGCTGCGGGCTGACTCCGAGCTCCCTCCGCAGCTGGTTCTCGCGCTGTGTGTTTCAAGACCGAGGCCAGGAGCTGGTGGACGGGCTCAAGGTCTGCCTGCAAGGTCAGTGCCCGCTGCCCCTTCCCCGCCACCACCCCCTGCCCTGTCCCCGTTGCCATAAACCTGCCCTGAAGCGCGGCCCTGCCGGTGCCGAGTGGGGTGGGTGCCGCCTGCTGCACGGACTCACGTGCGTGTCTGGCTGCCACAGCCGCGCTGCGGGCCTGGAACACGTGCAACGAGTACATGCCCAGCCGCATCATCGTGTACCGCGACGGCGTGGGCGACGGGCAGCTAAAGACGCTGGTCAACTACGAGGTGCCGCAGTTCCTGGACTGCCTCAAGTCCGTGGGCCGTGGCTACAAGTGAGCGCTGTGTCCCCGACCTCATTCCCAAGGCCGCCCGCTGCCCGGGAGGGGGCAGGAGAGGGGGGCCGCTAGCCACGGAGGTGTCTGCACCTGTCGTCCTCGGCCCCTCCCCACCGAGAGCCGACACCCAGGGCACGGGAAGCGCAGGGAGGCGGGGTCCCTGTGAGCTGGGCGGGGGGAGATGGGTCTCACCTGGGGCTGGTGCAGCCTGGAGCCCTGAGCCCGGCAGACACGCTGCCCCTGCTGCTGGCCGAGGGCAGCCCCGAGGCCGTGGGGGGGACAGTGACTTCCTGCTGTCCCTGTCGGAGAGGCTGAGGGCCTGTCGTGGGGGACCTTCCCCCCCACAGGTGGCACCTGCGTCAGCCCTGGTGCCGGGCAGCAGCCCCTGAAGTTGGGCTGCGAGGCCCCAGGCAGCTTCCCCTTCTCAGCCTTCCTTCACCGTGAGCGCCTCTCCTGCCGCAGGCGCTGCTGGTGCCCCGGCCTGACGTGGGCGGGGCCTGCCCCAGGGCGCGTGCCCAGGCCGCTGGGTCTCCCACCGCACGCCTCCATCCTCCCTCCAGGCCTGACGGGCCCCCAGCGGGGAGGGGGGGCTTTGGTGGCAGGAGCCCTGACGGCCCCGGCCTCCCAGCCCCAGGCTGACGGTGATCGTGGTGAAGAAGCGCGTGAACGCCCGGTTCTTCGCTCAGTCCGGGGGCCGCCTGCAGAACCCGCTCCCGGGCACCGTCATCGACGTGGAGGTCACCCGCCCCGAGTGGTGAGTCCGCCCGCCGGGCCCCGGGCTTTGAGCGGAGGAGTCCGCGTCCCGCCCCGGTCCCAGCCCTGGTCGCACGCAGAGGCGGCTGAGCTCCTCGCCGTCCTGTCTGCGGAGCCCGGTCCCCCGCGTCCCGCTCCCACCTCCTGGGGTCCAGGGTCAGGCTCACCCGGGACGCAGCTGCCGCTGAGAAGGCGGCTTCTGTGCAGGCACAGCCCTCCCTGCCCCGGGGCCGCCCCACTCAGGACACGCACGGCCCACGCACGGCCCACGTGACGCAGCCGGGGCAGCCGGACGCCGAGGGCGTGGGCCGGCGTAATCCGTGGGAACGCCTCCTCGCGAGAGTGACGTCAGGGCGGCTTCTGTGTTCCTATGGAAACGTCAGGGAACTTCTTGTAAAAAGGCTGCTTCCCAGGGTGCAGCGGGCCTGGGCGCAGTGTGGGGAGTCACGTGAGCGGGCCTCACGCGGCCGTGCTGCCCTGGGGGGGGCGCCCAGCCCGGCGCTGACCCGGTGCCTGGGAGACAGCGGGCGGCACCGGGCGGCGCTGACGGGCCTGAGGCTCGGGTCCTGCTCTGGGCCGGGGGCTCTGGTCTCGGGCGAGTCCCTCCCACAGCCTCGCTCCTCCGGAGCCCTGACCGTCAGCTCGGACCTCAGCACACGCTCCTCTAGCGTCCGTGGCGGCGGCTGCGGGCCCACCTGCAGCAGGAAAGCGCGAGGGCGTCTTCCTCGTGCCGCCCCGCGGGCTCCCTGTGGCCGCCTCGCGCCCCAGTGCCTCTCGCTCGCTCCCTCCTGAAGACGCCCCAAATCCTACGGGGGGATGGGGGGCGCGTCTCTGCTGAGCGCAGTGGGGCAGCGGGGCCGGTTCTATGGGGGCACCCGGGGGACAGCTAACACTGGGCCTCCCCAGGCCCCAGCGCCCCTGGTGTGGGCGGGAGGCGGCCGTGGTTCGCCCCAGCGAATGGTGGGCCCAGGCCCCCAGGACCCAGCCCTCCACACGAACCCAGCAGCACGGGAGCCGCCGTCCCATGGGGCCGGGCCAGAGGGGTCCCCACGGTGGCCGGACGGGGAGCCGGTCCCAGGAGGCCCGCCGGGCGTGGTTGCAGGTACGACTTCTTCATCGTGAGCCAGGCGGTGCGCAGCGGCAGCGTGTCCCCCACCCACTACAACGTCATCTACGACAGCAGCGGCCTGAAGCCCGACCACATCCAGCGGCTGACATACAAGCTGTGCCACATCTACTACAACTGGCCCGTGAGTGTCGGGGGGGCGAGGGGGCTCCCCGGGCGGGGCCCCAGCCTGACGCTGTGCTCCCCGCAGGGCGTCATCCGCGTGCCCGCGCCCTGCCAGTACGCGCACAAGCTGGCCTTCCTCGTGGGCCAGAGCATCCACCGCGAGCCCAACCTGTCGCTGTCCAACCGCCTGTACTACCTCTAGCCGAGCGGCCTCCGCCTCACCCTCAGCCGCTCGTCCTGGGGGACTTGGGAGGGGCCGGGGGTCCAGGGTCTTTATTCCGACATCACTTCCGGCCAACGTATGTTATAGGTAAAAATTAGTGTTTTTTAGTTCTCACCCAAGGACACGTTTTTATTGATTTTTTTTTTCTAGAGAGAAGGGGGCGGGGAGAGAGAGAGAGAGACATCAATTGGTTGCCTCCTGCACACGCCCCTACCAGGGATCGAACCCGCAACTTTTTGGTGCACAGGACAAGGGGACAAGGCTCAGCCAGCTGAGCCGCCAGCAGGGCTGAGAGTCTAGATGTAAGTTGTTGGCCTCTCAGATGCATTGGGAGGGTTTCTGTTTGTTTGGAGAGAAATGTGGTTACAGTACTTTGTGTTATAAACAGACTCTTAAACCATTGGAAGTGCTTTCATGAGTGAGGAAGCCGTACTTGAACTTGGGTGGACCTTGTATCTGAAATGTTGGGAAGGGACGGCGGGGAGGCGTGAGGCGGGCAGCCCGGTCGGGCGGCAGGCAGGCTGGCTGGGGCCTCTTCTCTCCTGATGGAAGTGCCAGCAGCCCAGCCAGCCCAGGCAGGGACAGCTTGCTTTCCAGGAGGCTGTGTGCTGTGGGTTCAAAAAAGAGAGGGAGCCCTGGACAGTGTGGCTCAGTGGATAGAGCGTCGGCCTGCAGACTGAAGGGTCACGGTTCAATTCCCAGTCAGGGCACAGGCCCGGGTTGCAGGCTCGATCCCCAGTGTAGGGCGTGCAGGAGGCAGCCGACCCATGATTCTCTCTCATCATTGATGCTTTTTTTTTTTTCTCTCCCTCCCTCCCTCTCCTTTCCTCTCTGAAATCAATAAACATACAAAACAAAAAAAAAATTTAAAAACTTTTTAAAAGTTAAAAAAAAAGGATAGTTGAAACGTTTTCAGTTTCTGTCCAGAGAAGCGTTTGCGGGTCCTTAGCAGGAGAGGCCGTGGCCCATGTCCGTGTCGCTGTGTGTGTCACTTTGCAGCCGGCATCGCTCTGTCTGTTATAAATTAAAGTGGCCGTCACCTGGTCTGTGGGTCGGTGTCGCTCTGTTCTTACTGAAGTCACAGCACTGGGTGCACTTTCCAAACTGCTGGAGGGTCCACTCGGGGCCCCACACGGAGGCCGTGCTTTTGGTTTAAGTCGACTTGACTGAAGGGTGATTCACGTGCAGGTAGTGCGAGGCGTGTGGACACGCTTACACGCTCCCGTCTCACACCAGGAAGACGCGGGGTCCCGTTCCCGCCCCCGGCAACGCTGTCGTTTCCAGGACACGGTCGTGCAAACGTCATTAAATTATCCCCGAGTTGTCTGCTTTTGATGGTAAATCACACATTTTTATTTTTTATGTTTTAAATATATTTCTTTATTGATTTGGGAGAGGGGGAGAGAGAGAGAAACATCAATGATGAGAGAGAATCATTGATCGGCTTCCTGCACACCCCCTACTGGGGATCAAGCCCGCAGCCGGGGCACGTGCCCTTGACCAGAATCGAACCCGGGACCCTTTGGTCCTCAGGCCGACGCGCTCTCCACTGAGCAACACTGGCCAGGGCCCCACACACTTTTACTGGGTCGCGTGTGCACTCTGCCTGCTGGCTGGTAGGAGACGCGGATGTTGTTTCCCACGTTTGCCGAGTGTCCCCGGCGTGTGGGCCCGAGCGTGGCCTATGCACAGGACACGGGCTCTTCTGGGAAACATTCCAGGGGAGGGAGGGGAGTGAGCCCCATGCACACGGCCCCGCCCCAAAGCACACAGGAGGCGGGAGGCGGGCATCGTGGAAAATGACAGTTTATTCTAGAAAAGATCCGACACTGACCGCACACGCACCCACACGCCGCTCCCGATGCGCTCGCACACGCAGTGCGTGACCACGGAACATGCTCACAACCTCCCACAGGTTACAAAAAGGCGGTCTGAACGCGTGTATAAAGAGTAAAAACAGTTACAGTGGACGAGGGTACAAAAGAGCAGCCAGCGGAGGCACCGCTGGCAACGGGCCAGTCTGTGCTCAATGCCAAGGGAGGGTTGTGTGGGTCACGTGGAGCAGACTGACCTGGGGCTGGGCCGTGGCCTCTGTGCCGTGGCCGCGTGTGTGGCCATGGCCGCGTGTGTGCTGCTGTGTCTGTCTGGCACGAGAGGGACAGGCCCACCAAGTGACACTGAGGGTGCCGGGCCTGCTCCAAGGTGTGCGTGAGGACACATGTGGTATGTTGTGGTCTGGGCGTGGCCGCAAGCCTGCCCGTGTGGGGAGAGCACGAGGCGCACACACAGGAGCACAGCGAGTTTATTGGACGGTACAAACCATGGTGCAGAGTAAGGCAGAACATGGAGGCGCTCGGGGCTTGGACCAGAGTGAAGGGGGAGGGGGTGAGCGTGGGGGGTGGGGCGGGGACAAGTGCACAGAGACCGTCCGAGGGCGAGCAGCCGGCCTGACCCTGTGCCGGGCCTCCCATCAGACCGGGGGCCGCGACCGAGCCTGAGGCCCAGGAGGCCGGCGCTGCCCTCCCAGGTGCTGGGGGGGGGGCATGGGGGGCAGAGAGGCCCTGCTTTGTGTGTGTGTGTGTGTGGGGGGCGGTTAGGGCGAGCTCGAGCCCCGGGAGCCCCGGCAGCCCCGGCGGGAACGAAGCCGCGTCGGAGGTGGTCCCGGTCACTTGACGGCGCCCAGCTTCTGCAGCAGCCTCTTGCCTTTGAAAAGCAGCCCCTTTTTCTTCCTCGAGGACACGCCCCGGCCTCTCCCAGGACCACCTGTACCCACAGACGGCGCAGGAGACCCCGCGTGGAGACGGGCTGTGGGGGACGGCGCCCTCCTGGCCGGGCCTGCCCCCTCGGGAGGCACCTGGTAGGTACAGTGACAGTTTACTGAGCGTGTCAGCGCTGCCCGCCAGCCCGGCCACACGCCCGGCCTGCCCGCCCGCGAAGGAAGGAGGGACGGTGGGTGTTTTCTTCTTTCAAGTGGGGGCGCCAGGAGCAGCCCGCCCAGCGCCTCGGGGACACGGGCGGGGTGCCCCTCACGCGGGCAGGAAGGGGCTGGGGGTCACTTCCTGGTACATAAAGACCCGATCGAGGGGTGGGGGCTGTAACCCTGGTGAGTGCCCATCTCAAAGCGGACGCACTCAGCGCGAGTCTCGTCTTTGAAAGCGACGGCCCCTGGTCGGCCAAGCGCCCGGGGGAGGAAGGTTGGGGATGGCAACAAAACAAAACTAAAATGAACCTTAATTGCAATCAAAGGAAGCTTCCCGGCTCCGTGGGCAAGGCCTCCGTGGGCGCTGCGCGGCCTGCACGGCACTGGGGTCTTGGTGGGACCTTGTCCGTCGTGAGCACACGGTCAAGTGCTGAGCTCACGGGCACTGTGGCCCCGCCTGATGGGACCTGGACCATCCCCCAATCCTGACCTCTGACCTCTGACCTCCGGGGAGCGTGCAGGATTCAGCAGCCACGGCCAGCCACGGGGCTTCAGCTTGCTTGGATTTAGAATCAAGGTCTAACTCTAATGGAGACTCGGCAAGCACCCACGGTCACTGAAGATACCGCGGCCCCCTCTGGGCGTCCACCTCGGAGCCGCGTGTCTCGGAGCGGGTATTGCATTGGCAGCCACCCGGCGCCTCTCCCCCGCGTCGGTGCTTCGAGGAGAAGCCCGGCCGCACCAGATGGAGGTGGGGACTGGAGGAGACGCCGTGCGGGCAGTGGAACGCGACTCCGGGCCGGCCTGCCCACTGCCCAGCTGCCTGAGCTCCAGCCGCACTTTTACAAGGAAATCTGCCGGGCCCTGGCCAGTGTGGCTCAGTGGATAGAGCATCAGCCTGTGGACTGAAGGGTCCCGGGTTCAATTCTTGTCAAGGGCACATGCCTGGGTTGCAGGCTCAATCCCCAGTAGGGGGTGTGCAGGAGGCAGCCGAGCCATGATTCTCATCATTGATGTTTCTCTCCCTTTTCCCTTCCTCTCTGAAGTCAATAAAAATATATATATTTTTTAAATTTATATAAGGAAACTGCCGTAAACACGTTGGCGAGGTTATGCTTTTCCGAGAGTGGCTGACAATGCAACACTCAGCCGCGGGGGAGACAGGGGCTCGCGGGAAACATGCCCCCTGCTGGCCTCCTCGGGAACCGCGGGGGATGGTTGCACGGCTCAGCCCGCCACGCCTTCGGCTGCTTTACAACCGAGGCCCGTGGTCGTCAGGGGACATATTTCTTTCTCGGCCCCGTGACCCCGGCATCCACCGCGGAGCCCGCTGGGCGGCTCGGGGCGTCTAGGTATCTTCAGCTGCTCACTTACGTGAAGGCTACTTTGCCTGATTAAGGTGTGAAATGCACACTCTTCTTCTGTTCCCAAGCAGATGAGCGAAGGAATAAGAATAGATGATATAAAAACAGAACGAGAACCCGCAGCGATGACGCAAAACAAAATGAGACGCGACACGTGGATGTCCTCCGTCCCTCCAGGAGCCACGGGCGCCTGCTCTCTGGGGGGGACCGCGACCCTCGGCCGCGGCCTGAGCCTCAGGACGGGCCAGCCCCTCGCCCTCGCCCTCTCCACGGCCGGGTGTGCGTCTGTCACGCGGGGGGTCCCCTTGTGAGCAGAGGCAGCCGGTCGGGATGGAAAATGTCCCTTTTGGTGAAATAGACGTCAGGGTCAGAGGTCAGCAGGCTCAGGACGCCCCCATGGGAGGGGAGGGCGAGGACACGCTTCAGGGCATGTGCTTCCGGCCCTCGAGGCGGAGACCACACGTGAGAGCGCGGGTGGTGGGGCAGGGGCGCCGGACACGCGGGGCGGCTGCTTACCCGTTTGGCCTTGGAGCGCGCGGGCGTGTCCTGTGGGCGGTGGGCCGGGGCGTCCGAGAGGTAGACCTCCACGTCGTCAGGCACTTCTTCCAGGAAGTTGGACGGCACCAGGCCCTTCTGCCCATTGAGCTCCCCCTGGGACAGGCGAGGCGCAGACCCCTTACTCCCCTCCCTCCCTCCCCCTCCCCCACCAAAGGAGCCGCTGCTCCTAGCCGGGCCGGCGAGGCTCAGTGGTTGAGCATCCACCTATGAACCAGGAGGTCAGGGTTCGATTCCCGGTCAGGGCACGTGCCCAGGTTGTGGGCTCCGTCCCAAGTGCGGGGCGTGCAGGAGGCAGCCGGTCAGTGATTCCCTCTCATCATTGATGTTTCTCTCTCTCTCTTTCTCTCTCTCTCTCTCTCCCACTTCCTCTCTCTAAACCATATATATATATATATATATATATTTTTTTTTTTAATAAATAAAGGAGCAGCCTTAGGGCAGGGAGGGCCTCCTCCTGGTCTGGGGCAGCGGCCGTGGGAACCCGCCAGGGCCCAGCCCATCCACCCCTGGCTCCCTCCCCAGGGAGCGAGCGGACAGCACAGGCCGACGCGCCCGCCGACCGTGTGTCCCGCTGCTTCACTCACGTAGTAGAAGCCGTCCTCGTCAATGTCCCCGAGGACGCAGATGATGTCCCCGGTGCAGAAGGTGAGCTCGGCCTGCGGGGGAGGGCGCGGTGAGCAGCGGGTCCCGCGCAAAGTCGTTTTCTCAAAGAACCTCTTCACGATTTCTTTCATTGTCTCCTTTTCCTACAATTTGGGTACTAACCTACTCCTTCAGGCCAAGGAGGAAGAAAGACAGAGAGCCGACAAGGGCCTCTGTGCTCGGCCTCTTAGAAAGAGCGACCACGGCAACGCAGGCCACCCCCAGGGAAGCACTGGGCTCCCAGATTCCGGCCAGAATTCAGCACTGGCCACGGCCTCACACCTGCCAGATCCTTAACGTTAGCACCTGGGCGTCGGGGCACTGCTCCCCACAGCCCGCAGCGCCTGGGCCTTTACATAAATGCTCTCCCGCTGCGTCTGAGAGACTGTCCTCAATTATTAATGAAACGTCTATTTCCTCGGCCATGGGGGGGGGGGGAGGGGGGCACAGGGGTGGGGGGAGGTTCCAGGCTGGGAACAGGCCAACCAGCCTGGTGGGTGGAGGTGCCAGAAAATGCACTTTTCTTTCTAAATACCCGGCCAGCATTGCTCAGTGGTGAGCGCCGACCTATGAACCAGGAGGTCACAGTTCGATTCCCGGTCAGGGCACAGGCCTGGGCTGCCAGCTCGAGCCCCAGTAGGAGGCGGGCAGGAAGCAGCCGATCAATGATTCTCTCGTCATTGATGTTTCTCTCTCTCCCTCTCCCTTCTTCTCTGAAATCAATAAAAATATGTTTAAACAAACAAACCAACATGAAAATGGGGCGAGGCCGCCAGGCATCGTCAGTCAAACCTGCTCAGGGCTCTGCGCACGGGGCCCTCACTCTGGTCCCTCGTCAGCAGGAATGGCCGTGCAGGCCCTGGGCAGAGCTCCAGCCGCTCCCGCTGTGGACTTGGGGCCTGCCTGCCTCCCGCGTCCTCTGCCCTCTCCTCGGGGGACACTACTGGGCACCCCCACTGGGTGCTGCTGCGCCCTGAGCTGCAGGGAGGGCCCGCCCAGCCTGCTGTCGGCCACTGACTGCTCTGGGGCCGCTCCCTGGAGGGTCCGGTCCTGCGCGGTACCCGGGACAACCGGCGGGAAGGGCGGGGGGGCAGTGGGCACCTCGACGTCGATGTTGGGCGAGCTCTCTCTGGGGTCGTAGTCGTACAAGGCCACCATCCTGCGCGTGGACACCGCCTGCTGCCGGCCACCTCGCCTGCTCCTCTCTGCTGACGGGGAGAAGGAAGCCATCAGATCCTGCCTAAGAGTGGGCCGTCCTGGTCACCGTGGCAACCTGCCGGACGCCGCCCCACCAGGCCCAGTCTCAGAGCCTGGGACAGCCGCGGCCTTGGGCCAGTCGCCGGGCTTCCTAGGTTTTGTTTTAACTTAGAACAAGCGAGCACCTTTGTGAAACCTGGGGCTGTTTCCTCAAAACCAAACACATGCAGCCCAGGCAGCGGGGCTCAGGGCTTGAGCGTCGGCCTATGAACCGGGAGGTCAGGGTTCCGTTCAGGTCAAGGGCACAGGCCCGGGTCGCGGGCTCCGTCCCCAGTGGGGGGCGCACAGGAGGCAGCCGGTCCATGACTCTCTCTCATCATGGATGTTTCTCTCTCTCCCTCTCCCTTCCTCTCTGACATTCATAGAAATATATTTAAAGCGCACGCACATGCGCATACACACACAAGCGTGTGCACACACATGCGCACACTCATGCAGGCACACACATACAAGCGTACGCGCACACAGGCGCACACACACAAGCGTGCGCACACACAGGCGCACACGCACGCACACATGCACACAGGCGCGCACACGTGCGCACACACACAAGCGTGTGCACACACATGCGCACACTCACACAGGCACACACATACAAGCGTGCGCGCACACAGGCGCACAAGCACGTACACAGGCGCACACACGTGCGCACGCACACACACAAGCGTGTGCACACACAGGCGCACACTCACACAGGCGCGCACACACAAGCGTGCGCACACGCACGCACACATGCACACACACAGGCGCGCGCACACGCACACGCACACACGCACGCTTTGCAGGGGGAACGACAACGCTTCGCGTGGCTGGTTCCCGGGGAGGCGGACCGCGGCCCTGAGGAAGGACAGGGTCCCGGACGGGCGGCTCACCCGTCCTCTCCACGGGCGTGCTGAGCGGCAGGAAGCCCTGTCGCAGGAGCTGCTCCATCATCTCCTCGTCCTCGGCCTGGATCTCGGACACCATGTTGCAGGGGATGAGGCCGGACCGGGCGCACGTCTCCCCGCGGTAGAAGCCGTCAGCGTCCTTGTCGCCGTAGACCTGGGGCCGCGGGAAGAAGCCGAGGCCTTGTGAGTGGCTGGCTCAGAATTACGTCACCGCCTACAGTGAGGTGATTGGCTGGTGCAGTTACGTCACCCGCCTACAGTGAGGTGATTGGCTGGTGCAGAGTTACGTCACCGCCTACAGTGAGGTGATTGGCTGGCTCAGAATTACGTCACCGCCCACAGTGAGGTGATTGGCTGGTGCAGAGTTACGTCACCACCTACAGTGAGGTGATTGGCTGGTGCAGAGTTACGTCACCTGCCTACAGTGAGCTGATTGGCTAGCTCAGAAGGCCTCGGTCAAATACAGTAAAACAACAGGTTATACCCTGTGCCTTCCACGATGCCCTGGGGTCGGGGGAGCGAGGCCCGAGGACCAGCTGGACTCGCGGGGCCTGCGAGGGCGTGGAGTCCGGACGTGGGACGGGGCGTGACGGGACCACAGGACCCTCCGATGGCACCAGCGTCCTGCCCGGGCCTCGCTGTCGGCAGGACCCTGTCCCCCCACTTTCCCCGCCCCCGCCCACGGGCTTGCTCCGCCCCCTCCAGGCCCCGCTCCCCGCTCCCCGATGGCGGGGGCGACCGTGGGTGATGATGGGGTGACGCGGGTGGGCGGGGGTGACGGTGGGATGATGATGGGGGTGATGTCTGGGGCGATGATGGGGGACGCGGGCGATGGCGGGGGTGACGGTGGGGACTCGGCCGCGGCACCTTGATGATCTGTCCCTCCTTGAAGGGCAGCTCCTCCTCGGCGGCGTCGGGGTTCGGGGACATGCTCAGCGGGTCGTAGTCGAACAGGGCCACGAAGATGCGCGCCGGGGGCTCCTCGGCGCCGGGGTCGGTCTCGGACTCTCCGTAGAAGTCGGGGGACAGCCGGCCCCGGTCGCCGTAGTCATCTGGGGGCGGGCGGCACGGGACAGAGCTGTCACCCGCGGCCGGAGCGACCGCTCCTCCGTCTCTAAAGTCACGTTCCCGGCCCACGTGGCTCAGGGGCTGAGCGGCGACCTGTGACCCCGAGGTCCGGGTTCGATTCCCGGTCAGGGCACAGCCCGGGCTGTCGGCTCCATTGGAGGGCGCACAGGAGGCAGCCGATCTCTCATCATTGATGTTTCTCTCTCTCTCCCTTCCTCTCTGGGATTAATAAAAATATATTATTAGTTAATTTATTTATTCATTCATTTGCGATCTTTTTAGGGCACCTGGGTCAGCCAGACGTTCAGGGATCTTCCGTCTGGGAGGGCACAAACCCTGAACAGCGGCCTCATCCATCTCTTACACAGATTTTGGGGGTTTGTTTTGTCCTGTTTTGTTTTGGGGTTTGTTCACGGTGATTGACAGGCACTCCTATTTTCTCTCACTTTCCACGTGATCTAAACAGCGAGTCCTCTCGTTGGGCTGGCCGCTGAGCACGGCTCGCTTTTGTCTTCGGAAAATGAAACAGGCTCTTCCCGTGCGAGAATCCTTACAAATGGGTCTGGTTTGTCTTGTGCTGATTCTGCCTTCTCTTTGCCACAACTGGGCGTTCTTTGTATCCAGATGAAAATGCTATTCCTGATCATTTTTAATTTTTTTTATTGTTTTTAAATATATATTTTTTATTGACTTCAGAGAGAGGAAGGGAGAGGGAGAGAAGCATCCATGATGAGAGAGAATCATGGACGAGCTGCCTCCTGCACATCCCCCACCGGGGATCGAGCCCCCAACCTGGGCCTGTGCCCGGACCGGGAGTCGAACCGCCCAATCAGGATTTTAGATGTTTAAGCTGAGGGCTAAGCCGCCACGCGCCCTGTGGTTGGAAGGACAACGGGTCAAGCAGGCCCACTCACCCATGGCCGGGGCCGCTGGCCGGGACCTGTGCGGGCCGGCGCCTCCGTGGGGAACCCTCCGGCCGCCGTGCTCGGCCCTGTCCGCCCGTCCCGCAGACGCTGGGTTTCCTAAAATCTGAAGACAGAACAGCAGAGCCGTGAGTCCCGCCGGCCCGGCGACGCGAGAATGGAGTCAGCCAAATCAACCCCGCGTGGAAGCAGAAGCTATAAAGGCAACTAAACGTAGCTTTTAACTGAAAGGTTAGCTGAATGGCCCGGGGCCTGGCCGCTCACCCGGGCACCCCGGCTTCCACAGCGGAGTTGCTTTTCGACACTGGGGGGGGGGGGGCCGTGGTGGGGGGGGTGCGGGAGGGGGATGGAAAGAATTCCGGGGGGGAGGGGACATCTTTGTGTTGCTGCTCCTGCTCCAGCTGCAGAAGCCAGATACATATCTATGTTTTAATATGTCTTTATTGATTTCGGAGAGGAAGGGAGAGGGAGAGAGAGAGAGGGAAATATCAATGGAGAGAGAGAGTCATGGATCGGCTGCCTCCTGCATGCCCCACACTGGGGATGGAGCCCGCAACCGGGGCCTGTGCCCTGACCGGGAATCGAACCCTGACCTCCTGGTTCACAGGTCGATGCTCAAGCACTGAGTCACGCCGGCCGGGCGCGAAGGCTGATGTTTTGCCCCAAGGTGAGGACGGCTTCAATACGACTGACTCACTGGACTCATCGCCCTGCGGCCCCTTCGACCAGGTACAGCCCTGACCGTTAGGGCTGCCTCCAGGGATCGCAAACGGGGGGCAACGTGTCCCGCCGGGAGGAAGCTGTCCGGGCGGCTACGGAAACCTCACGGCACCGCCCTGGCCCTCCTCTGAAGATGGGATCACCCCCGGGGCTGCCCTGCCTGGATATGCGCCCCGGACACGCATCCCAGGTTAGCTCTGCGTCCGAGGGTCCAGGCAGAGCCTCCAGCCCCCGGGGAGGTGACCCGAGTGGGGAAGTTCCGAGGCCCAGGGAAGGAGCAGGGATAGAGGGGTTGGCTGGGCCGGACACAGGTGGGTCCGGTGAAGTGTGGGGCGTGGGGCAGAGCCCCCTAGTGGACAGATCGCCCACTGCACTGGCCCACCTGCGCTCTCACCTGCATGTTCACTGGCAAGTCGGGCGTGACAGGAGCAAATGCTGGGAAAAGGGACCAACTCAGGGAGGAGCGAAGCTCCTGACAACCACTCACACGCCTGGAGGACTAGGCGGGGGTGGGGGTGGGAGTGGGGTGGGGGGGGGGCGGTGTCTAGAGCTGATGATGGAAAATTCATTCTGAAAACCGGGTGCAGGGGAATTAAACGCCTTTGGAACCATAGGCACCAGTGGGTCTCTCTGTTCTTTTCCCTTTTCCGGTGACGGATGAAGGCATCAGACAACCAAACAAAAATCCACAAACCACCCCAAGAAGAAACCCTTCAATCCTATCGGGGGCCACAACCGGTCCCCGTGTTCATTTGGGAAAAGCACGTTGTCAAACGCGTGGGGGACGAGCGTTCAGCTAACCCTTAATTAAAATTTAGATTCAGTTGTCCTTTAACCAAAGCAGCCAGAATCGTCGCTGATTGGGGTGAGGGTGGGGGGGCGGGGAGGATCTTATCCGATAGCAACGTAAAGAACCCGTCAGCAGGCCTACAATTGGGAAGCGATGAGCAGGAACCGAAGCCGCATGGACATTAGGGCATCAGCCGGGTCCGGAGGCACCAACAGAAAGAGGGAGGATGGAGGGTGCGGACGGATTGGTCTGGCAAGCGGGGGCGGGCTCGCGACACACACCACGGGGCCGTCTGCCACGCGGGGAGCCGCCTGCGGGTGCTGGGCGGTCGCCCTACTGGGGGGCGTTTTTATGCTTTTCTTCCAGACGTTGGGCCCCGCGGGCTGGTCCCAGCCCGACTTCCTGGGGGCCGGCCGCTCCGGGCTCGGGCGGGGGTCATCGCTCCTGACGACGGGGCTGGGGTCCTGCTCCCCAAAGTCCTCCTCGATGCTGCTCTGCCGGGTCAGCGTCCGCCGCCGGGCCAGCAGGGGCCGGAGGGTCCGACAGGGACAGGGCCCGGGGCCCGGGCTGCCCGTGGCGGCCACGCTCCTGACGCTCAGGCGCGGGTCCTCTTCTTCGCTCCCACAGTCCAGGCCGCTGTCTGGGCTCCTGGTGGCCCAGCGGCCGCCCCGGCCACCCCTGTCTTCGGGAAGGAAGTCCTCGGCGTGGCGGCCCCTGGGTTTCGCGGAGACCCGGGAGCCCTGGGGGGCTTGGTGCCCCCGGCAGGGCCTGGTGCGCCTGGGCTCCCAGGCCCTGGACAGGCACCCTACGCCCTGTCTGTGCAGGAACTCACAGGGCTCCGTGTCCTCCTCTGCTACTTCGGGGATACTGAACAGCCTCGCACTGTGTGGGGCCTGCGGGGGGCCCTCGGGCGGCTCCGGGAACGCCCCGTCCGAGGTCCTATGCCTAGAGCACTCCTAAGGGGGCATGCGGGACCCACGGTGGGAGCGGACGTGAGGTGGGCGAGGGAGGGAAAGAAAACAGACAGCATTAGTCGCGGGGCCACGAGAGGGGTGCATGCTGGGGGGGGTCATGCTCAGCCGGGCTCTGAAATGAGGTGCAGTGGGCGGAGGATGGTGCCAGGCGGGAGCAGCAGGGGGCAGGCCATGCACTAAACCAGCGGGGTAGGTGGCGGGGGGGGGGGGGGCACAGAGGCAGGGCACTGCCACGGCCAAGCTGCTGGGTGCTGGGAACCGCGTGCCCAGAGCGCTGGGAGACTGGGCCCCATGGCCCGCTGGCTGCACCCACAGCCTCAGGGGAGCGGCCACTGGGCGCCGTGGGACTGAGCTGGTCACAGCTGCCCCTGTCGCTCTCATTCTCTCCCCAGCACTGAGCTGACTTCCTTCTTTCCTGTCCTCCCGGCTACAAGTCAGCGTGAAGCCGGAACCTGGTCGCTCGGCACCCTGGCCTTGCTCCCGCCCCTCAGTGTGTGCAAAGGCCCGGGGGTCTCCAGACGCTCCCCAGGGCCTGGACCCTTCCGGCCGGAAGCAGGCTCCCCTGTGGCTCCCCATCCCCTGAACCGGCCCCCAACCCTGGCTTGGGGTTCCCAGGTCAGACTGAGACAGTCCTGACCCTAAAAATGTGAGGACACTGCGGACAAACTACAGGGACCTGCAGCTGTCGGCCGGTCCACTTCCTGCCACGTGTTTGGCCCACTTCCTGCCACATCATTGGCCCACTTCCTGCCACGTGTTTGGTCCCACTTCCTGCCACGTCCTTGGCCCACTTCCTGTCACGTGTTTGGTCCCACTTCCTGCCACGTCCTTGGCCCCACTTCCTGCCACATGTTTGGCCCACTTCCTGCCATGTGTTTGGCCCACTTCCTGCCACGTGTTTGGCCCACTTCCTGCCACGTGTTTGGTCCCACTTCCTGCCACGTCCTTGGCCCACTTCCTGCCACATCCCTGGCCCACTTCCTGCCAGCTGTGATGTCCACTCAGCTGTTCCCAAGGGGCTGGGGGCTGTGCTCGCAGCCACAGGGTTTTGTAACGACCTTGCTGCCCCCTGGGCCTCCTCCCTGGGCGAGAAGGTGGCCCTTCTTTCCTTCCCTCCGCAGATGGGGGTTCCCTCCCAGGAGCTTCCTCTCTGACAAGGAGAAGCACCGTGGACGTAGGAAATGGAGGCTGCTGCCCCTGGTCCAGCCATGAGCATGGGCATCCTGGGGAGATGAGGCTGGACCCGCCCCCCCCCCCGGGCCTTCCTCCATCACAGGCTCCTGACTCCTGCTGGACAGGCCTTTGGGAGCCGGCGGGGCAGGTGCGAGGGGCCAGCACCAGGGGCGGGAGCGGCCACGTGCGGGGTCTGCACAGGAACCCGTGCGGTGGGGGGCCGGCCTTTGCGGAGCATCAGTCTCTCTGTGCAGGGCGGTCCTGAGCTGGCCGCCGGGTGGTGCCGCCTTCTGCCCACCATTCAAAACGCCGGCCCCCGAGTTCCCGGAGGAAGACCACGCGGGCCCCTTATCTGCCACGGAGTCTCCTCCCCAAAGCCTTTCCGTCCGGAACACCCACAGGGTCCTGCCCGCTGTCCTGCCTTCTGTCTCCCCCGGGGATTGGGAAGGGCTAGGACAGTGATGGCGAACCTATCACACGCCTGTCAGAGGTGACACGCGAACTCATTTTTTTGGTTGGTTTTTCTTTGTTAAATGGCATTAAAATATATGAAATAAATATCAAAAATATAAGTCTTTGTTTTACTATGGTTGCAAATATCAAAAAATTTCTATACGTGACACGGCACCAGAGTTAGGTTAGGGTTTTTCAAAATGCTGACACGCCGAGCTCAGAAGGTTCACCATCACTGGGCTAGGAGCAGAGGTCCCCCGTGGCCTGGCCCCCGTGGCCTGGCACGCAGAGGGGACCCACCCACGAACCCAGGCTGCCCAGGGGCGTGAATACGTGCTCGAGGCAGAGCAGCCGGCAGCGGGGTGGCCACGCCCCCAACAAGGACAGGGACACACGCGGGCCCGTCTCCTGGGCTTCGTCTCCATGACGGCGACCTCCCCGCAAACCCCCTAACAGCCACGCCGAGCACGGGGTCCCTGGTGGGGGGTCTGAGGAGGGTCGTGTGTGGCCCCCACTGTCCCCGAGGACAGCCATCCCTCCTGGCCCTCCCCATCCTCCCGCCCTCCCGCAGGGCCCAGCGGGTGCCGGGGCCTTCCCACAATCCCCCAGCCGGCCCGGTGCCCCCGATCCCCCGTCCGGACTCAGAGGTTCCTGCCCTCGGGCTGCTGGTTCTCTGGGGGTGAGCGCTCAGGGCCGGGGTGGAGGGTGGGCCTCCATTGTTCCCCCACTGCCCCCCCAATCCCTGCTGCTGAGCTGGGTGCCCCGGAGGCTGCCAAAGGCCGCTCCCAAGCCCCCCACCCGACGTGTTGGCCAAGAGTTCAGACCCAGAGGCAGGGAGGGATCCTGGATGCAAAGTCCATGGCAAGGAAGAAGCCAGTCCCCAAGGGTGGGCTCCCGGGGGCAGCAGGGCGAGGCTCGGGGCAGGACGGGGGCCGGGCCGCACTGACCTTGAGGGCGCCGTGGGACGTGCCGCTGGGCCGCCGCCGGCCCCCCTCCAGCTGCATCTCGGAGCACAGCTCCTCCTCGTCCTCCTCCATGATGTCCGACAGGTCCGAGCCCCGGCTGCTCTCCGTGTGGTACTCGTCTCCATGGCAACAGTGCGGCTGGGGCAGGAAGGGGTCGGTGAGCACCCTCTCTGGGCTCAGAGCTCCTTCCTCGTCGTCTCCGCTAACGGACTGTGTCGGGCGTGAGGCGTGGCGGCCTCGGCGGCCATGAGCCCGGGAGCTGGGCGGCCAGAGGTTGGCCCGGACGGGCACGGGCACCCAGACCGTGGGCTCGGGCAGCACGACGCTGGGGCTGGGAAACGGCTCTCCCGGTGCCACCAGCAGCTCCGACGTGGCGGCCGGGCAAAGGCGTGAGCCACAGGGAGCAGCCCAGGCGGCGGGAGGCTCGGGCACAGGAAATAGGGGGTGGAGGGTGGTGGGAGGGGGTGTCTACGGCCTCTTCCAGGCGTCTCAGATTTAAATAGCAGCCTGTGGTCTGGAACACACAGAGCCCGGCCGGCGTGGCTCAGGGGCTGAGCGTCGACCTAGGAGCCAGGAGGTCAGGGTTCGATTCCCGCTCAGGGCACAGGCCCGGGTTGTGGGCTCCATCCCCAGTGTGGGGCGTGCAGGAGGCAGCTGGTCCATGGTTCTCTCTCATCATGGATGTTTCTCTCTCTCTCTCTCTCCCTCTCCCCTCCTCTCTGACATCAATGAAAACACATTTTAAATAAATTAATTAAACACACACACACACAGCTGGTCTGGGAGGGATCGGGACCATCTGAGGACACTCTCATCAGACGACACCTGGCAGAACCTGAGACCAACCGGCCCTGGGGACCTGCTGTGGGCGCTGCCCCGGCCGCCCGCACCCTGGTCGGCCGAGAGGCTCCGGGTTAGGAAGGTTGGGGTTGGCACAGTGGGTTGAAAGAAAAAACTAAAACGAACCTTCACTGCAATCAAAGAAAGCTTACAGGCCTCTGTGTGCAAGGCCCACGTGTGCAAGGCCTCCATGTGCAAGGCCTCCGTGTGCAAGGCTCTGTGTGCAAAGTCCCCATGTGCAGGGCCTCTGTGTGCAAGGCCTCTGTGTGCAAGGCCCACGTGTGCAAGGCCTCTGTGTGCAAGGCCCCCGTGTGCAAGGTCCCTGTGTGCAAGGCCTCTGTGTGCAAGGCTCCATGTGCAAGGTCCCTGTGTGCAAAGTCCCCATGTGCAAGGCCTCTGCGTGCAAGGCTCCGTGTGCAAGGCCTCCGTGTGCAAAGTCCCCATGTGCAAAGTCCCCATGTGCAAGGCCTCTGCATGCAAGGCTCCGTGTGCAAGGCCCCCGCATGCAAGGCCTCCGTGTGCAAGGCCCACGTGTGCAAGGCTCCGTGACTGGAGGTTATTTCTGAGTCTCCCGTGATGCTGAGCACATAGCAGATGCCTGGCAAACGTCTGCCCAGTTACTGAGAGTGAACCAACCAATGGCGGGTTTTGCCCCAGTTGAGCCGGGGGGGTTGGGGAGTGGGGGGGTTAGGGGGGATTTGGGGAGGTGGGAGGGGGGCTCGCATACAGACTTTGGAACTGTCCCCAAATGAGGTCCCAAAGGCCCAGCACAGTTCAGTCTGCACTCCCCGCACCCACTGAGGTTGCTGTCTCGGGGGCTGGCACCTCCCCATCTTTCCGGGGTGGGGGGGGGAGTCCTCACCTCCAGAGGCTCCTGTGGTCACTGCCCAGCTGCCCACCCGCACTCACCGGCTTGCCCAGCTCCGAGCCCTTCAGGAAGTCGTCCACGGAGGTGCCCCTCCTCCTGATGTCGGGGGACTCGTAGCCGTCCTCCTCGTCCGAGTTGGCGTACTGCCCGCTCCTGTCCAGGAACACGCTCCTTTTCTCTAACTTAAGGCGGAGAGGGCGGGTGAGCGAGGCGCCGGGCGGGCCCCAGAGGGGAGGGGGCGCCCGGACTCCCAGGGCTCCCGGTCCCACCCTTCCCTTCGCCGCCCACAGCCTCTCAGAGCCACCCCACGAGGGCCCGGGTCAGAGGCCGCCCTGCCTCCTGGGCGGGTTTCTTTTCTTTTCTTTTTATTGACTTCAGAGGGGCCCGACACGGGCACCGGCCTTACCCTGCTGCTCTCGGCCACCCTCTGCGCGGCCTCCCGGGCCATGGCCTTGGCCACGGAGGTGGACACGGGCGCGCCCTGCGGCTGCGGGAGGATCCGGCTGGGCGAGGGCGAGCGCCGGCCGGGCAGGCCGGGCAGCTCCAGCGTGTGCCTGAGGGACGGCGCCCGGCCCTGCTCCCAGGCCTCGTCCACTCGGATGTGGGGACCCGGGTGGTCGTCTTTGGTTTCGGGGGCTCCGGCACTTGCTAACGGCTGCGGGGTGGGCGCTCTCGGGGGGGCGGGGGGCACCAGGAGGTCGGGGGGGACGGCGGCGACGGCAGAGTCCACGGACTCGCCCTGGGCCGAGAGGGTCCGCACGGTCACGCCCTTGGCGTCCAGGCCACGCAGCCGCGCCAGCTCCACAGCCACGCCGTCCACCGTGGGGGCGGCGACCTCGGCCACCTGCACAGAGAGAGTCGCTGACGGGCCGCCCAGCCCCCACCCGCCCCCTGCAGTCCAGAACCAACTCAGAGACACACTGAGGGGCGCAGAGGGTCAGCATGTGACGTTCATTGTGGCCAAAGCTGGGCAGGAGGAGAGTTGGGCCGGCCTGGCCGGGGAGCAGGGACAGGGCCACCGGCTGCAGGGACCACGCAGAGGGAGCTGGAGGCAGCCAGACACTGAGTGGTCAGCCCTGATCCTCGCAGGGACCGGGGCGGAGGGAGGAGGCAGCTGCATGACCCGTGGGCCGGGAGGGGGAGGAGAAGGGGGAGAGGGAGGGGAATGGGGAGGGGGCTGAGGCCATCGGCTTCCCCACCTGCCCTGTGGAGTCAAGGCCCAGCCATGTGTTCGTGGGGGATTCCTAAGCCTGTCATCTATCAGGGGGGCCCTGATGTTGGGGAACTCAAGGCAGGTGGACTTTTAAAAAATATATTTTTATTGGTTTCAGAGAGGAAGGGAGAGGGAGAGAGAGAAACATCCATGATGAGAGAGAGTCATGGATGGGCTGCCTCCTGCACGCCCCCCACTGGGGATGGAACCCGCAACCGGGGCCTGTGCCCCGACCGGGAATCAAACCAGTGACCTCCTGGTTCCTAGGTCGACACTCAACCACAGAGCCACGCCGGATGGGCAAAACAGGTGGACTTTCAATCTGGGGGCAGGAGAACCAGGAGGGTGAGCAGTGGGAGGCGGGCAGGGGATTCTGGGAAGGGATGGGGAAGAAGTGGGGGGGCCTGGTGCTCTGCGGCCCTGGGGTGGCCGTGGGGTGGCCGTGGGGTGGCGGGTGTGTAATAAATGCTGGTGGCAGAGGAGAGAGGAAGGACGCTCGGCCGTCACCCTCCCCGGAGCAGGTACCACGGTCCTGGGGTGCCCCCCCCGTGACTCACCCTCTGCCCCTTTGCGTACACGCCGTAGCCCGTGACGGTGGCCCCGTTGGACAACCCGGTGGCGCTCAGGGCGGGTGGCTTCCAGGAGACCTGGGCGATGGCTGGGGTGGCCCCCGCCCGGACGGTGACGTCTTGGGGGGCAGCCGGGGGACCTGGGGACAGACGCAGAGGCACGTGCCGGGCGGGGCTCCCCCGGGAAGGAGGCAGCTCGCTCCAGGGACCAGCCCCCGCTATCACGTAAGGAATCACAGAACGCGGTCGGCGTGTCGCCACAGCTCCGTGCAGTGACGGGTCACAGGGGGGTCACAGGGAGCCCTGTGTTGTGCCTGAGGCTCGTGTGCTGACGTCTGTCAACTCCACTTTAATAAAAATAAACACACATGAGCCCGGCCGGCGGGGCTCAGTGGTTGAGTGTCGACCTGCGAACCAGGAGGTCAGGGTTCGATTCCTGGTCAGGGCACAGGCCGGGGCTGCGGGCTCCATCCCCAGTGTGGGGCGTGCAGGAGGCAGCCGGTCCATGATTCTCTCTCAACATGGATGTTTCTCTCTCTCCCTCTCCCTTCTTCTCTGACATCCATACAAATATATTTAAAATAAATAAACAAACTAACATGCATGAGAAAAAGGAGTGGCCGGTCCGGGCGGGGAGAGGGGAGTGTGAGAGCGGGTGGAGGAGGGCGCCCCCCGGCTGCCCCGGCGGGAACCAGCGCTGGGTCCTCAGGCTGTGGTTGGACTGAGCTGCTGGGGGTCCCCAGGCCCCTGTGACTCAGGCCTGGCCAATGGGCACATGACTGCGCCCTGCCTCACCCCTTCTTCCTCCATGCGTGTGTCTGTGCACGTGTGTACGGGTGTGTGCATGTTGTGTGTGCGTGTGTGCATGTTGTGTGCGCGTGTGTGCATGTGTATCTGTGCGTGTGTGTGTGTGTGTGTGTGTGTACGCGCGCGCATGTGTGTCTCCCTCACACCCCAGCCCCTCTGTGGTCCAGGAGCTCACCTGCTAGGAGTGAGGACAGAGTCATCGCCCGGAGCTCACGGGCCTGACCAGCTCTAGGGAGAGTGACGGGGTCACAGGGACCCGCTCAGATGCCACCCCCTCGGGACCTGGGCCCCACTGCTGACACCCTATCTCTCCCACACACACAAGCACGCACACGAGCACACATACATGCACGCACATGCACATACATGCACACGCATGCACACGCACCGTGTCTCGCAGGTGACCTAGGGGCCTTCCCAGGATGCTGTGGCTGCATGTAGCTCTCCTCTGCCCGCCTCCCCCGCCCCTACGTCCTGCATGGGTGCCCCCCCCCGCTCCCCACGGAGCCCCGGGGACCGCTCACCGGCAGGCAGCGTGGAGAACTCCACAAAGGCCTCCTTCTTCTCCCTCTGCTCCAGCGGCAGCTGCCAGGGCACCTGGTGGGGGCGGGCCAGCACCCGGACCTTGTAGGCGGTGCCAGGCCTGAGGTTGAGCAGCTGGTACTGGTAGCGGGCGGCCCGCGCCACGCCCTGCTCCTGCCCGTCCAGGAACACCACGTGGCTGTAGTTGCTGTTGGTGGGCAGCCAGGAGAGCCGCGCGGAGGTGGGCGTGACGTCGTCCACCCGCAGCTGGGACGGGGCGACCACCACCTCCTTGCCCACCAGCAGCGTGCAGCGCAGCTGGTCCGAGCTGCCCCGGCCGGTCACGCACTGCACGGACACGCGGTGGGTGCGGGCGGCCACGCTCAGCTTCTCGATCAGCGCCTTGGTCCTGCCGGCCAGCGGGAGGCTCAGGCGGGGCTGCTGGTCCACCAGCACCGTGTAGCCGCCCACGGGGCCCCAGCCGGGCGGCACGGCCGGCGGCTCCCAGCCCACGATCACGCTCTTGGCCAGCTGCTTGATGAGGGTGATCTTGCGGGGGTAAGGCACGAGGTCTTCGCCGAGGTCATCGATGCTCCCGTCCAGGGTCCCCTCGCCGCCGTCCTCGTCGGGGCCGCCCGGGGCCGGGGGGGAGGGTGGGGGCAGGTCCAGGGGGTCCTCCCCGCCCAGGCCCAGGCCCAGGCCCAGGCCCAGGCCCAGGCCCGTCTGGTTGAGGAGGTTCTGCCCCTGCTCGGTCTCCAGTGCGCTTAGCCGGGCCTCGCTATCCTGCACCAGGTCCACGAAGTTGGAGGGCACCAGCCCCCTCTGCCCGCCCAGGAGCTCGCCTGCTGGGAGCGAGGGCAGAGTCACCGCCCGGAGCTCAGAGCCCCAGCCACAGGAGAGTGACCGGGCCCCAGGGGTCCGCGCCCACGTCACCCCCTTGGGACCGGGTCCCACCGCCGACACCCCCACTGCCACCCGTGGGGCGCCCCCCCCCACCAGCCCACCTTGGACCCAGGTCCCACTGCTGACACCTCCTCCCCCACCCACCAGCCCGCCTTGGACCCAGGTCCCACTGCTGACACCCCCTCCCCCACCCACCAGCCCGCCTTGGACCCAGGTCCCACTGCTGACACCCCCTCCCCCACCCACCAGCCTGCCTTGGACCCAGGTCCCACCGCTGACACCCCCACAGCC
>JAWPEG010000010.1:27563720-27597579 GCA_035771395.1 Myotis vivesi
TGGATGGATAGAAGGATGGATGATGGATAGAAGGATGGATGGATGGATGATGGATGGCTGGATGGATGGATGATGGATGGATGCATGGATGATGGATGGATGGATGGATGAATGGATGGATGATGGATGGATGATGGATGGATGATGGATGGGTGGAAGGAAGGAGGGAGGGAGGAGAGAGGGAGGGCAGAGGGGGTGACAGCCTGTGGACTGTGCGCTGAGTCCCCGCCTCAGCAGGAGCAGCCACGGGGCGGCACCAGGACCAGGACAGCGGCTCCCCACCTCCCTGCACACTGACCTGCAGCCTTGCCCGGACCCAGTTTGTCACCTGGGGGGCAGGGGGGACGGGAAGCCACATCCTTGACTCCCCTCAGCTCCGCTGTGGTCCTGCCGGCACCGCCCCCAGTGGGCAGCCCCGCGAGCCTGGCGCAGGCCCCTAACCAGGCTGGACAGTGTCTCCCACGGGCGGACGCAAAAGGCCGAGCTGGGGAAACACAGGTCAGGAGATGCCACGATCTCATGCGAAAGGAGCCAGAGGAAGGGAGTCGGCTTTGCTAGAAGCTGGTGTCAGCCGCTCGGGCTCATCCCCAACAGACAGGCAGCCAGGCCGGCCCCCCTGCCGGCCCCAGAACTGTCCCCGGACATGGGAGACGCCGAGGGCCACGCAGGGAAACCCCACGCGTGGAACAGGTGCTGACCGGGCTCCTCCGGGAGGCTCCTGGCCCCGGGGGGCTGGACTGGCCTGGGATGGACCCGCCGGGGAGGCCAGGCCTCTGTTAAGGTCACAGGTCACGTATGACTCTCAACCGACCACGGAGAGAACAGGCCTCGCCCCAGAGGCAGCACTGCTAGCTAACCCAGTGGTTCTCAAAGTGGGTCCCCAGAGCGGCAGCACTGGCACCCCTGAGAACTGAGGGGCACAAACCCAGGCCCCCAGACCTGCTGGGTCAGGACTCGGCCGCCCACTAGCGTTTGAGAGCCGCTGCTCTGCTTAAAGCTCCAACCTTCACTCCGAAACCACCACGGCGGGACCTGGGGAGGCACGAGGCACAGGGCTCCCCTACCCCTCCCCAGCCTCGCACGGAGCAAAC
Source organism: Myotis vivesi (assembly GCA_035771395.1). Lineage (NCBI taxonomy): Eukaryota > Metazoa > Chordata > Mammalia > Chiroptera > Vespertilionidae > Myotis > Myotis vivesi. Next base: position 27,564,812 of record JAWPEG010000010.1, read on the forward strand.
AAGAGAGCATGAATGTCCCGGGGGGAACGCGCTGGATGGGTTTGCTGCCTTTTTTAAAATATATTTTTTATTGATTTCAGAGCAGAAGGGAGAGGGAGAGAGAAACATCCATGAGGAGAGAGGATCATGGACCGACTGCCTCCTGCACGCCCCACGCTGGGGATCGAGCCCACAACCCGCACATGTGCCCCGACCGGGAATCGAACCCTGACCTCCTGGCTCCTAGGTCGACCCAACCCCTGAGCCACGCTGGCCGGGCAGCCCTTTTCCCTTAACTGCTCCGAGCTCTTGGCCCGGTCTGCGCGCCCCTCACCTGGGCAGGTTGGACTCCGCCCACATCCATGGTTCCAGGTGCCCTGTGGGGAGCCAGAGAGGAGGCCCGCGGCCGGGTGGGGGGCGGCCCCATTGCTGACACCTTCCCGCACACTGACCTGCAGCCTTGCCCAGACCCAGCTTGAAACCTGGGGGGGCGGGGGGGCGGGTAGCCACATCCCTGACTCCCCTCAGCTCCGCTGTGGTCCTGGCGGCACCGCCCTCACCCCACGCGCAGCGCCCCCACCTGCTCCCGCCCCAGCCCCAGGGCTGCCTCACACCCATCGCCCTGGAGGCTCCAGACCCCCTGAGCTATGAGCCCAAGGTGTGGTCAGGACCCACCACATTCGGGGAGGTTCCAGCCGGGCCCTGGGGGTGGGGGCGAGAGAGGTGTGACCTCCCAGAGGCCCCTGACTGTCCACCTTGCAAACCGGGTGTGCTTGAAGCGGGGCCCTCCCATGGCTGTCTCGTTCACTGGGGTTCAGAAATGGGGTGCAGAGAAGAGGGGCTTCCCGCCTTCCCCCCCGAACCCCCCCCCCCCGCACACACACACAGCAGCTGCTGGCCTGGCCACCCCCCCTCCTCTGGCCTCTGTGCAGAACCAGCTCCCCCTTCCTGGCTGCTCCCATCTCCCTCGATGAGGGGGGCTCGCCCGGAGAGAGGAAATGCCAGGGGGGCCCAGCACCCCCTCCCCAGCCCCGCTCTCAGGCTCACAGACACCCTAAGAGCCTGAGGGATGGAGACCAGAGGCCCGGGGAGCCCCTGCCCCTTAGACCCTGCGGGAACCCCTCCCCCCAATGACAAGGTGGGGGCCCCCTCCCCAGCCCTCAGCCCCTGACAAGGACACGGTGGTGGGGACAGCAGTGGGGGCTCCTGGGGACAGGGACCCGCTCCCACAGAGGCCTCAGGTCAGGCGAGCCAGCCGCGCCCGAGCCCCACCCCCCGGCTCCCCAAACCCAAGTGTCCCCCCCCCCCGCCGGGCAGGGGGTCCCATAAACACTGCATTTCCAGGAAAAATACAGCTTTTGGGGGAGGGGGGAGGCTGCCCGCACACGGGCTGCTGCGTGCACACGCGCGCGCACACACGCGCACACGCGCACACTCCGCCGGAAACATCTGTTTTGACAAACACATTATTCCAGTGGGTCTACGACAAATAGACAAATTATCCGCGTGCCGGCTTCCCACTGCGCGCACCCCACCGCCGGGCCGAGCTGGGGATGAGACAGCCATCGCTCTGGTTTGGGGGCCCCCAGCCCCTTCTCTGCCCCACCCCCCACGCGCAAGGAGACCCCCCTCCATCGCCCCAGAGGCTGGGACCCCCCAGACAATCACATCCTGGGGTCAGGGAGGCGCTGCCGGGTGGCCGCGAGGAGAAACTTCACCCCGAGGGGCTTTTCTGCAAAGCTGGGGGCCGGAGGGGAGCGGGGAGCCCCCACAGAGAGGGGGACCCGTCAGCCTTGCCCTTCGGAAAGGGAACCATCCATCCCTGGGGACCGCGAAGCCCCATCCAACCGGCGGGAGGAGCGACGTGCGGGCACCCGGATCCACGGCTCCTGCGCCGGGTCCGCGCGCCCTCGCCACCTCGCCACCTCGCCGGCCGCTGCGCCCTCGCCAGCCTCGCCGGCCGGCCGCCTCCCGCTGAAGGGCATCCTCCCGCCGCCAGAAATAAACTTTGTGCGGGCAGAGTCCCCGCCGCCGCCCTGCCACCCGCGCCCCGCAGCCGGGTGCGCGGAGGCGCAGGAACCAGGCGCTGTTTGAGGAGCAGGAGACGCAACCCGCAGCCTACCTTCCAGCAGGGCCGGGCTCCGAGCGCCGCGCCGTGAGCACTGCAGTCGGCTGTGTCAGGTTACCCGCCGGGGGCGGAGGGAGCCGGGAGGGAAGCGGAGGGAGGCGGAGGGAGGGGATCAGCCGCTGGCCGCGGCCCCGGAGCCCAGGCGACGTCAGTGTGAAACCCGCGCCCGCGCGCACATCCCCCGCCCCCCGCCCCGCGCGCGCACACACAGGCGCGCGCGCGCACAGACACACGCCAAGATGGCTTTCCGTTCTCTGTTTCTTTTTTCTTTTTAAAAATCTATCTGTACTGATTTCAGAGAGGAAGGGAGAGGGAGAGACAGAGGGAAACATCCATGATGAGAGAGAGCCAGGACTCGGCCGCCTCCTGCACGCCCCACGCTGGGGAAGGAGCCCGAAACCCGGGCAAGTGCCCTGACCGGGAATCGAACCCTGACCTGCCGGTTCACAGGTTGAGGCTGAACCGCTGAGCCACGCCTAGCCTCCCTTTCCTTTTCTTACGGTTCCTGGTCCCCCGCCCACAACAAGGAGATGAGTTTCAGCTAAACTGTGGACTTGTCCTGGTTCAGGCAAAACTCCCACGGGGAGGGGAGGGTTCCTAGGGCTGAGGATTCCGACTCGCCTTCCCCAAACTAAGCATTTCCCAATTCTGTTTAATTATTAACGCGCTGCAGGTCTATCTAAGACACGACCCCAGCGTCAAGTATATTTAAAGCTCCAGCAAGGATCCCTTTGCGCGGATGAATAAAGGATGCGCTGTGCAGCCCCCCCCACCACCGCCACCACCGCTCGGCGGCTCCCACGCCCTTCTCGCCTCGCAGGCGGCTCTTCCACGGATCTGTGTGTCGGTCCAGCTGGGACGATCCAAATAAGGATCAGGCTGAGCCAAGTGATGCGCCCAGGACTTCGTGGGAAACCGCAAATGTCAACGCCCGCCGAGACAGGCCCTGAAGTCCCAGACCCTCTGCAGCCAGGCTCGGTGCGCTGCGGGGCAGAGCAAAGGGCCAAGGCAGCGCCTGCTGCTCACCCTGCAGCCCAGGCCACACGCCCCGACCAGGGTGGAGGATCCAACCTGCAGCCCGGGCATGTGCCCTTGACAGGGAATCAAACCAGGACCTCCTGGTTCATAGGTTGACGTCCAACCACTGAGCCACAGGGGCCAGGCTGGAGGGGGGGTTTTCCATTGCTTTTTAGAGAGAGTGGAAGGAAGGGGGGAGGGGGGTCGATCCTGCAACCCAGGTAGGTGGCCTTGACTGGGAATCAAACCCGCAACCCCTTTGGTGCAAAGGCCGATGCTCTAACCACTGCGCTCACCTGCCAGGGCGGCGTTGTTTTTTCAATCTCGGGCATCCCAAAGGGGCTCAAGCTCGCACAGGGCTTCTGGGCAGCTGACCAGGACACCACGGGTTCCTGCCCTGGTCACCTGGGCGTCCCTGCCTCTGGGCCACTCATTTCCAGGGGGTTCCTGGAAGCCGCTGAGCATTGTGGGAAACTCCCCGGAGCGCCTTCTCCCGAGGCGCAGCCAGGATTTATCCCACCGGATGGACCAGACGGCCCCCGCTCGCCTGGCATCCCTTCCGGGGCCTGAACAGTCCGTCTGTTTCACCGAAGCCTTTCCCGCCGCCCCGGAGCGGGGTGAGCCTACAGGTGACTGTGGTCCCGGTTATCCGCGGGCTGCCGGCCCGGAGGCCCCCCTTCGGAAGCAACATAAACAGCTCTTCCCGGGTCGCAGGGGTCCCCGAGAAGATGGGATTTGATTGACACCCGTCCTGGGTTAAGAAAACAGTTGCCAAGGAGACGAAGAAGCCTAGTTCCCCCGCAGGGGTGGGGGGTGGGGGAGGGGGGCAGCCCAGACTCGGCGCCTGGGCCGGGGCGCCCTCTGCTGCCCGGCGGGTGCTCTGCAGGCTGGAGACTCCCAGGTGCTGCAGGGAGCGAGTATCAAAACCGTGACTTTCTTTATATAAAAGGAAGGGATGAGAGAGGGACAGAGAGAAAGAGAGAGAAAGAGAGAGAGGAGAGAGAGAGAGAGAGAGAGAGAGGAGAATCACGGACCGGCTGCCTCCTGCACGCCCCCCACGGGGATCCAGCCCTCGCCCCGGGCCTGTGCCCTGATGGGGAATCAACCGGCGACCAATCGGTGCAGGGACGACGCCCAACCCCCTGCACCTCACCGGCCGGGGCCTGATTCTGGCTTTTGAACGTCGTTTCCAACGTGGTCAGAACCCAGGCAGGGCTATGGATCGAGGAAATCTCACTGAAGACAGACTCGGAAAGTGTAGAGCGATGGTTCTCAACCTTCCTAACGCCGCGACCCTTTCATACGGCTGCTCATGTTGTGGTGACCCCCAACCATAACATTATTTTCGTGGCTACTTCATCACTGTAATTTTGCTACTGTTATGAATCGTCATGTAAATATCTGATATGCAGGATGTATTTTCATTGTTACAAATTGAACATCATTAAAGCATAGTGATTCATCACAAAAACAATGTGTAATCATGTGTTTTCTGATGGTCTTAGGCGACCCCTGTGAAAGGGTCGTTCGACCCCCAAAAGGGGCCGCGACCCACAGGTTGAGAACCGCTGGTGTATAGGGAGATGGCTCAGAGGCTGGGGAGGGCGCCCCCTATTGGTCAGCGTGAGGGCACCTGTCAAATTGGCCTAAGTCAGTGCTCAGCAAACTCATGAGTCAGCAGAGCCAAGTATCAACAGTACAATGATTGAAATTTCTTTTGAGAGCCAAATATTTTAAACTTAAACTATATAGGTAGGTACATTGTTATTAACTTAATTAGGGTCCTCCTAAGGCTTAGGAAGAGCCACACTCAAGGGGCCAAAGAGCCACATGTGGCTCGCGAGCCGCAGTCTGCCGACCACAGGCCTAAGTCAAAGCCAGTGGCTGAGTCAGGGCCCAGATCCCTCCAACCGGCATCTGCCGGGACCGCAGACATTGGGGCGGGTCCTGAAGGCGCAGGAGCAGCTGACGGCTGAGATGGACCCAGAAGCTTGTGACAACGACAACAACTAACGAACAATCGAAGATGTCCTCAAAGAACCTGAAGTCATCGACTCGCCCTGACACAGAGTAACGGCCACAGGTGGGTGACTTCCTTCGAAAAGTTTATTCGTGGCTATGCAGTAAAATGGCTCCCCAAATACCTCACCAGAGGTGACGGGCAGGAAGCACATGGTATTTTTGGTGGTGGTTTTGTTGTGTGTTTCTTGTTGATGTTTCGGGACTCGGAGTTTTTTTTAATGTAAACAACTCAAGAAATAGTAGCAGGTGACAAGCGAACCTGTGTATTTTTTTTAAAAAAATCTGATTTCAAATCGGTGCAGGAGGGTTAGACGTACAAATGTGTTATCTGAAAAATGCCGTGAATATCTACATAGAAACCAAAAAGCATTCCCGCAGCTTTCACTGTAAAAACACAGATTCAGACAGGACTCCCGGTCCGGGAAGAATGGCTCGAAGCCGATGCAGCAAGAATCGCCGTGAAGGGTGAGGCCCGGCCGGCTGCAGGTGGGGGCGAGGGGGGCCGTGGGGAGAGGCCGTCGCGTGCGGCTCCTGCATGGGTGCACGTAACCGCACAGACACACAGGTGCCCCCGAGGGACAGCGACACGGGCATGACCTCCGGTTCCACGTCCTCCAGGCCGCCCCCCAGGCACGACCAGCCAGGAAGGAAAACGCCCACACACAGACCCCAGTCGCAGCTCAGCAGGCAGACTGATACGCTGTGCCGGAGGGGACCCGTCACTGTGGTAAGGAAGGAGCGGCTTCCAATGTTGTTTGGAATCAAACCCAACAAGGTGAAGGCGCCGCCCCGTGCTCACACCCCGGGGGACAGAAGAGGGAAGGGGATCGTTCTCGGGGATCCTTCATTCAAATGTCGAGTCACTGCCTCATGGGTGTCCACTCCCGAGTAAGTCTTCACCCGTGTTCCACGTCGGAAGCACAGTATCGTCACAGAAACATTCGTGAGCAATGAGAACGCTTACTGATCACAGACGCCTGTAAACTCTAGAATGAACTCTCAAAGGTCAGGCGGACGGGAGGCGCTCACAGGAACACAGACAACGGTTTTCGTGTGAAGGAACCACTGGACGTCTAGGGATAAAAGCCTTGCGTGCAGAAAGGAGCAAGTCACGGCTGTAACTTCAGACTCGGTCATGTCAGCAGGGCACAGGCCTCGCTGGGCACACCTTGCGCTGCCGTGGCTGGCGAGTGGGTGGCGAGTGGGTGGCGGGCGGAGGAGGCGGGGCTGGGTGTGAGTGCGGGGACTGTCCCCAGAGCCTGGCACGGTGGCCCTCGCCATCCAGTGCCCACAGCGGGCACCGGGAGGTGCTGTGCAGCCGCTGTCCCCTGTGGCAGCCGCCAACCTTGTAAACATCTGGGCAAAGATGGCTCTGACACCGTGAGTCTCCTATTCCTTTCAAAAGGCAGCATTTATATATAAAAACCGGGTAAATTAAGAGGTTAATATATTAAACAGTTAATTTATAAACATTTAACGTCATAGATATCTTACAAAACAGCTGTGATAATAACGAGGATTTCCTTGCAAACAGTAAACACGAAGGAAACGGTACAAAAGCGTCAGTGAGCTTGTGGGGGGGGGGTGTGGCGGGGGCGGGGGACGACACCAAGTCTCAGACCCGGAATCGCGTGGCTTCAAACATAAAATATTCCTCATGAAACGCAACATACAAATAGTCTTAACACTGAAATATAAAAAATTGAAAATGTCAATCATTCCCATCTTAAGGCCACTGTTTCACATTGCTGAAGGTTTGCGGCGTGCTGTTCATGGAGCCGAGGATGCAGGGCTAACGCATCGCGTCTGGGCTGCGGGCGGCGTTCTCCGTGTCCCTCAGCGCGCTCAGCGCCACGGCCGCCACGCCCGGGGTCCGTGCGCCACGTGGAGGGCTGGCTTGCTGCAGACGTGGGAGGGCTGGCTCCAGGACGAAGGGCTTGTGGGCTACGGTTGCTATGACAATGTTGTTGCTAGGATAATTCCAAGGATCACAAGCAAAATAATTACACAAATAACAATGCACATCATTTTCTGCAAGATAAAGAAAAACAGTAATTAATTTGCGAGGCATCGAAAGAAAGAAGTCACTCGTGCCATTTCCTAACAAGCTTCTCCTGGGACTCGAGAGTTTAAAATACAAGTCTGTGCCCTGACCGGTTTGGCTCAGTGGATGGAGCTTCGGCCTGCAGACTGAAGGGTCCCGGGTTCGATTCCGGTCAAGGGTATGTACCTTGGTTGCGGGCACATCCCCAGTGGGGGGGCGTGCAGGGAGGGCAGCTGATCGATGTTTCTAGCTCTCTATCCCTCTCCCTCTCCCTTCCTCTCTGTAAAAAATCAATAAAATATATTTTTTTAAAAAATACAAGTCTGGCCCTGGCTGGTGTGGCTCAGTGGATAGAGCGTCAGCCTGCAGACTGAAGGGTCCCGGGTTCGATTCCAGTCAAGGGCTCATACCTCGGTTGCAGGTTCGATCCCCGAGCAGGAAGCAACCAATCAATGTGTCTCTCTCACATCGATGTGTGTGTCTCTCTCTGTCTCTCCCCCTCCCTTCCACTCTCTCTAAAAATCAATGGAAAACTATCCTCCGGTGAGGATTAACAAAAGTAAGTAAAATGTATTCTAGGTGGCAGTCTTTAAAAAGAGGAGGAGGAGGAGGCGGAGGAGGAGGAGGCCTGGGCCTGAAGACGATCAGCAGCCACGGCGAGGCGCTGGGAGGTTAGAGCCGCCAGCTGGGTGAGTCGGGGCAGCAGGCAGAGCGGCCGGAAGGTTAGCGGGTTAGTCGTTACTTACTGCCGCGCGGCAGAGGCATGCACCCTGGCGTCATCCGCAGCCTCACTTGCCAACCGATAAGCCAATAATCAGAGCCACGACAGCGACCAGCACCACCGCCACTGCCACCAGGATCCACTTTTTCTGCCAAAGAAAAGCGAGCTGGTCACACCGGGTCATGCCCTGTGGTCGCGCCAGGAGGCGGCCTTGAGTGAACCACCACCATCTGGACCCCTGGTAGGCCGGGCGCGGGAGGGGCCTGGGACTCATCACCGGGCGGGAGGGGGGGGGGGGCTCTCAGTTCCGGGACAGCGTGAGGTTTACTGGGAGGCCGGGGTTCCCGCGCGATGGGGAGACGACTGTCGGGGAGCCTGGAGCCCGGGGCTCGCCGGAGCGGGGCTCGCGGGGAGGCCTGCCTGGCAGCCTCCCTCTGCTCCATGCTGAGGGCCCGGCTCTTCCCCTGTGGGCTCTGCAGCCACCCCGCCCACCAAGACAGCGGCTCTGTGAGCATAGCCCCGACAGCCACCAGGTCTCCCAGCCACACAGCTGCCCGGGAACAGAAGCGGCCAGAGGGGCCGCCCCGTGCAAGCGCCGAGGAGCAGGAGGCAGGTCCAGCAAGCCGTGCGCTGGGGGCGTCAGGCATCTCACAGGAACGAGCGAGCGGTGAGCCATCAGCTGGCATTGGGTGATGCCCAGACCCCTGGCCCCAAAGCGAGGCCCCTGCAGGTCTGGAATGGGGTGCGTCACCCACGCCTGTCATCTCTCCACACCGATGAGCCTCGCCTGCACGTTCCCATTGGCCTGGACAAAACGGGGGAGCTGCCCCTTTTCCGTGACTTGAGAGGCCAGGCCCTCTGAGCCTAGACAAGGCTCAGCGCCGCCCTCTGCTGGAGGGTCAGTGCGGGGCCCAGTGACTGGACAGGAGGCCAGAAGCCTGCCCAGGTCCCAGGTCACCTGGGGGCCCAGGTCCCAGCACATGAGGGGCTGCAGGCGACAGGGGAGCAGCCCTGCACCTGTCATCACAGGAGTCTGCGCACGACCCCTGACCCCATTCCAAGGCCTTGGTTGACATGGCTGCACAAGTGCGTGCGCGTACACACACACACACACACACACGCACATACAAACTCATACACACTCGCACATACACACTCGCATACACACGTGCACACACTCGCGTGTGCGCACACACACGCACACGCACCCCAGGCCGGCACTGAGCACACGGCCTCTGCAGACCCAGCAGCAGCTTGCAGGAGGCGGGAGGTGGACACGCATGGAGAGGAGGGACACACGGACACACGGACACACACAGCCTTCCGTCCCCGAGTCAGAAGGGCACTGTGTCGTCTCCGTGTTCCCTGGAAGGGCTCTGGCTCACACACGACACGTTTAAGGTTCAGATACAAAGGTTCCGTGTGGACGTTCCTGGGCCTCACCTCTCGGCTGTCAAACCCTCCTCCTTCCCCACCCAGGGGTCAGCAGGCAGCCTCAGCGGAGAAGGCAGCGCTCACTGCGTGAAATGTGTAGCCCATGGGTTTTAGGAGAACGGCCAATCCCGTTCATTTATTTCTTTCAAAGAAGGACCCGAGAGGCAGCGGACTCGGGGATGAGCCCGCCCTGGGGGGGGGGGGNNGCCCGGCCGGGGGGGGGGGGGGGGGGTGCCGTCTGCGAAGGGTCTGAATTACTCAGACGCGGAGGGGCTCACAGCGTAATTGACCTCACAAACTCCCAGGCTTCTCAGCCGGGCCCGCGGGGGAAACGCGCCTGCCCCCCGCGGCCACTCACCCTGCGCGCTTTGCTCTGATACTTGATGGCTTTCTTCGTCTCCTCCTTGGCATGTTCCACGTAGTCCACCGCGTTCATGACGTTCTTCTCTATGTTGTTGATCATTTCACCCTGAGAACAAAACGTTCCGACTCAGGGGCCGTTTCCCGCGGCCCCGCCGCGAAGCCGAGGAGGTTCGCACGCGAGCGCGATGCGTGTGGATGGACCCGGATGCCGTTCTGACGTTCATGAGATGAGACCATGACAAACGAACCGACACGAAGTCACCAAAACCGGTTCATGTTTTGAAAAGAGCGAAAGGGATGGCGGCAGCGCGGGGACGAGCACGCTGAGCGGTGGGCGCGACGCTGGCCGGCCGAGGTCATGAGCGGGAATGTCGGGCGAGGGGCGTGCAGGGACATGGCGGGGAGGCGTTACCTGGTGTCCTGTCCACCTGCAGGCGCAGCTGCAGCGGCATCGTAAGGCATGGAGAGGACGCACAATTAACTCGCTTCTCAGTCTGACACCCGCTCTGAGTTCGACTACACACACATTGTGAATTAGGTGAGTCGACGTCACGACTATGCACAGGCCCCCACGGGGACCAGGGGCAGGGCTCAGACACGGCAGGCCGTGAAAACGCACGCCCTTTAGGGAAGAACATCAAACTCCCAGGGCCACTGTCATCGCGCCGCATGGCCTGTTTCCCTCCCTCTGCGAATTCTGTCCTGGGAGCCGAGCGCATGGCATTGCGTGTACACACACATGCGTGTCAAATGTATGTTTATCTTTATACACATGCGTATATAGTCTCCACGTAAAGTTTTACAGATCCCTGTTAACTCAGAAGTCCAGCATTTGTCTATCTCAGTAAAAACCCTGTGCCCTGGCCGGTGTGGCTCAGTGGATAGAGTGTCGGCCTGTGGACTGAAGGGCTCTGGGTTCGATTCTAGTCAAGGCTACAGACCTCAGTTGCAGGCTCCTCCCCAGCCAGGGCCCTGGTCAGGCGTGTGCAGGAGGCAACCAATGGACGTCTCTCTCTCACATCAATGTTTCTCTCTGTCTCTCCCCCTCCCTTCCTCTCTAAACATCACTGGGAAAATGTCCTCAGAGGAGGCGTAAAAACAAACAAACAAAAAACACAGCCTCAGGGAACAGGAGTGTGTGTCCCTCTGGCTGCCCAGCAGGCTGCCCTGTGGACACACCGATTCCATGAACCAGCCAGTCCCTGCTGCTGGAAGTTTGAACCAGCGGTCGCCAACCTTTCGGACCTCACCGCCCACCAGCGGCCTCCAACCACGGTTTAAGCTGCTTCCAGCACTCCGGCCTCACGCTGCAGTGACGGCCATCAGCTCTGAAGCCGAGGCTGCATCCGAAACAGGGCTTCCCCGGGGCACGGGGTCGCCCGCGGATCGCACAGAGCCTTCCCCCCGCCGCCCCCCTCCCGGCCCCGCGGTCACCTGCGTCTCCACGAACATGGCCATGTCCATGAACATCTCGTGCAGCTCGCGGATGCTGGTCTCCAGCCTCATGATGTCCTTGTGCCGCGACTCGATCTCGTTGAGGGCCTGTCTTGTGATCTGTGAGTCGGAGATGATCTGTGGGGAACGGGAGAGATGCTGAGGACCGGGGACCCTCGCAGGCGGGGACACGCCGGGCGGACGCGCAGGCGGCACTCACGTCGGAGGTGAAGATGGAGGGGTTCCCGCTCTCCAGCATGGTCTCCAGCTCCTCGTCCGTGGTCGTCTTCCCAGCTGGAAGGTCAAGGCAAACCTCCCCTCAGTGACCACCCTGAGGAGGGACCGTCCAGCCCCCGCCACCAACGGGCACCCGAGCCCTGAGCCCTGTCACCGCCTTCCCAGCCCCCCGAGCACGCGCTCTGAGGCGTGTCGATGAGGAGGCCGCCCGAAGGCTGGGGAGCAGGAGGACCGGGCACACTCGCCAGAGCCTTCTCATGGGGAGATGACTCGCCGTCTCCTGGATGTTTAGCTCTGGGCTGGGGCTGCCGGAGCTCCGCCAGGGAGGCCGGCCGCACTGCTCATGGGCGGGACACTGCAGTGTCGGTCTGGGAGTGACGAAATGTTCTAACATGGACGGCGCTGCCTGGCCGGTGTGGCTCACGGGTTGAGCATCGACCTGGGAACCAGGAGGTCAGCGTTCGATTCCCGGTCAGGGCACAGGCCCGGGTTGTGGGCTCCATCCCCAGTAGGGGGCGTGCAGGAGGCAGCCGGTCCATGACTCTCTCATCACTGATGTTTCTCTCTCCCTCTCCCTCTTCCTTCCTCTCAGAAATCAATAAAAATATATTAGAAAAAGTGATGGACAGGCGGCCGTCCTGGCGTCAGGCCTAAGACAGAGCAGGCTGAGGGGCCGGCGGCTGCACTCACTGATCTCCAGCTGCCGCTGGATGCGCCCCTTGCTGCGATCCCGAAAGACCGTCTGGGCTTCGTTGAACTCGGTCATCACATCCACGAACTTCCGGGAGAGCACGGAGTGCTGTCAGCAACGGACATCGGGTTAACACACACGGTCATGCCTCCCATCGAAAACGATGCAGAGAAACATCGCAGGACGAAAGCCAAGCAGGAAACTCAGAATGCCGCCGTCAGAGGGAAACCGGGAGCGACAGCAACGTCCTCCCGAGGATCCGTGCGAGGTCCTCCCCAGGCACCGTGTGGTCCAGGCTCACGGTGACCCTGCTGCCCGGGGACTACCCCTCGAGGAAGCGAGAGCCGAGACGAGGGCAGCCAGCCCACGGGGACAGGCGGGGGGGGGGGGGGGGCGGGAGGCCGAGACCGGGGGGGTGGGGAGGACCAGGCCAAGAGGGTGGGAGGACCAGGCGGGGGCATGGGAGGACCAGGTGGGGTGGGAAGGAGCAGGCAGGGGGTGGGGAGGACCAGGCGGGGGGGGGGGGAGGACCAGGCGGGGTGGGAGGACCAGGAATGCACCCTGCAGCTGGTGCCCAGCGCCCATGGCTCATCCCCGCGGGTCAGGGGGAGTTAGTCTGGTTCGCTTGCTGCCCTGTAACCTCTAGAAGGTGAGGCCCCACCACGGACACTCTGGTGACCTCAGTAATTCTCGGCTTTCCCGAGGCTTTCCCGACAGAATGCTGTCGATGGGCCGGGCAGGCTTCCCCTCTACAAACACTATATTTTTTATGCAAAAACCCGAGGGCTGGTGGCCGTGACGAAGGACTCAGTTTGCGGCTGAAATGAGAGGGGAAGCCCACTCCCTGGCCTCCCTGCGGCGAGGAGGGGCCGGCGCAGACCTGGCTCCTCCGGATCCGGGCGTCCACGGACGTGCAGGGCATGTTCCCATCCTGCTCCAAGCTCTGTTCGATGGCTACAGACACACGGGGGGGGGGGGGCCGTCACGCTGGGCAGGGGCTCGGAATCACCCCTCACAGAATCGCCTCACCGTCTCCACGCCGGGCCGACTTGCGGGTTTTGGTGATAATCATCAATGGGTGACAATATCACAAAATAAACCCAGACGTTACGTGTTAACATTTAAAAGGAAAAACCCGGCCGGCGTGGCTCACTGACTGAGCGTCGACCTAGGAACCAGGAGTTCACGGTTGGATCCCCGTCAGGGCACAGGCCGGGCTGCGGGCTCGGTTCCCAGCGGGGAGGGGGCGTGCAGGAGGCAGCCGATCCATGATTCTCTCTCATCACTGATGTTTCTCTCTCTCTTCCTCTCTCTGAAATAAATAAAAAAAAAAATTTTTTTTAAATAAAATAAAAAGAGATGAGCGATTTGTAAGCAAGGGCTTGGTCTTGCTGGCTGTGAATTCGTGCTTCGCCCTGAATGAAAGGAACATCAGCTCTCGCCCCTCCTGTGCAACCCTGAGGGCCAGTCGCTTAAAAACCCTAAGACGATGAAGAACTTCAACACAAGGCTTCCTGCCCCAAGTCCACACACACACTCTGACTAAAGCGCTCACAGCGTTTGCTTTCTGAAAACATAAAATAAAAACTTATAAAGAAAACAACTACCCAGAGTCCCCTCATCCGTGATTAAACAAACCGAAGCTTCAACTCACACTTTAATTTGACGCGGACTTTATTAGCCGTTTTCTTGATTTCTTTGTTCAGATCTTCAAGCTCCTCTTTTATTTCTTTAAAATGAAAAAAAAAAAAAGTCGCCTGAGCGATGACATCCAACATCAACCCGTCCAATCAGCTGAAACGGCACAATCTCCGTTCGGGTGTTTGTTTCTTAGATAAGTGACCGGTTAGCGGGGCCAGCGGCTCTCAGTGCGTCCCTGGGCCAGCGCCTCCTGCGGGCGGAAGCAGAGAGGCCGCGGGGCTCACCGTCGGGCAAAGTGGAGGCGCAGGCACAGGCGTTTGTGGAGATAGAGGGACGCGCCCGTGATAAGGCTCGGCCAGCTCACCACGACGCTTTATCTGAGAACGTGTCTGCATGGGGCCCAGGCTGCACGGGGCCTCCGGGCTCAGCTCCAGAGCTGACTTCAGACTGTGGAGCGGACGGCTGTGGGCACCCGCTCCGACCAGCAGCGTCCCCGAATCACCCCTCAGCGTCCACCCGACACACGATTCCCCTTCCTGTTCCACCACGGCCCCGGCCCGGATGGGGGGTCCGGCTCCTGCCGTGGCCCGAGTTCTGCAGAACCTCCCGCGGGCCGGGCTGCCTGGCTTTCCGGGGCAGTGCTCCCCCCGGCCAGCACCGCGGCTCCATCCCTGCGCGGCGAGGGCTGGGGCCTGAGGGACCCCCGGTGAGCGGGAGAGGCAAGCACACAGACGGACGGACACACAGACAGGCCGGCAGGACTCACTTCCCTCGGGGTTCGGTGCGGACAGGATGATGCTGTGGCTTTTCTTCACTTCCTCCACGTACTGAGCTATCTTAGCGATGCCGTTCCTGATCTCCTCGACCTGGAGAGAGAGAGAGGCGTCACCCTGCGGGCAGCGCCAGCCCCGCCCCCTCACGCCTGGAGAGGGGGGACAGCAAAGGGAGTGGGTGAGTGATTACACGTGAAAAATAAAAGCCGCTCCCGCCTCACGCGGACGGACGGCCACTGAATGCTAAGAACACGCACCACGTGAAGTGACGATCACGGCAATACCCATCGGCATCTCCAGCAAAACCCACCAGGCCGGGCCCCGGCCGGTGTGGCTCGTGGACAGAGCGTCGGCCTGCGGACCAAAGGGTCCCGGGTTCGATTCCGGTCAAGGGCACGAACCTCGGTTGCAGGCTCCTCCCCGGCCTGGCTGGTTGGGGTGCGTGCAGGAGGCAACCCATCGACGTGTTTCTCCCACATCGACGTTTGCCTCTCTCTCTCTCTCACTCTTCCTCTCCTTCCACTCTCTCTAAAAATTAATGGAAAAATATCCCTGGGTGAGGATTTACAGAAACATAAAAACATGACTGTCGGCACCGCCTCTAACACGCGCTGGTTGGTGGGTTCGGGCCGATGCTGAGGAGGCCGGTCCGACCGCCCCGGGACCCTCACCTGGTGGAAGAAGTCGTCCATGAAGTGGTCCTTCTCGACCACGACCACCGTGTCCCCGTCATCACTCTTCCGGCGCTGCAACGGGGGGGGGGGGGGGGGGGGGGGNCCCCCCCCCCCCCCCCCCCCCCCCCCCCCCCCCCCCCCCCCCCCCCCCCCCCCCCCCCCCCCCCCCCCCCCCCCCCCCCCCCCCCCCCCCCCCCCGCCACAGCTCGGGCCTCCTTCCTATCGGCGCACAGCGCAGGAGCACAGAGCCCGGCCAGCGGGGCTCAGTGGGTAGAGCGTTGGCTTGCAGACTAAAGGGTCCTGGGTTCGATTCCCGGTCAGGGCACAGGCCCAGGTTGCAGGCTCGATCCCCAGTGTGGGGCCTGCAGGAGGCAGCCGATCCATGACTCTCTCATCATTGATGTTTCCCTCTCTCTTCCTCTCCCTTCCTCTCCGAAACCAATAATAATATAAATAAAAAAAAGAGCAGAGATGAGAGCAATCCAAGGCTCTGGGGTCCCCGCCCACCAGAGCCCCTGACAGCTGGACTCTGAGGCAGGGCACCCGCAGGCCCCGTGAGAGCAGGCGGCCGCGGTGAGCCCTGCAGGGGGCGCGGCCGTGGCAGGGACACCAGCGGCTCCCAGGCGCCGGGCGGGCGGGCGGCACAGCTCCACTGGCTCCCAGCGGCCGGTCCACGCAGGCAGCGGCCTCACTCGGGAAGTGAAACTGCTGGCGCTGCACGTTTCCTCTACAGATGGGAACGCTGACGGCCCAGCTAAGCTTTCCCGGGCACAGAACGACCGTCCAGGAACTTTCGCACGCATTCCTCCCCAAGTGAGAGACGCAGGGCGCCCCCTAATGGACAACCCCTCCGGCAGAGCCCTGGCCGGTGCGGCTCAGTGGACAGAGCGCAGGCCTTCAGACGAAAGGGTCCTCCGGGCCCAATTCCAGTTGAGGGCACAGGCCCGGGATGGGGGGGGGGGGCGGGGAGGCAGGCTCGGTCCCCAGTGGGGGGCGTGCAGGAGGCAGCCCGTCAGTGCTTCTCTCTCTCATCAATGTTTCTCTCTCTCCCTCTCCTTCCCTCTCTGACATCAATAAAATAAATAAATGAGTAAACACCACGCAGCGAGGGAAGATGCAGTCAGGAGCCCCGAGCAAGCCGACTGGGAGGAAGCAGCTCTACCCCCCCCCCCCCCCCGCCCCCCCCCCCCCCCCNGCCCGCCTCCCTCCCCCCGCCCCCCTATCCACCCTCCGCCTGCCCCCCCCCCACCCCGGGAAGAGGCAGGCTGGCCCCATAGCCTGGAGACCCGGCACCCACTCTAAGTCTAAAATCACCAAAGGATGCAGGATGAGTGGTCAGAGCCCCTGCGCCCCCGGAAAGCTGTGTGCGTCTAACTCAGCAGGTGGGGAGGGGGGGGCGTTCTCAGCCTTACTGAACATTCTAGAACATTGCTGCATTCTTTTTTCTTTTTAAATATAATATCTTTCTTGATCTCAGAGAGGGAGGGAGGGGGAGAGAGAGAGAGAAACATCCATGATGAGAGGCAATCACGGACCGGCTGCCTCCTGCACGCCCCCTACTGGGGACGGAGCCCGCAACCCGGGCCGTGCCCTGACGGGGAATCGAACCCCGACCTCCTGGTTCACAGGCCGACGCTCAAGAACCGAGTCACGCCGGCCGGGCAAATATTTTATAGGGACGAGAAGGGTGCTTTTTAAAACTCCGAGCACGTTAACAGCACTTATAATTACACGGCACTTTCCCTCTGGGCCTAAGGTGATGTTTCACAACTCCCTCGGTGAGTGGTCGAGAGAGAGAGAGAGAGAGAGAGAGAGAGAGAGAGAGATCGTTATCCCCATTTTATGTTCAGGAAGATGGAGGCTTGGAGAGTCTTAAAATTGTTTTCCCAAGATGAGACGACTCCCGACGATTAGAAAAGCCCGCTGATCGGCTCTACGGCGGCCCCGCCCCTCATCTGGAGCAGGACGGTGGTGGTCTAGCGACGGTCCCCTGCGGCCCTAAAGTTCTAGAGCAAAACGGGGTGACGTGTTGTCCCCGACGCTGCGGCACCGAGAGCTGGAACATACACAGACTTCGCGAGTGACAAACTGTTGCCTTTTCTTATGTTTTGCTCATCAAGCCAAGAAAAGCTGCTGCTGTACTCGGCCGACAGGCCTTTCTCTCTCTTCCCCGATTCCACGCACGCTTGGCTGCGTTTTGCTAAGACAGCCACCGCTCTCTGAGTTGAGAAGCATCCAGCAAATCCTCGCTTCACACAGAGCTGGACGCCCGCCCGCCGGAGGCTCAGGGTGAAGAAAGAAGCACAGCAGTTTGCCACATAGAGCCCGACGCGCACCAGCGGCGGCGGCGGCGAAGGATGTCAAAATACAGGGTGTGCGCGTCCCCCGAAAAAAACACACACCCACCGCCACCGCGGACCGCTCAATCCTGAGAACGAACTGTGTTTTCATGAACGCTGCCTTTATAAAATCGCCCCAAGTGTGCGCCTACGTTCTGGGGGGACACACCCTGTAAGCGAGCGCCGATAAAAAGGGAAGGAAGGAAACTTCGCTATGAAGAAACTTCTCTTGGGAGGAGTGCCCAGCGTCATTTCCACCCAGCGATGCAGAGGGCTCCTCCTCTGACTGAGTGACCCTTCTCTCTCTACTTTCCTACGGACTGGAAGCCAAAGAGAGAAGTTAACTCATTGCATGGGACGGGTACCTGAGAGCACTCTGCCCGGTGCCCCCCCACACACACCCCCCACGGTTCTGAGGCTGCCCTGGGGGTTGGGGGCGGGGGGAGACACACTTGACAAATGCTTGTGATTTTAGAGAAAAAGGTCATCATTCTAAAGTGTGGCTGGTCTGGCTCAGTGGATAGAGCGTGGGCCTGCGGACTGAAGGGT
This sequence comes from Myotis vivesi, assembly GCA_035771395.1. NCBI lineage: Eukaryota > Metazoa > Chordata > Mammalia > Chiroptera > Vespertilionidae > Myotis > Myotis vivesi. The sequence goes on from JAWPEG010000010.1 coordinate 27,582,858, forward strand.
CCCGGGTTTGATTCCCGGTCAAGGGCACAGGCCCAGGTTGCAGGCTCCATCCCCAGGAGGGGGCGTGCAGGAGGCAGCCGGTCCATGATTCTCCCGCATCAATGATGTTTCTCTCTCCCTCTCCCTTCCTCTCTGAAATCCGTAAAAACATATTCAAAAAAAAAAAAAGGATTTCCTCTATTAAATTTAAGGGAGCGCTATCCCAATCCGTTGAGACACTGCTTCCTGGCAACTGCCTACAGTCTGGCTCAAATAAACTCACACAAATTCTTTAAAAAGATAAAAATTAAAAACTACAAGGTGCGTCCATGGGTCTCTTCTCTAAGCAGCCGCTACAGTCCCCGGGCGGGTGTCAGCGGTTGGTGTCCGCCCCTAAGGGAGCCAGGACCTCGCTGGCTTCTCCCCCTGCGGGTTCGGGTTCGGGCCGTTGAGTAAGAAAAAGCAAACACAACCTGTTTACTGGGGAGGCCCCGCCCGCCCTGGGGTGCCAGCCTGGGCTGGGCTCCACCGCGACCCCCCCCCCAGCTCCCCCCACGTGCAGGGTCTGGGTGGGACCCGCGGGCTGGGCCCCCAGGACTGGACAGGGAGCCAGGCGATGGGTCCCCACCCGGGGCGCTGACATCCCACAGGGAAGGGCTGCGTGATGGGGTGACTTCAGGGCAGACATCAGCTGGGGAGGGAGGGGGGGCAGGGCGCGGCTCACAAAGGGGTTCAGGGCCGGGACCCCGCAAAGCCCAGTTTCCCCAGATGTCGAAGCGCTGCGCCTCGGCCATCGGAGCGTCCCGAACACAGTGGACACAGCGCCCCCCGAACCCGCACTGCGCGCCCCCCACGATCCCACATCGCGACCCGGCGAGGCAGCCCCCCAACCTTTCCCGATGCCCCCACCCCCGCCCTGCCGGGCGGAGTCCCCGCGCCCCCGGCAGGCCCCGCCCATCCCGCCCCGCCCGCCCTGAACCGCTATCCGCCCGCTCGCCCGCTCGCCCGCTCGCCCCACCCGCCACTCACCGCCGTCAGGTCCGGCAGTCGGTCCCGCATCCCCGCGGGCCGGGCGCCGGGCCCCGCCGCTCAGGCCTGCCCCGCGCCTTCGCCGCTTCAGCCCGCCGGTCTCCCGGCTCCGCGCCGCGCCCGCCCGCCGCCTCCCCTCCCGCCGGCGCTGCCACGGCAACCGCGCCCGCGCGCTCTGCGCATGCCCAGCCCGCACCGCGCCCGGCCCGCGCAGCCTGCGGGAGCTTTCCTGCGGGAATGCTGCGGAGGAGGGGCGGGGCCGGGAGGGGGCGGGGCCCGAGGGAGGGGCGGGGCCTGCTGGGGCGGGGAGCGATGGGGTCTGCGGAGGAAGGGGAAGGGCCCGCTGGGGAAGAGGCGGGGGCGGGGCCTGTTAGGGAAGGGGCGGGGCCTGCTGGGGCATGAGCGACAGGGGCTGCAGAGGAGGGGGAAGGGCCCGCTGGGGAAGGGAGGGGGCGTGGCCTGGTGGATGGGCGTGGCATGTTAGGGAAGAGGCGGGGCCTGCTGGGGCAGGGAGCAACGGGGGCTGACGGAGGGGGAAGGGCCCGCCGGGGAGGGGCGGGGGCCTGGCAGAGGGGCGGGGCCTGGCAGAGGGGCGGGGCCGGGCAGAGGGGCGGGGCCTGGCAGAGGGGCGGGGCCTATGGGGGCGGGGCCTTGGGGCAGCCGGGCTGGGGCGGAGCCCACGGGCTGTGCTCACTCTGATCTCCAGCTGGAAAGTGCCCTTCGTCCCTTCTGGATTTGCCTCCGTGTTTGTGCTTTCCCACTCGTTTTCTTTTTAGAAAATAGTGACCCTGTTGATGGCAGAGGTAGCGAGGCGATGGGAATGAGCTGGTGCCGCTTCGCTTGCACGCACCCTGAACGGGCCTGGTCTTTAGGATCCGAAAAGGAGAAGAGGTCGAGCAATGCCCACAAGGCTTGAGGGCCGGGCAGTGAAGGAATAGGACCGAAAACGGGCCGCGGGGGTAGCAGGCAGCGCTCCCGTCTTCGATCTGTGACGCTGGCAGCTCGGATGTGCCAGAGAGAAGCCTTGAAGGGCTTCGTTTAGGGCAGTGGTCGGCAAACTCGTAGTCAGCAGAGCCAAATATCAACAGTACGACGATTGAAATTTCTTTTGAGAGCCAAGTTTTTTAAACTTAAACTATATAGGTAGGTACATTGTTATTAACTTAATTAGGGTACTCCTAAGGCTTAGGAAGAGCCGCACTCAAGGGGCCAAAGAGCCGAATGTGGCTCTCGAGCCGCAGTTTGCCAACCACTGGTTTAGGTGAAAAGGTGAGGCTAGCACGATTACCCATTTAGGGAGCGAGGGACCACAGTCATGTCTCTTATTATAATTTTCTACTTTATTACTCGTTGTGAATCTCTCATTGGCCTAATTTAGAAATTATACTGCATCATAGGTAAATATAGGTATAGGGGGAAAAAACAGCATACAACGTACAAACATTAAAGATGGAGCCATGCCGAAACCGGTGTGGCTCAGTGGATAGAGCGTCGGCCTGCGGACTGAAAGGTCCCAGGTTCGATTCCGGTCAAGGGCATGTACCTGGGTTGCGGGCACATCCCCCGTGGGAGGTGTGCAGGAGGCAGCTGGTCAATGTTTCTCTCTCATCGATGTTTCTAACTCTCTATCCCTCTCCTTACCTCTCTGTAAAAAATCAATAAAATATATTTAAAAAAATAAATAAATAAAATAAAATAAAGATGGAGCCAAATGCATGATCTGGAAACAGCTTCATGAGGTCGCATGTTGTCACATAGTCTCCTATGGCTGTTAAACAAATCAGCACAAACTTAAAGCAACACGGGTCCCCCACGGGTAAGGAGGGACCCCAGGGGTTTCTGTCCGGCACAGTGACACCTTTCAGGAAGGTGCTGAATGGACGAGGTTGCCCGCAGTGAACGCCACCTTCTTCCTCCGCAGGAGTGCCCTCTCTCGGGCACATGACTGGCTTCGGTTTACAAGTGCCCGCCCGTGTACACAAATGCTCCCACAGCCTCCCCTGACCCCTGCCAGGAGGCCTGCGGCCGCCACCCACTGCTGGGATGGGAGCCTCCTAAGGTGCCGGCCTATTTTAAAATTCTGTGGTTCTCACTTATTTTATTAATTTTTTAAAATATACTTTCATTGAGTTCAGAGAGGAAGGAAGAGGGAGAGAGAGAAATATCAGAGATGAGCCCTAGCCTTTTTGGCTCCATGGATAGAGCGTCGGTCCTCGGACTGAAGGGTCCTGGGTTCGATTCCGGTCCAGGGCACTTACCTCCATTGTAGGTTCGATCCCTGGCCCCTGTTGGGGCTTGTGCAGGAGGCAACCCATGGGTGTGTCTCTATCACATCGATGTTTCTCTCTGTCTCTCCCCCTCCCTTCCACTCTCTCTCTAAAAATCATGGGATAATATCCTCGGGTGAGGATGAACAGCAACAAAAAAGAAACATCAATGATGAGATAAAATCACTGATCGGCTGCCTTCTGCACGCCCCACACTGGGGATCATGCCCTGACCGGGGATCAAACCGTGACCTCCTAGTTCTTAGGTCAACGCTCAACCACGGGGCCACACCGGCTGGGCGTCATTTAATTTATTTTTCTTGCACGTAAAGTAATAGTAGGGGAATTTTAAGAGTCCGTTTCAATTCAGACCCCTGAAGAACTGACAGCGGGTGTCCGTTGACCACAGGAGTGTTTGATCGTAAGTTGAAGACCTGGTTAGAATTCACCTTTTCTCCTGAGCCTGCACCCAGAAGGTAAATTTAAATGGGGAAGAAGCCTCTATGGTCTTTGGAGATGCAGTAGCCTGTTTAACTTATCATTATGCGAAGTTAAGAAATAGGCTGCCCCTTTTATTTATTATTATTATTTTTTAGTCCTCACCCGAGGATATTTTTCCATTGATTTTTAGGGAGAGTGGGAGGGAGAGGGAGAGACAGAGAGAAACATCAATGTGAGAGAAACACATCGATTGGTTGCCTCCTGCACGAGCCCCAACCGGGACCCGGGCTGGGGAGGAGCCTGCAACCGAGGTACATGCCCTTGACTGGGATCGAACCCGGGACCCTTCAGTCCGCAGGCCAACATTCTACCCACTGAGCCCAAATGGCTAGGGCTAGGCTACCCCTTTTAAAGATGGGGCCGGACACATGATCTGGAGATAGCTTTATGAGATCGCATATTGTATTTATTAGTCTCCTGTAGCTGTTGTCGCAAATCATCACAAACTTGGTGCCTTAAAACAACATAAACTTATTATCTTGCGGTCATGGGGCCCGTGTCTCAGTGGCTAACATCAGTCCTTCCTGGGACTTTAGGAGAGAATACGGTTCCTTCCCTCTCACGGCTCCTGGAGGCGCCCACGTACCATGGCTCATGGCCCCTTCCTCCCCCTTCGAAGCCAGAGGAGCCGCCGAGCACCGACCCTCTCCCTCCGTGGTACATCTTCCACTCGGACCACACCCAGGTCTCTGCTTCGAAGGCCTCCGGTGATCCCACCGGTTCCCCTGGACATTCCCTGCACCTCGAGGTCCGTGCCATTGGTCACATCTCCAAAGTCCACTCGCCAAGGAAGGGAACAGAACCAGCGTTCCCGTGGCCGTCTTTGGAAATGGCCACTATTCTGCCCACAACACATGCCCATGGCCTGGCTTTCAGAGAACTATCGAATGTCTTCACGCACGTGAGCGGAAACAGGATGGGATCCTTCTCACCGAGGACTGGTGACTTTCGTTTTGGCACCCTCGTCATCCAGGAAAAAAGGACTTGAACTGCTGCCATCTGCCCGGCTGGCGTGGCTCAGTGGTTGAGCGTCGACCTCTGAACCTGAGGTCACGGTTGGATTCCCGTCAGGGCACAGGCCCAGGTTGCAGGCTCCATCCCCAGTGGGGGGTGTGCAGGAGGCAGTGATCCATGATTCTCTCTCATCATGAATGCTTCTATCTCTCTCTCCCTCTTCGCCCTCTCCGAAATCAATAAAAATATGTGTGCTTGCTTTTTAAAGCTGACTATGAGGGTCAGTAGGGTGGTGCCCTTCGAGGAGAAGGAGGTTAGGACACGGATACACTGAGGGATGACCACGTGGAGACTCGGGGGGGGGGGGGAACCCTAGGGGATGGATGTCGGAGGAGTACGCCGGGGCGATGCCCCTCCACCCGCCGTGCCAGGAGCTCAGAGACAAGCCTGGGCCAGTGTCCCCAGAGCCTCCCGGGCGGGCCCGGCCTCGCAGACACCCCGACTGGGGGACCCGGGACGGGACGGGGAGAACGATGTCTGTTATGTGAGGGCACCTGCTCGGTGGTATTTGTGACGGCGGCCCCAGGAGGTCAGCAAACCCTGTTATTACCCTACAAATAGCACGGTGAGGCTGCGCTGGCGACGGCTGTGTCTTACAAGAGTCGGTTCACTTAAGAGCAGGCATTTAAAATGTACCTCAATTTTGAATCCCTGAAAAATATATATATACTGAAATTTATATATATACATATACATATATATACTAGTACATATATGTACTTAAATATATAGTAGAAAATATATACTGTATACTAAAATTTTTCACATATATACTTTCAAAATTATGTGTGTAGCTAGATGTCCATATATAAATATCTGTATCTATCTGTGTATAGATAAGTACTACAGAGATATAGATACTATATAGATACTATGCTATGTATGATATAGATACTAGATCCAAGTCTATATATAACTATGCAGGTAGATAGACAGTGCCCCAGGCCTGTCTCAGCCTCGGGGACGTTTTGTGATGCCCCGTTACAGGCTTCTGTGTCCTTAGGACCTTTTCCACCCTCTCTCCTTAGACCAGACTCTCCTGTGGTGACACGGACACAGAATGAACGTCTCTTTCACAGAAAGCGTGTCCCACCCGACGGCCAGCCGTCTGCTTCTCACCTTCCTTTTGCCGAAGAGAAGCAACCGTTGTTCTTCGTACAAGGGCCCCTCGCACTCCTCCCAACACCCTTGTTGATACAGACGGACAGTCAAACGTGAGCCCCGCCCATCCCCTCCGAGACGCCCTCTCCAGCCACAGGCCTCCTTGCTGTCCCTCCCGGCTCAGGGCCTGTGCACTGGCCAGGTCTTCTCCCTGGGGTCCTGGCCCCTCAGCTCTCTGTGGGGCCCCTTCCCTCCCCTCCCCTCCAGCAGGTCTTAGGGAAGGCCTGCGGGTCACCCCACCGCACTGTCACCGCTTCCCCTGACCTCCCGCGTCTTCGCATCGTCCTCACCTGCTGCGTTGTTCATTCACCACAGCGATCATCACTGTCTCAGACGTTCCCCGTCCTCGCCACGTCTGTCTCCTGTTTCTTCCTTCCAGGATGGATGCTGGGTGAGGCCGGGTCTGTCCTGTCACTGCCCCCGCGATGATATCGAGCTATTGCCACGCCTTCTGGAACTCGCCTTTCTCCACATCACCCTTTCGAGATCTAGCGACCCCTGTGATGAAGATGAACTTTATCCCTTTTCAATGCTGGCCCCCTGGTGTGTCCCAGTGGCTGAGCGCCGACCTATGACCCAGGAGGTCAGGGTTCGATTCCCGGTCAGGGCACAGGCCCAGGTTGCCGGCTGGATCCCCAGTGTGGGGCGTGCAGGAGGCAGCCCATCCATGATTCTCTCTCATCACTGATGTTTCCATCTCACTCTCCCTCTCCCTTCCTCTCTGAAATCAATAAATATATATTTTTAAATCCTATATAATAAAAGCCTAACATGCAAATTGTCCCCTCAACCGGGAGTTTGACCAGGGGGCAGGGCCAGAAAGGGAGGCCTGGAAGGGAGCAGGGGGCAGGGCCAGCAATAGCGGGCGGCCAGGGGAAGGGAGGTGCCCCAGCCTGTAGCCACTGAGGACCCTACCCTGTACAAATTTTGTGCATTGGGCCTCTGGTGAGTAAATAAAATAAAATGCTGTATAGTAATCCACAGAATAGCTCACACCCTAGTTTACTTATGCATTTTCCCAACTGGACATTCACGGAGGTTCCACTGACTGTCGTTACATCACAGTGAGCACTGTGATCTGTCTCCATGTGCCTTTGTGCTAAACTCCAGGGCATCTCCCTAGAAATGAACATACAGGGCTAGGAACGCAGGACACGTGTGTTCTTTTCGTTTCTGCTGTCCCAGAGGCGGGACCAATTCATAGGCCCACCAGCAGCACGCGGCTCTGCTGGGGGTTTTCACGATCCCTGGGGCCCTGGCCCGGAGTTCCCCGCGGGCAGACTCCCAGACCTGTTGGGCCCAACCCGTGTCACTCGGGCTCCCAGCAGACGTGCCTGCGGGTGCGCTGGGGACTCGTGGCGAGGCCCTCGGTCACCTGGGTCCTCCTGAGGCCCATTGTGGGAAGAGACACCCGGCTGCCTGTGCAGCGGCCACTCCTGGACGCTGGCCTGGGGAGGGGGCCTAGACGGCAGTTCAAACACCGTGGCCGCCTGTCCGGCCAGTGTGGCTCAGGGGTTGAGTGCCATCCTCTGAACTAGGAGGTCGCGGTTCCATTCCCGGTCAGGGAACAGGCCCCAGTTGGGGGTCCCCAGTGTGGGGCGTGCAGGAGGCAGCCGGTCCATGATTTTCTCTCTCATCATGAATGTTTTTCTCTCTCTCTCCCATCTCCCTTCCTCTCTGAAATCAGTAAAAATATATATTTTTAAAAATTTAAATACCCCCAAAACAAAAAAACACGGTGGCTGTCCCTACAAATGCCAAAACCAGCCTTAGACTTGGGAGCTTGTAGGACTCAGTTCAGCCCACTCATCTCATTTTCTAACCTGACCAACCCATGGAGGGGGCACCCCAGTGTCAACGTGAAAACACACACACACACAAAACAAACCTGTAAAGAATTTTGTGAGTTTATTTGAGCCAAACTGTGGACAACGTGTTTCAGTGGTTCTCAACCTTCCTGATGCCGCCACCCTTTCATACAGCTCCTCATGTTGTGGGGACCCCCAACCGTAACATTATTTTCGTGGCTACTTCATCACTGTCATGTTGCTGCTGTTATGAATCGTCATGTAAATATCTGATAGGCAGGATGTATTTTCATTGTTACAAATTGAACATCATTTTTTTAAAATATATTTTATTGATTTTTTACAGAGAGGAAGGGAGAGAGATAGAGAGTTAGAAACATCGATGAGAGAGAAACATCCATCAGCTGCCTCCTGCACACCCCCTACTGGGGATGTGCCCGCAACCCAGGTACATGCCCTTGACCGGAATCGAACCCGGGACCTTTCAGCCCGCAGGCCGACGCTCTATCCACTGAGCCAAACCGGTTTCGGCAAAATTGAACATCATTAAAGCACAGTGACTAATCACAAAAACAATATGTAATTATAGACGTGTTTTCCGATGGTCTTAGGCGACCCACAGGTTGAGAACCGCTGTTAGATGCAGACCGACGACAGGCTCGGTGAAGGTCGGAAGTTGCCCTTCGTCGGGGAAAATCCTGGCCGGGGCACGACCACCCCCTGTCAACCGCTTTCAGTGCAGTGTTTCACTCCAGGCCCTCCTTTGGGGTTCCTGGAGGCCTCGGGGTTTGCAAAGCCGCCAGGCAGGCCTTCCCCGAGCGCCCAGCCCAGCATGTGGCCTCCCCGCTTTCCCGTCCACGGCGGGAGCAATGGCTTCTGCACCCGGCAGCCTTCGGCCCAGAGTCTGGAGCCTAGAACCTCAGGAGCTGCACCGGGTTTGCCACGAGGATGAGCCGTGCGGGTTGCACACGCGCAAACCCATCACCCCGTTTGTAGGAAACGCCCCAAAGCCTGCGGGCCGATTCCATACTGTCCCCCCCCAACCCCCCAGGTCCTGATGGAGACCCAGGGGCAGGGATCGGACACCGCACCCTCACGGGGCACCGGAGGGGGCTGCCGGGCCCGCGTGCGTGCGGGAGGCCCGGGTCTTTGTGTGGGCGCGGCCCGCGTTTCCCGCCCAGGAGGCCCGGCCCGGCCCCTCCCAGCTCTGTGACCGCGGCGGCCTGAGGGCGCGCCGCCTCGCGACGGCGCATGCGCAGGCGGGAGGCCGCCCGGGCGGAGGGCGCACTTGGCCCGCCGGCAATCCTGCGCCTGCGCGCCCGCAGACGGGTGCGGCCGGCGTGCGTGCGTGCGCGCGCGCGCGCCAGGCCACGTGGGAGCCGCGCCGCGCCGTTGCCCCGCCCCCTTCGGCGCGCGCCGGCGTCGGCTGCGTCTCCGGGCATTTGAATCGCGCTTCCGCCATCTTTCCAGCTCTCAGTCAGTCGGCCCGGGAGACGGTTCTGGAAGGTATCGGCCGCGGCGGGGCCGGGCTGGGGGCCGGGGCCGGGGCCCGAGGACGGGGGCCGGGGCCTGAGGACCGGGGCCTGAGGACCGGGGCCGGGGCCGAGGGCGGGGCCGGGGCGGCCCGGGCGGCGGCCAGCAGCGGGCGGTTACTGCGGGCCCAGGCGGCGGGCGGGCGGGCGCGGGCTCCTCACCCTCCCGGTGGCGGAGGCCGCGGGCCGGGGTCCCAGCGCGGGGGGCCGGGGCGGGCGGCCGGGCGCTGGGTCGCACCGGAGGGCCCGGGAGGGGCGGGCCGGGGAGCCGAGGCCCGGCCGGCCGCGTGACCAGGCGCTTGGGGCGACCCGGCCTCCGAGCGGCTCCCGGGCGGGCGGGCGCGCGGCCGGCCCGGCGCTGAATGAGCGGGCGGGGACCCGCCGCCATTGCGCGCCCTCGGGCCGCCGCCACCCTGCCCGCCCGCGCGGGGCCCGGGGCGCCGGCCTTTGTGGGCGCACGTGGGCCGCCCGCCATGTGCCCCGGTCCGTCCGCCGCCCCGCCCGCCCGTCCGTCCCACGCGGGCCTCACGCCTCCTCTCCGCCCCGCAGTGACATCGCCATGGCCGCCCAAGGAGAACCCCAAGTGCAGTTCAAGGTACGTCGCCCCCGAGGGCGGGGGTCGGAGGGGAGACGGCCCGGGGCGCGGGGGGCCGTCCCCCCGCCTTTGTTAACCGGGCCTCCTCCGGGGCGGCCGGCGGGCAGCGTGGCTGCGGGGATCCCTCCGGTGGCCCCCAGAGGCCGGAGCCGGGCGGCTTCCCGGGGTCCCGGGTGGAAAGGGCCCGGGAGGGGCGGCGGGAGGGGTTCCTCCTCCCGGGAAGGGGGGCCGGGAGGGGCCGGGCCTGGGGCGCCCCTTCACGGACGGGCCTCCCTCCCGCAGCTGGTGCTGGTCGGGGACGGCGGCACCGGGAAGACCACCTTCGTGAAGCGCCACCTGACGGGCGAGTTCGAGAAGAAGTACGTGGCCACCCTGGGCGTGGAGGTGCACCCGCTCGTGTTCCACACCAACCGCGGGCCCATCAAGTTCAACGTGTGGGACACGGCCGGGCAGGAGAAGTTCGGGGGGCTGCGCGACGGCTACTACATCCAAGGTGGGTCCCCCCCGCGGGCCTGGGGGTGACGCCTCTGCAGGGGAGACGCTGGGATGCACGTGCCGGGCGCCCCGTGGCCCGCGGTGCCCTGATTGACACGGAGGCTCCTGGTGAACAGCAGCGCATGGAGACTTAGTTTGGGGGCGCATTGGGGGTCACCGGCGACCATTTCCTTCCGGCTCCGGGAAGGGGACGCGGACAGGCTGACCACACACTGGGTCTGAGCAGCTGGCGTGCTGGTGCCCAGTGTGGAGTGAGACCCGCTCGTTTCTTTTTGACGGCACTGAATTTTGCAAAATAAAGTAAAAAAAATTCCCCCAAAAATGCTTGGTTTAAAAATGGCAAAGGAAAGGAATGTTCACTGTTGCTCCAGAAAGATGACCAGAGAGAAACCGACTTCCTGGGGTTTGGCTCTGGGTCCGAGTTGCTGGGCGCCCTCCCGCCTTTGGCTGCCCTGGCTGCACTGCTCGCCCCCGACTCCCCTGGTCACGGCCGTGTGTGCAGGTCCATAGGTGGGGGCTTCGCTGCTTTAAAACAAAACATCCTGTGGACCCAGCCACCCGAGGGCCTCGTAAAGGACAGGTCTCTGGACCCTCGGGTGTGGGGGGGTGGGTTCTCTGGGACGAAGGCTGGTTGCCGTGATCTGGGGGTGCTCGTGGGGACGAGGCGGAAGAGGGGGTGTTTCAGGGAGAGCGGGGGGCGGGGGGGGGCGCGGTGGCGGGCTGGTCTTCCATCCTGACCACCCTTCCTGCTGCCCCCGGGTGACCAGTCACAACGTGAGCCCGTTTGCACCGTTCCCATCCCAGGACAGGGTGTGAATGTTTTTGTGTTTTTTGCTTTTGTTGCTGATATGGTTAAATTTTCATTTTTTATCGTGCATTTCCTTTTCTCTGTTAAATTTACATTTCGTGTCCTTTTTACTTTTAGTGTTTATAGCACAATAGACTTGCACCGTATATAAGAGGTTAAAATGGCATCATTTGGGGGTCTGGAACAGATTAATTCAGTTTATTTCTAATGGGAAAAAATGATTCGGTTTTCGAACAGCCTTCTGGAACAAATTAAGTTTGAGAAACGAGGTTCCACTGCATACACATATTGTTTAGTACAACTTAGAACTGGGAGGCCTTGAAGTTGAGAAACATCTAGTTGACCTGGAGTTTGGCCTGAGATCATGCGTTCGAATTCATAGGTCCCATTATTTCTCATCCGTGTCGGAAGTTCCTGGGAATGTACTAATCTCTGTGAACCCGTCTTTCAGCCCAGTGTGCCATCATCATGTTTGATGTAACTTCGAGAGTTACTTACAAGAACGTGCCTAACTGGCATCGAGATCTGGTGCGCGTGTGTGAGAACATCCCCATCGTCCTGTGTGGCAACAAAGTGGACATCAAGGACAGGAAAGTGAAGGCAAAATCCATTGTCTTCCACCGGAAGAAGAACCTTCAGGTGCGGGCCCTCGATTGACTGAATCGTCCCCTTTGGTGAAATTCTGTTACGGCGACTCGTAACGTGTGGATCGAAAGGATTTTGTCCTTTGGCTTGAAACGTCCCCTAGAATAACTAAATTTTACTTCTCTTTTTCACAGTACTACGACATTTCTGCCAAAAGTAACTACAACTTTGAAAAGCCTTTCCTCTGGCTTGCTAGAAAACTCATCGGAGACCCCAACTTGGAGTTCGTCGCCATGCCTGCCCTCGCCCCTCCAGAGGTGGTCATGGACCCCGCGCTGGCAGCACAGTATGAGCACGACCTCGAGGTGAGTGTCCTTCCCGGGGACGCTGGGAGCGCGCGCGCCTGCCGCCGCCGCGTGTGCAGCGTGACATGTGCGTCTCTCTGTCCAGGTTGCTCAGACCACCGCGCTCCCAGACGAGGATGACGACCTGTGAGGGAAGCTGGGCCCAGCGTCAGAAGTCTAGTTTTATAGGCAACTGTCCTGTGATGTCAGTGGTGCCGCGTGTTTGCCACTTTATTATATAGCTAAGCAAAGAGAACCTGTGCTTGATCCTGGGATGCTGAGATGAATGGGCTTCGAGTGAACGTGGCAGTTAAAACACCTTCACTTTTTGGACCTGCATATTTAGCTGTTTTGGGACGCAGTGGTTTCCGTATTGAGTTTCAGCGATAAGAATGCTGCAGTCGCATCGCCATCCCCAGTGGTGAACCTTGTTTGTTACTGTCATTCCCGTTCCTTTCGTTTAGAATCAGAATAAAGTTGTATTTCAAATATCCAAGCAAGTGAGCTTATCCCTTGTTTAATAAGCATCTGGAAACCACGAACAAGGAAGACTGCTGTCGCTGTTTAGGATGCCTTTACTACTGTCACTTAATTTGGAGCCTGTTACCTTCCGTTTTCCCAGTCTTTATATTTTGTACATTTGGGTCATTTCACACGAATGTTATGACAGGTCAGTATTTATTTGGTAAGTTGTTCAGAGCTGTGAATATTGCCAATGCACTTAAGCTAAAGTATCACACCCCCCCACCCCCACCCCCACTTTCTGGCCCGCGGTGTCACCTGGGAGGTGCTCGTTCAGGATTTGGCAGCCGCCAGAGTAAAGGTGGTGCGTGCGACCGGCACTTAAAGAGCCGTGGGTGCTTCTGTCTGATGGCAAAGGTCGCCATGTGGTAGCACAGAGCTGGGGGGGCGGGGGGCTGTGCAAGTGACAGCAGGGCTTGTGGGAAGCCGCCTGTTAGGATGAATGTAAAGGCCGCCCTCACCTGCCTTTGGCTCTGGTGTTAATGTCGATGTGGAGCTGAGTTCCAGGAGGTGTCCATGTTTGCCCACTGCTTTCAAGTGACTCCCAAGCGTTGAAGATGCCAAACCAAGGATTTCAGTCGGACACACCACAGCTTTCATGCTTTCGTTTTGTGAGTTGGTGCAAGGATGTGGACAAGCCAACCAGCAGGCCGCTACGGGGAGAAGTAGGTCTTGCTGCTCGGTGTCTACGGTTTCCATGGTGAGAATGAGCGGGCTCCGCCTTGCCCGGCTGGTCCTGGGGCGCCGCCCTGTGGAATTGGGGGTCCCAGTGGACGAGCTGCTGGGCTCATGTAAGTAGGTGCGGCTACAGTTTTACCAAAGCTCTTGAGTGGCCCAGTTTTCCCTTATAAAGAATCACTTAAATATGCAGAAAAGTAAGATTCAAAGGGTAGAATTGATGAAGTTTCACTTAAGATAGAATAAACATGAACATATTTGCACTGCTGCTGTGTGCTGAGCTATATTCAATCCAGACCCAGGTGTGGGAGGTTCCCCGAGTCAGGATGAGCCCTTGCAGGTGCTTTGCTGTGGGGTGCGTGTGCAGAGTGCGCGCAGAACTCCGCGCGTGGTGGGTCCTCGATCTTGAATGTCCCCGCGTGGCTGCGTCTCGGAAGCGGCTTGTTGGCTGGGGGTGGGAGCATCCACACGTCGTCGGGAGGAAATGCACTGCAGAACACACGGCCTCCCCTGTGCTTGGTTCCCCGAGGCGCCAGTATCGTCGTCTTGTGGGGAGCGGAGTTCTGTCCGGGTTACACAAGAGCGGAGGGGCCTGTTGTCTGCAGGCTGGTGTCTGAGGGGGACCTGTAACCTATGGGAGACACCAGCGCCGGGTCTAGGCCACTGGCAGCACCGGTTTGCTGCCTGGGAGGCGGGAGGCGTCTTTCCATTTGCTGAATGTGCCACCGTAAGCGTGAGTTAACAATGGGGTGGGGGGGCTGTCGGGCGGGTGGAACGGTTTTGAAAAGCAGTTTCTCGTGTGCGTGGCCCCGACAGACTGGTTTTCAACCTCAAAATATTGGATTTTCAAAAATAAGCACCAATTCCTGGCTGATGGCGGGGACCTGAAGTGACTCCATTAGTGAGGATTTGCTGTTTCTTTGGTAACACGACTGTCTCAGGAAGTTACATGCTGAGCAGATGCTGGCCGGATGGGTTCGACTCATGCAGGTGGGACCAGCCCGCCTTCCCTGAGGTTCCATGGCCCCTGCGGCCGGCACTGCGGGCGGCAGCATCAGCCCAGGCCCCTCGCGCACCTGGGACCCTTCGGGCTGGAAGCCTGTCCGCAGGGAAACCCAGAGGTTTCAGCACCAGAGCCCTCGCGGCCTAAGGCTGAGGCCACGGGAAGGGGTCTGACCCCACCCGGGGTCACCGTCACAGCAGCCTCCCTGTGTCTTTTTTCTTTTTCAAATTCTGAGGAAAGTTGGTGGAAGGAGCCAGCGGGGCCGAGGGTTCCCCCCAGGAGGAGGTGGTTCCGCAGCCCAGCCTGCCGTCGGTGCCTCTGCGCTCAGCGCTCGCTGGTGTGTCCCTGGGCCTGCTGTGGACGGTGCTGCCCCTCGGCCCCGGGGGGGGGGGGGGTGGGGG
>JAWPEG010000010.1:27597592-27609838 GCA_035771395.1 Myotis vivesi
CCCCCCCCCCCCCCGGGGGGGGTCCGGGCTGGGTTGTCCCCTCGAGGTCTCACTGCCATGAGGGTAAGGGCCTGTCTGCTCACTCCAGTCCCCAGGGCTCAATTTCCTGTGGGAACGAGGGAGACAGGGATGGGGGGATTGGTTTGGTTGGGGTGGGGCTGGCCCAATGGGATGCGGGGAGCAGGCTCTTACACCTCGCAGGCGTTCAGGGCCCAGAGCGTTGCCGTCTGTCCTGGGAGCCAAGCTGCAGAGACAAGGGCGACCGAGGTCCTTGTGAGGTGGGGACCTGCCTGAGGGCTGGGAGGGGCGGTTGACGAAGGGCCAAGTGGGCGGGGACCTGGGCCAGGACCTGGAGGGGAAGGGGCTCGGGCAGGGGTTCCGGAAGCCCATGTGCTGAGCCCTGCGGGTCCCCAGGGAGCCCAGCCATGGCCGTCCTCCACGCTGCGATGTTCCAGAAACATCTGTTCACCGACCCGTCGGCAAAGACTCGAATCCGCATCCACTGAGTGCCGGGCACCGCCTTCTCTTCAAACCCGCAGGCCGCACCCACCTTCACTCAGGTTCCCTTACGAGTGAAAACGACGTACCACGTGCAGTGCCTGCGGGTGAAATGGTGCCACAGTCAAACCGCTCACATACTCACCTCCTCAGCTATTTGTTCCTGTGTCCCAAGAACATTTAAAATCATTCTCTAACCACTGAGTCCTACCAGCCAGGGTGACATTTTAACATCAAACGATGACAAGCAGGGGCCTCTGCAATGGAAACAAGTAAGGTGAGCCCCTCAGAGACTCCAGCTTTGCCCTGGCTAGCTCTCAGTGGTTAGGGCGCCAGCCCACGGACTGCAGGGTCAAGGGCATGTGCCTCAGTTGCAGGTTCGATCCCCAGCCGAGCTCGGCGGGTGGGAGGGAGGCAACCAAGAGATGTGTCCCTCTCACATCCATCTCTCTCTCCCCAACTCTGTCCCTTCCTTCCTCTCAAAAAAAAAAAAAAATCAACGGAAGAATATCCTCCGGTGAGGACTTTAAAAAATTCCAACCCGGCTAGCGCGGCTCAGTGGTTGAGCATCACCCTATGAACCAGGAGGTCGCGGTCCCCGTAGGGGCGTGCAGGGGGCAGGCAATGGGTGATCCTCATCATTGATGCTTCTCCCCCTTCCTCTCTGAAATCAATAAAAACATATTAATAATAAAAAATAGTCCAGCTGCTCCCTGGAGCGTTTCCAGGCTGTGGCCCAGAGAGGGTGACCAGGTGGAGCCCAGCAGCCCCCCAAGTTGTGATGGGCTTGGGTTCAAGGAGCAAAAGCGACTGCAGCGTGCAGGCCAGAGTCGCGGGTGGGAGCCTTGGGGACCGCGCCCCAGATCCACAGGGGGGAGGGGTCCTGTGGTCTCTGTCTGAGTCCTGGGACCTGCGTCTGGGGGAACCGTGGAGCCAAGGAGCCCCTGGGAAGGCTTAGAACAAGTGTCAGCACCCCGGCCGGGACCCAGAAGGGGAAGGTCATGGTTTGTGGGCGTTGAGTCCAGTGCTCCACAGGTTGCCTCAGAAACCCCCAGAATGGGGCTGAGACCTAAAGCGACTCTAATCTCCCCCAAAAGCTTAAAATCAAGACCTGAAGGAATCAGATTGTTTCCAGACAACGTAACGCACCCAGAGCAGAGCCGGAGGAGCGGTGGAGGGTGCAGGGGACGCCAGCGTCAATCATGTAAGGTTGGCGATGCTCGCCAAACCGGTTTGGCTCAGTGGATAGAGCGTCGGCCTGCGATCCCCAGTGGGGGGCGTGCAGGAGGCAGCTGGTCGATGTTTCTCTCTCATCGATGTTTCTAGCTCTCTGTCCCTCTCCCTTCCTCTCTGTAAAAAAATCAATAAAACATATTTTAAAAAAAAAAAAGGTTGGCGACGCTCTACGGCCAATAGAAAAACCAACAGCACGCAGAAAGGCAGGACAACGACGGCCCATGATCATGTTAATCCACCAAAATCAACCCAGAAAACAGCAGTCATTACTAGAAAAGCACATGAAAGCACCGTAAGTTATTTTTTTATTTTTTAAGTATATTTTTACGGGTTTCAGAGAGGGAGAGAGAGAAACACCAATGATGAGAGAGAATCATGGGTCGGCTGCCTCCTGCACACCCCCCACTGGGCAGTGAGCCTGCAACCCCGGCCTGTGCCCCGACCAGGAATCCAGCCATGACCTGGTTCATAGGTCGATGCTCCACCACGGAGCACGCTGTCTGGGCCACTGGTTTAACCCACATGACCGAGCACCTGCCCGGCCTGCCCAGGGCACAGGCTCCTGTCCTGGGGACTCTGTCAGGCGCGATTCCAAGTACCTCCTGTCCCCTGAAGTGGACCCTTCGTGCTGCCGGGACCCCCACCCTCCCTATTCGCTGCCTCTGCCCTAACAGGGTCCTCACCGACGGGGTGACTCCCGCACGAGCCACACGGGGGCGCTCACGCTCCACGCTGGTGGCCACGGGCTTGCTGGTTGGAGTCTACACACTCCCGTTGTCACCCCCACAGTTCACCTCCAAAAGGGGTCACGCACCTGACGTGGTCCCTTGAGTAATAGACATCTGCTCCGTTTTAAAAAAGAGATTTTTATTCATTTCAAAGAGGGAGGGAGAGGGAGGGATAGAAACATCGGTGATGAGAGAGAATCACGGACCGGCTACCTCCTGCACGGCCCCCACGGGATGGAGCCCGCAACCCGGGCCTGTGCCCTGATGCAATCGAACCCCGACCTGGTTCATAGGCCGACGCTCCATCCGCGGAGCCACGCTGGCCGGGCTAAAGCCGCTCTTATTCATGAGTGTGGCCTGTCCTGCGTCTGACGAACGCAGCCTTGCCCAGCGCGAGCACAGGCCACAGGGGCCACGGGAATGAGCTGGCGCTGGGATCCCCACACGAGGGCAGCAGAGCGGAGGGTGGAAGCCGCCGGGCAGGGGTTGCCATGGAATCCCAACACCGTTCAGAGAGCCCGGGGGAAGCAGGACCCCACAGACGGCCGTCGGCACCATGTCGTTTCAGGGGACGGTGGCACCGTGGGAGGGGTCCTGCCTCCACCTGGGGCCTCACGGGGCCGGACGGCGGTCCGCGGGCTGCCCTGGGCAGCGTGGAAACGGCGCCGCGTCCGGCATTAGCTCTGAGCGAGCAGGGGAGCCTTCCCCCCCACCCCCCACCCCCGGGGTCGGGGTGGCCGTGGGGGGCAGCGGCCACCCACTGCGTGGGCCGGGTCTCAGCCCGTCTCCAGGGCGTGGGCTGGCCGCTCCTGGCTCTGGGACCCTCCCATCCCCTCCGCGCTGGGAGAGGATCTGAGGCGAGAGGCCCCGAGGAGAGAGACAGACTTGAGGTGCGAGGATGGACTGGCACCAGCCAACCCCGGTTGCCAAGAAAACCGTCAGAGCCCGGGCACCAGCCACAGGCCCCTTGACGACAGGGACGCGTGTGTGCGAGCATCGCAAGGTGACTGCGAGGTGGGCACAGCACGGTGCCCGCTGGGCGTGGACACGGCTGGCAGCCCAGCAGGCGTGTTGGCTTATTTATTTATTTAAACATATTTTACAGAGAAGAAGGGAGAGGGATAGAGAGTTAGAAACATCGATGAGAGAGAAACATTCATCAGCTGCCTCCTGCACGCCCCCCACTGGGGATGTGCCCGCAACTGAGGTACATGCCCTTGGCCGGAATCGAACCCAGGACCCTTCAGTCAGCAGGCTGACGCTCTATCCACTGAGCCACACCGGCCAGGACTGCTTTTCTTTTTAAAAATTAGACTGATATTTAATCACCGTGGATGTGCCATGCTGTCGTAAGTTCAGGTGTCCAGCATAGCGAGCAGACGCTCGTGTGACGTGTGCCGTGGTCCCCGGGCACTTCCAGTCCCCGCCTGTCTGCGTCCGTAGCTATGATGACGACGCCGTTACCGACCGCATTCCCAGGGCTGTGCTTGTACCTGGTCCGGTGGGTAGTGTCAGCTGTCTGTTCAGGAGGTCAACAAGGAGGGGGGCTGGTCTGGCCGGCCTGGTGTCGGCCCCACATGTGACACGGCGCCCCGGGGGGTCCCCTCTCCTCCAGGAGGGAGGCTGTGCGCCTCGGCCCCTGGGAGGGAGCCTGGTCGCGACCTCCTTGGAATTTGGGCCCTCCCTCCGGGCCTTCTCTGCCAACGTGTGTTTTACGGCCAAACAATGACCAGGCCTGGCCGCTCGGCCCCTGTGGTGGATTCGCAAGTGGACGGAGCCCTGGCCAAGGGCGGGCTGGGCGCGGCAGCACAGCCGGCCGTGGGAGGGGCGGCTGCTTGGCTGTGAGTGTGGAATGTGCAGACGCTTTCTCTCCCAGCCGTGGCGGGTCAGTCGGGCCTGGAGCTCGGGCGGCGACCCACTGGCTTAATCTATTTTATTGATTTCAGAGAGAAAGGGAGAGGGGGAGAGAGAGAGAGAGAGAGAAACATTGATGGGAGAGAATCATGGATCGGCTGCTTCCTGCACGCCCCCTACTGGGGACCGGGAATCGAACCCGGGACCCTTCAGTCTGCAGGCCGACGCGCTATCCATTGAGCCAACCAGCTAGGGCTCATCGTTGATGCTTCTATCTCTCCCTCTCCCTTCCTCTCTGAAATCAATAGAAATACATTTAAAAATAAATAAAGAAATAAAAAGATAACCCACCACCAGTGACAGGGCGCCGCTGGGTTTGCCCACGGGGAGGAGATCTGGGGGAAAAGCCGGAGGGTTGGGGGGCGGGAGGGCGGGAGAGGGAGGTACCTTGGCCGAGCTGTGAGCGTTCCCATCATCCCTTCGATCCCTAATTGCAGGAAAACACACATAAAAAATGAAGGTCGGAGGGACGCCAGGAGCGGGCTGGGCGGCGGCCGTCTTGGCAAAGCGCTGGCTCTGGCCGGGCTGCAGGGAGAGGAGGAGCTGCTTCCCACCGCCGGCTGCTCCGTCTCCAGAAACGCTGCCCTCGGGGCGGAGGGAGCACATTAGCCAGGACGGGCAGCTGCCTGCTCACCGCTCCCCTTATGAACCCACCCAATGCTCAGCGCCCGGAGGGAGTGGGAATTACCCAGAAAGCCCCACAGAGAAGCGGCCTCTGTGGGGGCTGAGCTCTGTTCTCCGAGTGAAGAAGGACCGAGTGATGTCAGGGAACCCCATTCTCTACCTCAGTGAGGCGGGGGCGGGACTTGCACGGCCCCAAGACCCTCTGCTGGTTTATAGACCGGGGAGCCCGGCCGGCGTGGCTCAGTGGTGGAGCATCGACCTGGGAACCAGGAGGTCAGGGTTCGATTCCTGGTCAGGGCACAGGCCCGGGTTGTGGGCTCCATCCCCAGTGGGGGGCGTGCAGGAGGCAGCCAGTCAGTGATTCGCTCTCATCATGGATGTTTCTCTCTCTCTCTCCCTTTCAATCCCTCTCTGAAATCAATAAAAATATATTTTTAAAAAACGCCTGCAATCCAGGTACCTGCCCTTGACCGGGAATCGAACCCATGACCCCTTGGTGCCTAGGACAGTCTCTAACCACTGAGCACACTGCCCTGGACGTGCTTCTGAGCGATGGTGGGTTCCAGCGCGTGCCAACCGGGCAGCAGTAGCCGGAGTTCGTGGTTTTCCAAACTCAGAGGCATTTCTCTCCAAAGGCAGGCGCTGCGCCGGGGCCGGGCCGGCTCCCCCAAACCAGCAGTTACGCCTCCGAGAGCCTCGAGTTAAATATAGACGTAAGTAGAGGCCGGAGCTCGGGAGGGCGAGGCGCCCTCTCATCTGCTATTTTAAAGTCTCCAAACCGGGAACTATAATGGCCTTTGTTTTCTGCTTCTGAGCAGAAGTACCGGGTGCGCGCGGTGCGTGTGGTTGGGTCCGAGAGAGGGTTCCTTGCCGTGGGTCTGACTCACATTCCGGACCGTGGGAAGGGGGGATGCCGCCTCCGGGGAAACGGGCGACAAGTGGAGGATCAAGGCTGTGACACCAGGGCGACCAGCCATGTCCCGAGTGGGATCCCTAAGACGCGTGCTCGGGAATGTGGTCCGCGGTCCTGGGTCCAGCCGTGCCTGCAGCCAGCTCACCGTTGGCTTTCCCCCCAGTGGCCCTGGGCATCCTCCTCTCGCTCCGGCCAATGGCGTGGCCGCAAGTGGCCCTCAGTGAGGGCTCCGGTGTCAGTCACTTTCTTGGTGCATTTCCTCTGGTTTCAGCCTCCTCTGTGAGCTTCTGTCTCCTTCCCTGCTGGCGGGCCTCTCTCTCTCTCTCTCCCTCTCTCTCTCTCTCTCATCCTCATCCGAGTTCCATTGATTTTTAGGAAGAGTGGAAGGGAGGGCGAGAGACACAGAGAGAGAAACATCCATGTGAGAGAGACACATGGATTGGCTGTCTCGCACACGTACCCTGCCCGACCAGGGCCAGGATCGAGCCTGCAACCCAGGCACTTGCCCTTGACCAGAATCGAACCCAGGACCCTTCAGTCCGCAGGCCGACGCTCTATCCACTGAGCCACACCTGCCAGGGCCCTCCTCACTCTCCATGCAACCTTGCAAAGGACCCCAACAGTCAGCCCCCCTCATTAGTGTCGCTGCGTGAAGGTGACTATGTATCTTCCTGCGTTAGTTTGTATTGGACTCAGGTAACCTGGCAACCCCGGACCACCGCCTCCCCCCCGCCCACTTCCAGCAGGAATCCTCCGTGTGGCCACAGCATCACGTATTTGGCAAGAAGTTGTGTAATCGTCTCCGCTCCAGTGTCCTGGGCAAGCATCACCGAGGAGCTGGCCACGTCCCTACGCGCACGCGTCCGCGAGTCCAGCCTGAGTTCCTGACCAGAGCTGACACCGAACGGCCTCTCCGTCAGCCTCTTGCCCTTCAGTGAGATAAACACGCCGTCGCTGGAGATAAACGCTCGCTCGCTCGCAGGCCAACGCGTTGCCTTGTTCCCCAGGAACTCACGCGATTAACCTTCACCGGGCGCCTCGCCTGCTCTCGGGCACAGCCGAGTGTGTCTCCTAATGAGAGGCCGCGGGGCACGTGGCCGCCAGCTCCTGCTTTATGGCTGCGGCCGGCCAGCGAGGGGCCTGTTGGTCAAGGGCTCGGAGGGCTGGCGCCGGAAGAGCGTTTTTCAGAAAGAGATTCAAGTAAGAAACACGCTCAGCCCTGGCCAGCGAGCTCAGCCGGTTAGAGCCCCGCTCCCATAGGCCAAGGCGGCGGGTCGATCCCTGGTCAGGGCACATACAAGACCCACCAATGGCCCTGGCCGGTGTGGCTCAGTGGATAGAGCGTCGGCCTGCAGACTCAAGGGTCCCAGGTTCGATTCCGGTCAAGGGCATGTACCTGGGTTGCGGGCACATTCCCCGGGGCGGGTGTGCAGGAGGCGGCTGATCAATGATTCTCTCTCATCGATGTTTCTAGCTCTCTATCCCTCTCCCTTCCTCTCTGTAAAAAAATCAATAAAATATATTTTAAAAAAACAAACAAACAAAACAAAAGAACCACCAGTGAATGCACCAAAAAGTGGAACAGCAAATCTCTCTCTCCCTCTTGCTCCCTCCTTCCTCTCTCTAAACAATAAAAAAGAAAACATTTGTTTAAAACAAGAAAGAAACATTGTCTTGAAAGGAAGATGCTATGAGACTGGGAAACTTTCCAAAGTCTTTGAATTGTCACCCGTGAAATCGCTATAAAAACTTAGTCCTGCTCAGCCGGGGGCTCGGTGGTTGAGCGTTAACCTATGAACCAGGAGGTCAGAGTTCGATCCCCGTCAGGCCACAAGCCCGGGTTGCAGGCTCGATCCCCAGTGTGCAGGAGGCAGCCAATCAGTGATTCTGTCAGCATTGATGTTTCTCTCCTTCTCCCTTCCTTTCTGAAATCAATAAAAAAAAATATTTAAAAACAAACAAACAGCGCAGAAAGGGGCAGGGGGCACAGCTGACAGGAGTTAAAATGCTGTCAGATGTGCAACAGGAAGAAAAGGTGATGATGTTGGGAAGTTATGTGAGACCATTACAGGAAGGGGCATGTTGGTCACCATTCTCTTTGGTGGGTAATTCTATCACTGAAGATGTTTAAGCAGAGATGTTGTTGAGATGCCTTAATTTCTGCAACAATTTACCTGCGTTAGTACCATGTAATGCCTTAGCAAAGTCTATCTCTTCCCTTCTCTGTGTTTGGAGTTTATTGTTTCTCTTTCTTTTCTGGTTTCTTACGTGGACCTTCAGATGATTGATTTAGCACCTTTTCTTCTTTTAGTAGAAGCATTCGGTGCTATGAATTTTCCTCTAAGCACTGCTTTAGCTGCATCCCACACATTTTGATATGTTGTATGTTCATTTTCACTCGGTGCCTAATATTTCCTGATTTCCTTTGAGTGTTCCTCTTTTACCTACGGAGCATTTGGGAATCTGTGGTCTAATTTCCAAGTGATTGGATATTTACCTGTTATTTTTCTGTCACTGATGTCTAGCTCAATTTCATTCTGTTCGGTGAGTTCGCTTCCTTGAACGGGTTAAGACTTGCTTCACGGACGAAGATACGGTCCGTCGTGGCGCATGTCCCATGAGCACTTGTGTATCTGCTGTTGTTGGGTGGAGTGTCCTGTAAATGACAATTGGATCCAGATGGTTGATCATGTCGGTTTCTTCTAAATCCCGTGCTGATGATCTGTCTCCTCGCTCTGGCTGTTACTGAGAAAGGAGTGTCCAAGCCTCCATGTCTGTGGTTTTGAATTACAGGAGAAATAGACAAATATTTTCCTTCCTTGCCATCTTTTTAAAAAGTATATGTCTTGCCGAAACCGGTTTGGCCCAGTGGATAGAGCATCGGCCTGCGGACTCAAGGGTCCCGGGTTCGATTCCGGTCAAGGGCATGTACCTGGGTTGCGGGCACAACCCCAGTGGGAGATGTGTAGGAGGCAGCTGATCGATGTTTCTCTCTCATTGATGTTTCTAACTCTCTATCTCTCTCCCTTCCTCTCTGTAAAAAATCAATAAAATATATTTAAAAAAAAAAAAAGTATATGTCTTTATTGATTTCAGAGAGGAAGGGAGAGGGAGAGATTTAGAAACATCCATGATGAGAGAGACTCATGGATCGGCTGCCTCCTGCACACCCCCAACTGGGGATGGAGCCCGCAACCCCGGCCTGTGCCCTGACCGGGAATCGAACCCTGACCTCCTGGTTCCTAGGCCGACGCTCAGCCCCTGAGCCTCCCAGTCGGGCCCAGCTGCGCATGCCCTCGAAAGCGTGCTTCTTGCAGACGCTGGGTCTTTCTATTTCTGTCCAACGCGGGAAATTCGGTGCTCGCTGCCTGAGTTTGGATCATAGACTCGGCGCGGTGATGGATACGATTGGAACGAAGTCAGCGCTCTTCCCAGTTCTTCTGTTTGTTCCATCTGTGCTCTGTGCTCTGTGCTCTTTCGCCTTTTTTTTTTCTTTCTGCTTTTGGATTATTTCAGAGTTTGTCATGGTTCCATCTTGTCTTATTATTAGCTTAGTCCTCAGCTCTCAGTACCGGCTTTTCCACGCTTGTCCTAAGGTTTAGCCACATGACGTTGCCCCCGGGGTTGCCAAGGGGATGTCTCTCTAACTGATCGCACTCTACCGTCCAATCAGATGAGCACACGTCAGGGTAGGGCGAACCCCCAGCCGTCTCCTCCACTCCCCCTCCCAGCTATTGTAACATTTTCGGATAGTTTATTTTTATTTTTTAAAATGTTTTTTTATGGATATTTAGAAAGAGAGGAAGAGAGAGAGGAGAGAAACATCCATGGATCGGCTGCCTCCTGCACGCCCCCCACTGGGGATCAAGCCTGCAACCCAGGCCTGTGCCCTGACCCGGAATCCAACCCTGACCTCCTTGTTCATAGGCCGACGCTCAGCCACTGAGCCACGCCGGCCGGGCATCATAGTTTATTTTTACAGACATATGCTATCTACCCACGGCGCCTCCCACCCTTTTTACGAGACACTGTGATTTTTATAGCAGCTACAAATAAGAGGAAAGGTCTTTTCTATCTGCCCGAGTCGCAGCCATTCCTGGTCTCTTCGTTTCTTTCGGGGGGTGGGGGGGTGTTTATCCCTCTGTGTGCGCCCACATTTCTCTCGCGTGGAGAGCCCGGGCTGGGACAGATTCCTCCAGGGACTGCTCGTCTGACAAAGTGTCTCTTTCTTTTTTATTGAGACATAAATTCACACGCCATAGAATCCACCTCTTCAGAGTGTGAGATTCAGTGGCTTTTTAATACATTTCTATTGGTTTCAGGTAGGAAGGGAGAGAGAAAGAAACATCAACGATGAGAGGGAATCACTGATCGGCTGCCTCCTGGGCATGTGCCCTGACTGGACTCGAACCCGGGACCCTTCGGTCCACAGGCCGAAGCCCTATCCACTAAGCCACACCCGCTAGGGCTCATCATTGATGTTTCGATCTCTCTCTCCCTCTCCCTTCCTCTCTGAAATCAATAAAAATATATTTAGAGCCGAAACCGGTTTGGCTCAGTGGATAGAGCGTCGGCCTGCGGACTGAGGGGTCCCGGGTTCGATTCCGGTCAAGGGCATGGACCTGGGTTGCGGGCACATCCCCAGTGGGAGGTGTGCAGGAGGCGGCTGATTGATGTTTCTCTGTCATCGATGTTTCTAACTCTCTATCTCTCTCCCTTCCTCTCTGTAAAAAATCAATAAAATATATTAAAATATATATATATATATATATATATATATATAAAAAGATAAAATAGCCCTGCTGGTGTGGCTCAGTAGAAAGAGTGTCGGCCTGCAGACTGAAGGGTCCCGGGTTCGACTCCGGTCAAGGGCATGGACCTCGGTTGCAGGCTCCAGCCCTGGTCGGAGCATGTGCGAAGGCAACCAATCGATGTGTCTCTCTCACATCGATGTTTCTCTCTCCCTCCCACTCTCTCTAAAAATCAGTGGAAAACGGTCCTCAGGTGAGGATTAACGAAGATAAATAAGAAGAACAAAGGTGAGCTCTTCTTTTATTATTTATTTTTAAATACATTTTTATTGATTTCAGAGAGGAAGGGAGAGGGAGAGCGAGAAGCATTCATGATGAGAGAGAATCATGGACCGGCTGCCCCCTGCACGCCCCCTACTGGGGATCGAGCCCGAAACCCGGGCCTGTACCCTGATTGGGAACCAAATCATGACCTCCTGGTTCATAGGTCGATGCTCAACCACTGAGCCACACTGGCCTGGTGTGAGCGCTTCTCTGTTTTGTTTTGTTTGTTTGTTTTTTAAATAAATAAAGGTGGGCTGGCTGGCTCGCCCAAGGAAGGAGAAGTGAGGGAGGTACGGGTAGGAATGAGCCAAGCGCTGGCCTGTGGATGCGGCGGCGGGCGGGCGGGGTGGGGGGAGGTGGGGGGCGGGCTCAGCTTCCTCTGCTTGATCCGGTTTTTATTACCCCCCTGGAGGGGGACCTCCCGGTGTCTGTGAAGAACGCGGATGTGAGAAGAGGAACCCGAGGCCTCGTCGGGGTTGGCACGGCCGAGGCCCACGTGGGGAGCGGTCTGTTTCATTCCTCTTTCGTCAAGATCCAAACCGAGAAAAAATATCAGCGTCTGGGCCCCTCCCTGAGCTCAACGCTCACTTCTCCTCCCCAGCGAGGGGAACTGATGAACCGCAAAGATAAAGGCTGTAAATTAGATTTCCCCCGCGGTGCCTCACGCCCTGGCGACGGGTAAAGGTCATTGCTACGCAGGCCCTGTCATTGGAGTCCCCGGTTCTCAAGGGCCCGAGATAAAGCTCCAGGAGGTGGTCTGGCACCTGGGCCGCCACGCGGGCGGTTCGGGGTCTGGGTCACTGGCAGGGGCTACAGCCCCGACCCTCCCCCCCCCACCCCCGAACACAGCAGCAGCGTGGGGTGGGTTTGGATGTGGGCTCTCTCCTCCCTCCTGGAGACCGAAGTCCGTTCCCATCCCCTTTGGGGAGGGAGGCCCCTGGCGCGCAGGACTCCGTTCCCACGTGAAGTCAGGCCGAGGGAGATCGTGAACATTTAGGAGCTGTTGTCTCCTACATGGACTGAGTGGGGTGCTGCTCTGCCCTGTTTCCAAGCCCAGCCCGAGCTTATGTGCATCATCGATGGAGGGGGACCGAGGACGCCGGCGACAGGCAGTGGGAAACAGAGAAGTGCGGTAACTTGCCTAAGGACACACAGCGAGTCAGGGGATGGTACAGAGAGGGTGTGAGTTACATCACAGGGCAGGGGAGACCGTGACGAACCGTGTGTGTGTGTGTGTGTGTGTGTGTGTGTGTGTGTG
>JAWPEG010000010.1:27638958-27672576 GCA_035771395.1 Myotis vivesi
GAGGGTGCTGTGCCCGGCTGGAGGGCAGCGAGCCGGGCCTCCTCCAGGTCCTGTCCTCACTGAGCTGGAAGGTGGGGGGCCTGCTGGGCTGGGGTGGGGGCAGGCAGAGGGGAGGGAGCGAGGGAGGCAGCCTCGTCCAATAAGCTTAAGACAAAACCCCGAGCACAGGCACGGCCAGCTGCCAATCTGCCACCACGCGGTGTCGGCCACAGATTTAGACCGTCTGTGGGCGTCTTCGCAGAAGCAAATCCTAGCCACCCATTGCCAGGGAAGGTCGGCTTGAGAGTGGTTTAAAATTATCCGTGCAAAAAGCGGAAGTTATCCACGCTAAGAAAACACGAAGATGCACGCCTAAACGGCACCTTCGCATGAGCCATAAGGGAAACGCAGGCACCCCTTCTGGCTACGGCCTAGGGAGGGGCAGGGCCCGGGTGGGCGGAGCGGGACCCCAAGGCGAGGCTCCCGGGTGGGAGGCAGGGTTCTTGCAGTCGCAGGTCGAGGCTGGTGAGGCCATGGGGGCATCTGCATGTGCAAACCCAGGGCTGACCCTGAAGGACACAACCTCTATGGGCGGCAGCCACAGGGCATCGGGGAGAGGCAGGACCTGGAGGCCACCGCGCACGCACGGGGGCGGGACAGGGGCCCCTGATCTGAGCGGGGCACCCGCCCATCGCCCATCGGTCCGGGCCTGGTCCCGGCCTCACTCACCGCTCGGCCAGTCCCCGGTCCAGGCCCGGCCCCCCGAGCTGAGCCCTGACCCCCGTGCTCCGCTCCCCGCACAGCTCACGCGCGGACACCAGGTGGCGCTCTCGTACATCAGTTACATCGGCTGCTCCCTGTCCGTGCTCTGCCTGGCGGTCACGCTCGCCACCTTCGCGATGCTCTCGTGAGTCCCTGCTGCCGCCACCCCCACCCGTGTCCGTGTCCCGGGAGGCGGGGGCTCCGTGCGACCAGGAACCCCTTCCCCCGCGTTGGCCCCCCATCCCCATCCCCTCGATCTCCTTGCTGCAGCCTTTGCATCAGGAGCTGGATCTGGACGCTGAGGGTCACAGCTGGGTGGTTGCTCCTCAGTCACTTTTTAAAAATATGCATTTTCTAGCCCCAGACCTGGCTCGGTGGATAGAGCGTCGGCCCGCCCACTGAAGGGTCCTGGGTTCGATTCCCGTCAAGGGCACGTACTTGGTTTCCGGCTCCCGGGCCTGGTCAGGGGCGCTTGCGGGAGGCAACCAACCGATGTTTCTCTCTGTCTCTCCCTCTCCCTTCCACTCTCTCTCGAAATCAATGGAAAAAAATATCCTCAGAGAGGAAGGGAGAGGGAGAGAGAAACATCAATGATGAGAGAGAATCAGGGAACGGCTGCCTCCTGCACGCCCCCCACACTGGATCGCGCCTGCAACCCGGGCCTGTGCCCTGACAGGGAATGGAACCGTGACCTCCTGGTTCATAGGTCGACGCTCACCACTGAGCCACGCCGGCCGGGCGTCCGCAATCACTTTTCATGTTGAGGCCTGGGATGCAGAGGGACCTGGTGGAGGTGGGGGACACCGGCTTTCACTGAGCCGTGGGGACTGCCCGAGCCGGGTCATTTCCAAGGGCAGCCGGGAGCCATGGAGGGTCCAAGAGTGATAGCAGCTGGGCCTCACCCCTGCCCCCTGCCCTCTGCCCTCAGCTCGGTCAGCACCATCCGGAACCAGCGCTACCACATCCACGCCAACCTGTCCTCCGCCATCCTGGTGGCCCAGGTGCTGCTGCTGATCAGCTTCCACTGCCGGCCGGGCACGGTGAGTCCCCCCCCCCTCCCCCCGTCCTCCCCAGATGCCACCGGGGTGGGGTGGCACCTTCTGCTGCTGGAATTCTCCAACCCGAATGCAGAGGGACCCCCAGAAAGCTGGCCGGGGTCCCCCAGGGAGACGAGAGGGTGGCCTGCAGGTGACATGGTGTCTGGCTGCCTGACACCTCGGGGTGGACAGACTGACATCCAGAGTCTAGGGGGGAAGCCACGCCACTGGCTGCACCCCCTTCCCACAGGCCTCCCCTCGGGGACCAGCGTGGCGGCCAAAGCTCCAGTCCTCCCTCTGAGCCAATCCCGTTGCAGAGAACGGGGCTCTGCGTGCTGATTGGCCGGGTCTGATTCCCACATCCTCCTGGACCAGTCACTGTGCCTGGGAGGGAGCATGGGCAGCGATTGGGTCCCCGGGGTCACGTGCCCCACAGACTGGACACTAGAAACGGGAGGGAGCCCAGCCGACTCCCAGGCGGAAATCCGACCACGTGACCCAGAAGACCCCGGACCTGGGCGCTGGGAGGCTGGGGCCCCGGAAACGCGGGGAGACTGACCTTGGGCCTCTGCGGGGCTCGCAGGTCCCGTGCCAGGTGCTGGCGGTGCTCCTGCACTACTTCTTCCTGAGCGCCTTCGCCTGGATGCTGGTGGAGGGGCTGCACCTCTACAGCCTGGTCGTCAGGGTCTTCGGCTCCGAGGACAGCAAGCTCCGCTACTACTACGGGGTCGGCTGGGGTAGGTGCCGGGTGGGGGAGGCGCTGGGTGGGGTGGGTGAGGGGCTGGGGGAGGCGAGGGGCTGGGGTGGGTGAGGGGCTGGGGGAGGCGAGGGACTGGGAGGGCAGGATGGGGATGGGACGGGACTGGACAGGACTGGACGGGATGGGACGGGGTTCCTGGCCTCCTCTGCACCTGGAAGAGGCCAAGGTCGGAGGAGAACCATGTTGGCCAAATCGGAGCAAAGGTCTGACATCCTGGGAATCACTTGTTCCCGTTTCTGACTTCTATGGGTGTTCTCTTTTTTTATCTGTTTTTTTCTTTTTTAATGTTTTTTCTTCATTTTAAATATATTTTTATTAACTTTAGAGAGGAAGGGAGAGGGAGAGAGAGAGAAACATCCACGATGAGAGAGAATCATGGACCGGCAGCCTCCTGCACACCCCGCACTGGGGATGGAGCCCGCAACCCGGGCCTGTGCCCTGACGGGGAATCGAACCCTGACCTCCTGGTTCCTAGGTCGACGCTCAGCCCCTGAGCCAGGCTGGCCGGGCTGCTATCTCCTTGTTTAGGCCGTAGGCTCTTGGAGGACGGGGCTGCTCTGCGTCGCACCTGCCCGTGGTTCTCTGTGTGAATCGGGCATAAAATGAATAAATGGACGAAGGAGTGAGAGCCAGGGGGCGCGGGCTCATGGGGCGCCCTCTCTGGTCTCCGCAGGGTCCCCACTCCTGATCTGCGCCGTCTCCATCTCCTGTGCCCTGGACAGTTACGGGACCACCAACAAGTGAGCGGGGCTCCCGCGGGGACAGGCCGCGAGGGGTCCCGGGCCTCGCGCTGGTCGCCCAGGTTCCTCTGGGGCAGGGCCTGGCCGAGGCGGGACAGGGGCATCCAGGATGGGGAGCTGGTGGGCAGAGGGTGCTGATTGGACTGGTTTGTCCCCGTGGCCTCCCTGGACACGGGTCACCCCTGGAGCCCGGGGTGGTGACTCCAGCCCTTCCGGGGGGTGGTCAGCTGGGAACCCCGGGATGTGGGGGTGCAGGCGGGGGCACCAGACCGGGGTCGGCCCTCGGGGCGCAGCCGAGGGGATTTCACACCGATCGCCACCTCCCGGCAGCGGATGGCCGTGGTGGCACCGGATGAGGAAGGGCAGGTGCTGGGGACCAGGCCGGGGGTCGGGTCCCGGAATGTGACTTGCTCTCCGTACAAGAGGAAAGGCTGACGGTCGGCTTCCCTCCGCAGCTGCTGGCTGTCCCTCCACAGCGGCGCCATCTGGGCCTTCGTGGCCCCTGCCCTGCTGGTCATCGTGGTAGGTGCCTGCGCGAGGTGGGAGGGGCAGGAGCCGGGGGTGGGGGGACCCTGGGGCTCCCTGAGAGGGGCCTGGGCCCTGAGACGCTCCCCCTGGTGAGCGGGGCTCTGTCCCCTGGTGGGGCCGTGGCCCGGACCGTGTCCCAGGTGACAGGGGGAGACGGGCCCATTCCAGGTTCCAGGCGAGAATGCAGGTGTGGGGGAGTGCGGGGTGGGGGTGGGGACGGGCAGACACGCAGCTACTGACCCCACAGGGTTGTCCCCCCACAGGCTCCTGGTCAGGGAGACCCCCGGGGCCCAGGGCCACCAGGGGAAGGTTGGCGGACGCCTCTGGGAACCCCCACGGCGGTTTGGGTTCCCAGGGTCACAGGGCCACTCGGGGTGGAACAGGAACGGGATTTCTAAGCTGGTGGTCAGGAGCAGGTGCCGTCACGGCTGGGTCAGGGGTTGGGGGTCAGGGGTCCGATGAGCCCCCTGCCGGTGTCTGGGCCCCTGGCTCTGGGCGCCTCTCCTGGGAACTGGCTCCTCTCCGATGGGGTTGTCCCTGTGCTGGGAACTGACTCTGGGATCCACAAAATTCTAATACCAACCGTGGCTGGGGGAACGCCTTTGTTCTTTTTAAAAATATATATATTTTTATTGATTTCAGAGAGGAAGGGAGAGGGAATGAGAGAGAGAAACATCCATGAGGAGAGAGAATCATGGATTGGCTGCCTCCTGCTCGCCCCACACTGGGGACGGAGCCCACAACCCGGGCATGTGCCCTGACCTCCTGGGTCATAGGTCAACGCTCAACCACTGAGCCCCACCAGCCAGGCAGAACCAGTCTGTTTTGCCGTCTTTTCTCTGCCCCACGGATCTGAGCCCCCAGAGGGCAGTCTTGGGGGGCCGGTGGGCAGGTGCTCAGGGACCTGGGTGACGTCCCTCCAGGTGTGTGCAGCCCTGGCTGGGGAGGGCGGCGCCAGGAGGAGCCAGGTGCTGGGCAGGTGCCACTCCAGCCCTCACCTGTCCCCCATTCTCTCCGCCCCCCCGCGCAGGTGAACGTCGGCATCCTCATCGCCGTCACCAGGGTCATTTCCCAGATCAGCGCCGACAATTACAAGGTCCACGGGGACCCCAGCGCCTTCAAGTAGGCGGGCCCTGGGCCGGAGGGTGTCCCGCCCACAGGGGGGCGGCTCGGGCAGCAGAGCAGGGAGGTCCGGCCCTGGCTGTAGGAGCAGTCAGACCCCCACACCCCAAACCACAGGCCAGGGAACCGGGGGCTGGAGAACGGGGCGCAGGCGCCGGCAGCGGGTGTTGAGCGGGAGAGAGACTGGCCGCAGCGTGTCGTTGATCCGAGGGGAACGGGAAACCTGTGGGCAGCAGCAGTTGCATATGGCCATTACTCCACCGCGTCCCCAGCCCGTGGGCTAACCTGGCAGGTGGCCGGCCTCTGGGGCTTTTCGGCCTCCGGAGACCTTGGTGGCTGGGCCCTGAGCCAGCCCGTGCGACCCTGCGTCCCCATCGCGGTGGCCAGCTCCTCGCCACGGCGCCGAGGGAGGGGCCGCTCCCGGGCCAGTGCCCTCGCCCGGCCCTGCCCGCCATCCCAGGCGTCACCCTCTCTCCGCCAGGTTGACGGCGAAGGCGGTGGCCGTGCTGCTGCCCATCCTGGGCACCTCCTGGGTCTTCGGGGTGCTGGCCGTCAACAACCAGGCGGTGGCCTTCCAGTACGCGTTCGCCATCCTCAACTCCCTGCAGGTGGGCGCCCAGGGCCCTCCGGGGCCCGTGTAGAGGGCAGCCTACCAGCCTCACCCCTCTCCCCTCCCAGGCGGAGCCTGTCTGGGAATCGCCTGTCCCAGCACGGCCCCCACCCCTGGTGCTAGCGACTGCCTGCCACCAGGTCACATGTTGCTCCTCCCTCCTCACGGACAACAGAGCACCCGCTCCCTCCAGGCTCCCCAACAACAGGCTGGGCCTGTGGGAGCTGCTCCCCCCCACCCCCCGCCCCGTGTGCGGCCTGCCGAGCGGAACCATCAGGAGCGTCTGTAACAGCCGCGTGGGGCTGACTCTTCCCTCCCTTCCTTCCAGGGCTTCTTCATCTTCCTCTTCCACTGCCTCCTGAACTCCGAGGTGCGTCCCGTCCCCGCCCTCCCCACGCGGGAAGCTGGGAAACGGGTTTTTGTTTCTTTTCTTAAAAATAAGTACTTTTTTTATTGACTTCAGAGAGGAAGAGAGAGGGAGAGTGAGAGAGAAACATTGATGAGAGAGAATCACTGACCGGCTGCCTCCTGCACGCCCCACACTGGGGATGGAGCCGCAACCCGGGCCTGTACCCCGACCGGGAATCCAACCCTGACCTCCTGGTTCATGGGTTGATCTCTAACCACTGAGCCCCGCTGGCCGGGCGGGTTTTCGTTTCTGAAAGGGCAGGGAGCTCAGGTGGGGGTGACAGTCTGAACGGTGGGCTGCTTCCCCTCAGTCCCTCCATCTCTTCCTGTTGCTAAGCAACCTCCAAGCCTCCGCCCTCAGGATGTCCTGCAGGGAGGCGGGGGGGGGGGAGGGGGGGCCAGGAGGCCGCCTCAGGGAGCCCCCATGGTTCCTGCTTCAACCCTGATGCTGTTGCTAACGAACCCTGTTCTGCCCTGAAGGTGAGAGCCGCCTTCAAGCATAAAACCAAGGTCTGGTCCCTCACGAGCAGCTCCAGCCGCAACGCCAACCCGAAGCCCTTCAGCTCCGACGTGGTGAGTGGTGTGTCGCTCGGGCCGCCCTGGGCGCCTGCACCCCTGACCCCATGACCCCAGGGCGCTGCCCTCGCGGGCCCTAAAGGGTCCGGCAGATGGACACAGGTTACCCGCAGGCTTCGCTGAGCCTCTGCCTGACCGAGGGCTGCTCACCCTGAGCCTCCGGCCCCGCCCGCCCTTGGGTCCCTCCTCCCCGGGCTCCTGCTGTGCAGGGGGCTGCCGGGCAATGGGGTGGGGGGAGGTGCTAGAGATTGTTGCTCAGCCTCTCACACCTGACCCCTCACACCTGACCTCTCACACCTGACCTTGGCCTGCAGGACCCTACACACCCTGGGCCGATGTTACACCCACATCCTGTCCTCTGTCCTGGATGAATAAATGAAGGATGGATGGATGGCTGGATTAATGAATGGATGGATGGATACGAGAGCAGGTGGATGGATGGATGGATGGATGGATGATGGATGGATAAATTAATGAATGGATAGATGGATGGATACGAGAGCAGGTTGGTGGGTGAATGGATGGATGATGCAGGAGTGGATGAATGCACACCGAACCTGGAAGGGATGAGGCAGGTGGGAGAAGGGCGCCCTCTCCAGTTCAAGATCCTCATTTCTGGGGAGCAGTGGGGCGCCCACAGGGAGGACCCTCAGGCAGCTTTCTGGCCCAAGGTCCAAGGCCCAAGGCCCAAGGCTCGCTCCCGCACTCACGTGGGGCTCAGGTCCCTGGAGCAGGGCCTCACTCCTCACTCCCCTGCGTCCCGCAGATGAACGGGACCCGGCCGGGCACAGCCTCCTCCAAGCTCAGCCCCTGGGAAAAGAGCAGCCACGGCGTGGACCTGTCCCCCGTGTGAGCCGAGACCACGCACCACCCGGGCTGGCCTGCCGCTCGGAGCACTGCCCCCCAACAGCACGCGAGACACACTCTGCCTTTGCTCGGGAGACCCTCTCCATCGCCATCTGGCCGCGGGGTCCCTGAGACCACCGTCCCCGTGGAACAGAGGCCGCCACTCCGCCCGCCGCCTGTCCCCCAGCGGCCGAGCGACGGCCCTCAGGGCTCCCCAGAACTGGGTGACCTGCTGTCCTGCTCT
Organism: Myotis vivesi; assembly: GCA_035771395.1. Lineage (NCBI taxonomy): Eukaryota > Metazoa > Chordata > Mammalia > Chiroptera > Vespertilionidae > Myotis > Myotis vivesi. Next base: position 27,646,571 of record JAWPEG010000010.1, read on the forward strand.
GTGAGCCTCCCCCATCGGACCTGTGACTGAGCTCGAGGCCCAGCGGCCCAGCACCAGGAGGGGGACTCAGACCACAGGGTTGGGTCCTTCTGGGGGTTCAGGTCCCCACGCAGCCCCAGAGTGTCGGGCGAGGCAGGTGGGGGGTGTGGGAGAGAGCGAGGAGTGTCAACCTGCAGAACCCACCCAGCACCAGCTCCCTGCAGCCACTCCTTGGGTGACGACACAGTGGGAGGTCTGTGCTGGGGCCGCCGCTGACACCCAGGCCATGGGCTGACCGCTGGCCGCTGAGTCCCCTGAGCTTCTGGGCCACGGCTGCTCTCAAACTGTCCCTCACGCACGTGGACGCTTCAGACGCGAAGGCGGCCTCGAAGCTCCCCCTTCCTGACCCTTTGCTGTGGGCGCCCCCCAGGGCCCCCGTCCGATGTTTTCTGAGGCCTGACTTCCCCCATCGCTTACCAAGGCTCATGGGCACCTGGGCTACTTCACGTCCCTAGGACGGCTGCCCGCTGCCCATTGCTCACAGGGCAGGCGGCTGGGGGCCATCGCTGCGTCTTCTGAGTGGGTGTGAGTCTGTGGACTCGGCCCCGGCCACGACGTCATGGTCGCTCCGTGTGTGGTCGCCCTCCTGCTGAGCATGGTCACTGGGGTTCGAGGTCGCAGATGTGGCCCCGACGCCGCCGAGGGATCTGGGAAGAGGCGGCGAGAGACCCACTGTGACGACAGGGCCCACGCGTCTGTGAAACGTGCCAGGCGGGTGCGGGCCTGGTCCACACCCCTCCTCTCACACTGTGACCGGGCGGCACCGCCCCCTCCCCGCCCGCACGCCTGCTGTTTACGTGGTTCTGTGGACCCTCCCGCCCTTGGCACCTTCTCTTTTTAATCTTCACCCGAGGATATTTTTCCAGTGATCTTATAGAGGAGAGCGGAAGGGAGGGAGAAGTGGGAGGGAGTGGGGGGGGAGAGGGAGACATCGATTGGTTGCCTGTTACCAGGGCCAGGGATGGAACCTGCAACCCAGGTACGTGCCCTTAACCCTGAATCGAGCCCACGCTCCTTTGGTCCACAGGCCAGCACTCTAACCACTGAGCCAACCTGGCCAGGCCCTCTGGCACCTTGTCCGTGTCCCAGGGAGTGTGACAGTCACCACAGGCACCCTGCCTGCGAGGGGCCCCACGTCCGTGGGGGGGGGGGGTTGTTCCTCCCTCCAGGCGAGACCCCAGGGGGGCCCTGCAGAGCCCCTGAGTTTGGTGAAAAGTTCCCGGTGCCAGCCTGGCCCTGGCTTCTCCCTGCGACTCAGAAGCAGACCCCCCCCCCCCACGGGAGCCCTGGAAGTGAGGACACTGAACCCCTCGATTTCCTTTTCTTCCTTTGTCCTGGGGGGGGGGCCTTTCAGATGAAGCTCCGTGCTTCCCTCCCCACGCACCGTGCATTCTCGTAGCTGATAGGTCAGGAGACCAGCGAGGCCTTTTTCCGCTGAGCAACGAGCCGCTGCCTTATTTATACGCTGGGGGGGGGGGGGGCCCGGGCTCGGTTCCTCATCCCGTGTCCCCGGCCCAAGGTGACCTTGGGAAGAGGGCATGCGGGAGGGCGGTGGGTGCCGCCCGGCAGCGGAACGTGTTGTGATTCTGACGAAATAAAGCTTCCTGTTCCTAACGTGCATTCGACGGCTTTGGTTCGTGAACCAGGGACCCCGAGGCGGCGGGAGGGGCGGGGAGGGGACCCTCAATGGTCCAGAAACGGCCCCGCCCGGCCTTGCTACCGCTCGCCTGGAGCCGAGTCGGTTTTCTCCCACCGTTAGGCAGGCGGGCTCTGGGGAGAGACTATATTTAGTTAAAGAATCAAGTTCTTCCCTCACCTGCCTCGCTCGATGGCTCGATGGCTCGATGGCCCGGGAGCGGGCGAGAGGCGGGCGGAGTGCTTCGGGGAGCCGATGCTGAGGCGGAAGAAAAGCCGGATTTGCTTGAGGGCCCGGGAGACACATGAACAATTATTGTTTTTTCTGAACCGGGAAGCTCGCTTGCCTGAGCTCGTGCGGCTGGCCTGGCCCTGACGCGGTCTTGAGTCTGGAAGGTGGGTTCAGGGCGTTCGGGGCAAAAATAGAATATCGGGGACCGGCCATGGTTATGGGAAATATGGATCCTGCTCTGTTAACCCCGAGTGCCTTGTGTTGGTTAAAGAAAGGACATTCTAGCCCTGGCTGGTGTGGCTCAGTGGATAGAGCCTCGGCCTTAGGACTGAAGGGTCCCGGGTCCGATTCCTGGTCCGGGCACAGGCCCGGGTTGCAGGCTCGCTCCCCAGTGGGGGGCGTGCAGGAGGCAGCCGATCCGTGATTCTCTCTCATCATTGATGTTTCTCTCTCTCCCTCTCCCTTCCTCTGAGATCAATAAAAATATATTTGAAAAAAATCTTAATTTTTTTAAAGAAAGGAGGGAAGCGCAGATGCCGAGTTCCACGAGGGGGTGAGGTGGGGGCAGGGACTCCGGCGGACACTGGGCAGGCAGGACGGAGTGTGCGAGGGAGGGAGTCAGTTCCGGGGGGTCCTTCACCAACCCTGCAGGGCGGCCGAGAAGCCTGTCCCCCGGGGCCGCCCAGAGAGGCGTGGGGAGCCGTGACCGGGACAAGGGACGTCTGCCCCTGGGTGGCTCCCACAGAGGCTCCACGGCGTTCCCGGGGTCCCCGTGCGCCTTCTCTCTGCGGACGAAGCGTGCTGGGCCTGCTGGCCGGCTGGGCAGTGTCTGCATTTGCATCGCGTCGCCCCGGGCGGGCGCGCAGCAGCTCTGAGCTGGGTGGTGATGCAGGGCTCCCACCGAGAGAGAAAGCCTTCCCACCCTGAGCATGGGGGCGGTTCCCGAGTTTCAGGAAATGACATAAACTTCACTGCATCTGTTCTAGGAGGTTCTCCTGCACCCACCGCATTGTCAGCACCACTGACACCCGCCCATGCAATCCACCGCAGAGGCCTCGGTTTCCATGGAAACCATGTTCTGACCCCAGGAGAGCTGGGGACCAGAACCTGTCAGGTGCGTGCGGGCTGTCAGGGGTGGTCCTTTCCCTCCCTTCCCCTCCGAGGGGGGCTCTGAGCCCCGGGCCTCGGGAAGCCGGTGATAAATCATCCCCACCTTGAACTTCAGACTTTAATTAAACTGATGGCATCTCTAGCCCCGGGCTCCCTCCCTCCCCCCCGCTCACCTGGATCTCGGGGAAGGAGGGAGACTGGAGACGTTTTGGAAAACACGGTGTTTGATGGGCTCGATCCGAGAGCAGGCAGACAGAACACTCGCGTGCAGAGACTTTAGGAAGCTCGGCTGTTGGCTCCATCGAGTGCCCGGAGCTGGTCGTGCGTCCGACTGGATGACAGGTGTTCCAGGGAGGGTGACGGAGGGCTCCCTGCCCCTGCTGCCCCCTGTGCTCCCCCCTCCACCTGCCCGTCCCCAGCAGGGAACAAGCCCCAGGCGGTTCCAGGGTGAGAACGGTCCCTCCTCTGTCGCACACACACCTGTCACGGCAGTTACATTTGTTTTCCGAGCACAGAGAACCTTCCCGGGGAATGCGTGCAATGGGCCATGAAGTACCTTTTTCTTTCTGTTTTTAAATATTTTTATTGATTTCAGAGAGAAAAAGAGAGGGAGACAGAAACATTAATGATGAGAGAGAGTCATGGATCGGCGGCCTCCTGCACGCCCTCTACTGGGGATGGAGCCTGCAACCCAGGCAGGTGCCCTGATGGGAATCAAACCGTGTCCTCCTGGTCTGTAGGTGGACACTCAACCACTGAGCCACGCCGGCCGGGCAAGGGGGTGGGGGACCCCTTTAAGGAAGAGGCATCTATACCCAGAACCCTCGCTCCCGGGGGGGACTCCTCCCAGGCCAGCGCCTCGGGCTGGCAGCATGTGGGCCTGTGGTCCAGGGGTGCAGGGTGGGCCTGGGGCTGGGGCCCAGCAGCTCCCGGAAGGTGGCGACAGAGCCCGGCGCGCACTTGGGTCCCCTCCTGCCCTGTGACCTGACTCCACCTCCAGTTTATGCTCTGTCCTGGGGGAAATGGACAGATGCTCCGAACTGCCCTCCCCGTGTTGCCAGGGAGACGGGATGCAGGGCACAGTGTGGAGGGAGGGTGGAGCAGGCGCCCCGGAGAGGAGCAGGGGTCCCGCCCAAGTGCACCCCTGCGGGTGTGCCCTGAGTGTCTGTGGGGGCCGGGAGCCGGAGGCGCCTGGGTGGGGGCCCTGGGAGATGGTACGTGGGGGACAAGCATCTCGGAGGTGATGCCGCCGTGCAAACAGCGAGGTGCTGTCTATTCCGCGGGGTGCGGGTACGTTCAAAACATAATCATTCGTAAAATTTAATCACATCCCAAACAGAACGAAATGCATCGCGCGGGGCCTTCGAAGTAGCAGAGTTAAAATATAGGCCCACAAACAGCAACGGACATTTTGCAAGAACACGTTCCGATAAGAAATCAGTCACGGCCGAAAGGTTTCCGAAGAATAAAATCTTAGGGAGGGATCTCAGCCGACACTTTTTAAGTAACTAAGATAAAAAGCCAATCGAGAAAAGACGCGGTTAAACACGGTTTTATGAGTCCTCGGAGCGGGAGGGAAGGCGAGGAGGAATCCGATGCAAGGGGAGTGAAGAAGCAGTAAGACCAGGTGGAACCAGGTGCGGACGGATGACAGGCGTCACGGACTGTGCCGGATCGGATCGACTCTCCGCGTTGCTTTCAGGTCCAGAGAAGCAGATGGCAGAGGAGAGGGGCCGAGACCCACCTCCTGGACCCAACGGACGGTGGGGCCCCGCCCCTCCGGCCCTGATCCCGCCCCTATAACTGGCCCCGCCCTCTATCATGCCTCGCCCCTATCGCTGGGCCCGCCCCCTGGCATGCCCCGCCCCTTTGACTGGTCCCACCCCTATGGCTGGCCCCGCCCCTGTGGTTGGCCCCGCCCCATGTGTGCCCCGCCCCTATGGCTGGCCCCGCCCCGTGGCTCCCTCCTGGGCCCTCCCACTGGAGCGCACACACCTGCCCTGAGCGCACGCACACCTGGCCGGACCCGGGTGTGATGGCCTTTCCTCTGGGCTGGAGCCCAGAGCTTCCCCCCGGGGTCTGCGTGGGGCGGGGCTGGGCTGGGGACGCCCCTTCTCCGACACAAACCAGACCCCCCAGGTGACCGCGGAGAGTCTGGTCTCCCCCTCCCCCCCGCCACCCGCACATGCTCCCCATCTATTTCCACCCTCCCGGCTGCCGGCTTCCCTGACGCCCCCACACCCGGCCTTGGTGCCCAGAACGTCCCCCAGCGCCAGGACCTTGTCATTCCGAGCAGGAAGACCGTCCTGAGGTAGCAGCAAAGATGACGGATGGTGCTTGAGGCCAGGCCACTGGAGTCAGCAATTTCCCCGCATTTCTCATCTCGGTTTCATTTTGCCTCAAATAGGAGGACCCGGGATGACGAGGCACCGTCTGCGGAGGGCGCCCTGGGGGAAGGCGGCTTTGGGTCAGCAGGTGTGGGCTGGACTGGAGGCAGTCGGTCTCCTGGTCAGCGAGGGGTGGGGGGAGGTAAAGGAGGGGGTGACGGTGCCTCTCAGAGCCCTAGCTCTCCTCCTGCGCATGGGCTTGATGGAACGGCCCTCGGGGTTCTGGATTCAAGTCCCTCCTTTGTCCAAGGTGTCCTCTCCTCTGTGTGTGTGTGTGTGTGTGTGTGTGTGTGTGTGTGTAGCCCGAATTTATTTCTATTTAAAAATGTGCAAGAGCCCTAGCCGGTTTGGCTCAGTGGCCAGAGAGTGGGCCTGAGGATTGAAGGGTCCCGTGTTCAATTCCCGGTCAGGGCACAGGCCTGGGTTGTGGGCTCGATCCCCAGTAGGGGGCGTGCAGGAGGCGGCCAATCTGTGACTCTCTCTCCTTGTTGGTGTTTCTCTCTCTCCCGCTCCCTTCCTCTCTGAGGTCAATAATGATATATTTAAATCACCCACAGCACACAATACCGGATGACTTTGCAATACGCATACAGAACAGATGTGGATGGACTGAGAATGCAAAATGCAGGCTACGATGAAAGGCAGCCAGTAAGTGGTGCGGTGTTAAAGTTAACCGGGTTGTCTGCTCCATGAGAATCAGTCCTCTATTTTTTTCTTGCTAACATGCATGTGTTTGAACGCGTACGAATTGCACGTGGGTGTGGTGAGAATGGGGCATGCAGCCCACGGGTCAGCCCAGGATAGAGGGCTGGGGAGGGATTGGTCTGAAGGCCAACAGGTCCAGAGTGGGCACCAGGGCCTTACAGACTGGCCTCCGGGACAGAACGAGCGTTCCAGAAACTTCCAGAAGCCCTCATGCTGCTGCTCTGAAAGCACCCCTCAGCGTGCAAGACAGACGGCCATTGGGAAAGCGTCGTCCCTCATCGGAGCAACAGGAAATGGGGTGAAATCATCAAAACTCAGCCCAGCTGGCGAGGCTCAGTGGTCAAGCATCAATCGAGGAACCAGGAGGTCAGGGTTTGATTCCTGATTAGGGAACCTGCCCTGGTTGCGGGCTCCATCCCCAACAGGGGGCGTGCAGGAGGTGGCCGATCCATGATTCTGTCTCATCATTGTCGTTTCTATCTCTCTCTCCCGTCTCTCTGAAATCAATGAAGGTATATTTTAAAATAATAATCATCATCAAAACTCGATTTTTTCAGTCTAGACAGCAGTAATGCGATTTCCTGGAATTATAATTCCAAGCGCACAGTGACTGCCTCTCAAATGTAATTTTCTCCCGTAGAAATGGATCCGCCGGACGGGCCTGGTCTGGGGACAAACTGTAGTGACAGCTGAGCAGGGACAGAAGCCCAAGTCCCACTGCTCATTCTCAGATGGAACCTGCCACATCGCCAGCCCGGGCACAGCCGGCCGGGGGGTCAGCCCTTGCTGCCCAGGGTCAGCGCCGGTCCCTCCAGCCCCGGGGGAGCTGAGCTGAGCGCCCCCCAGACAGAGGCAGGAACTGGAATTTCGTGGGGACCAGGGCTGAGACCGTTCATCACAGGAGACACCCCAAAAAACCCGCTCCCCTGTTTAACAGGCGTGTGACTCAGTTGCAAGGTCTCCCGCAGCCTGAAGGGGCCAGGGTGGGGCTCCTGCTGGCGCCTGGAGACACAGGGGAGAGCAGCAAGAGGCCGGGCCGGGGGAAAGAGGGGGGCGGTGGGGGGAGGTCCTGGGGGTGAAGCTGCTCAGGCTGTGGGGTGAGGGGAGCCCTCAGGGGTCCATCCAAGCCCTGTGTTCGGCAGTGGTTCCCCCTGACCCAGCACAGAGAGGACATGCTTTGTCCACGGTGCAACACTGAACGTCATGTAAATGGTGCCTTTATTTTTTAAAATATGTTTTTATTGGTTTCAGAGAGGAAGGGAGAGGGAGAGGGAGAGAAACATCAATGCTGAGAGAGAACCACTGATCCGCTGCCTCCTGCACGCCCCACACTGGAGATGGAGCCCTCAACCCGGGCCTGTGCCCGGACCGGGAATCGAACCCTGACCTCCTGGATCCTAGGACCTAGGCGGACGCTCAACCCCTGAGCCTCGCCGGCTGGACTTGGGGGAGCTATTTAACCTGCCAATTGGGGAACACGGTGGTGTGTGCTGGGCCTTGAGTAATAAGCGGACTGGACAGGATTCCCCAAAGAGGAAGCTGTTGCCAAACCTGCCCCCCGGTTTCCTGCGTGTGCACATTTAGGAAGAAAAGGTTCACGTTGACGACTCCCAGGTGCGCGGACGGGAAGCTGTAAAAAGCCGCCTGCTGGTTAGCGCGGCCCCGTCACCTCCCCGAGGGCCGGGCCGCACGGAACTAAACTCTGCAATGGAGTCGCCATCCGCTGCAAACCCAGCGCGGAGACGTCATTCCTAAGAGGAACCCTTAATGCGCCAGGTGGGGCAGGAAATGAGGCCGCTAATGAAATGCTTCTGGGACGGAGGCTGGAGGTTTCCGCAGAAACGAGCGCTGCTCCCTGAGGCTGTAATGGTTACCGGAGGGCGGTGGGCGGTGACGAGGGGGATTCCCGCCTGGCTCAGTGGATAGAGCCTTGGCCCAAGGACTGAAGGGTCCGGGGTTCGATTCTGGTCAAGGGCACAGGCCCGGGCTGTGGGCCTGGTCCCCAGTGCGGGGCGTGCAGGAGGCAGCCGGTCCATGATGTTTCTATCTCCCTCTCCCTTCCTCTCTGAAGTCAATAAAAATATATTAGAGAGAGAGAGAGAGCCCTAGCCGGTTTGGCTCAGTGGATCTGGTTGGATTCCGGGTCAGGGCACATGCGGGGGTTGCAGGCTCGATCCCCAGTGGGGGGCGTGCAGGAGGCAGCCGATCAATCATTCTCTCTCAACCTTGATGTTTCTATCCCTCCCTCTCCCTTCCTGTCTGAAATCTATAAAAATACATATTTTTTTAAAGTATATTTTATTGATTTTTTTACAGAGAGGAAGGGAGAGAGATAGAGAGTTAGAAACATCGATCAGCTGCCTCCTGCACACCTCCTACCGGGGATGTGCCCGCAACCCAGGTACATGCCCTTGATCGGAATCGAACCCGGGACCTTTCAGTCCGCAGGCCGACGCTCTATCCACTGAGCCAAACCGGTTTTGGCAAAATACATATTTTTTTAAAAGCAGTTCTCACACTTACACGCGCACCATAACACAGGTCGCGGGGTGTGGGCACCCTCTCCACCAAGGACGGGGGGGGGGGGCGCCTCTCCCGGACACGGGACTGGGGGGGCTGTGCCTCCGGGGCCAGGCGACCCCCGCATCGCCCGCCGCTCCCCTGGCGGCCCCGGGGCTTTGCCTTCATCAGCGGCGTCTCTGGTGGAAAATCCCGGACGGGCTTCGCTCCGGAGCACACGCCGCCCGCCGGCTGCGGCTCCTGATACCGGCCGCGTCTGCAGGATGCGGCTCCCAAGCTCGTGAATCGGGTTTAAAATTCAAATTCCGTTAGAAACGTGAGACCTGCCTCCGCCCCGTGTCTCAGGTTCGATCGGTGCAGAGCCCCTCTCCACGCCGGTCCACGCGGGACCAGGGAGGGCGCTCGCCCGGGAGACTGGACGCGCGTCCGCAGGTCCGAGAAGGCGCTGGACACGGTGGGGTGCGGAGGGGGGGCGGCTCCCGCCAGGACAGTCCCGGTGGCCCGTTCCTTTGGGTCCCCGGCTCTGCCTGAGGTCAGCGGGCCTCGAAGACACGTGTCCAGGCCGGAAGTGAGGAGGGAGCAAACACCCCATGCGTCCCCCTGGCCTCCCATGGGTCCCCTGTAGGGGCAGCTGGGGCATCCGGGGTGGGGGGAGGGCATTGACCCAGATTCTGCAGGCGGACTCCCAGCATGCACCTCTCCTACTCCCACCCCAAGTTCTCACTCCTGTGATCTGGGCGGGGCTCCCTTGAAGGTCTCCCCAGGACTGCAGTGATTGGTTCTAGGACAGTCACATGGCGTCACCACATCCAATCAGAGTGAGCACCAGGGTTTGACCAGGGCCAATAGGAAAGGCTCTTACCTGCCACTGGCTCTGCCCTGGCTGCAGCCGATTGGTTCGGAGATGGTCACCTGACCCCCACATGGCCAATCGGAGTGAGTACCGGGGTTGTCTGTCCAGGGCCAACGGGAAAGGCTGCAGCGATTGGAACTTGGAGGCTGGATCACACTGTGCCTGAAGCGGGACCTGAGCTACAGAGGTTTCCGGTGAGGAGCCAGCCAACCCTCCCCGGTGTTTCCGGAGCAGATCCGAGGTGGGTTTCTGTCGCTTTCGGCCCGAAGAGGCCTCTGCATGAGGCTCGGGCAGATCGGGAGCTAGAATTGGGAGTGAGCCCCTCCCAGCTGTGCAGCCTTGAACCCGGCCCCCTGGCCTCAGTTTCCTCGTCCGTGAAAGTAGTCCCCACCCCGAGTGCCTGTGGGACACCCACAGCAGCCCCAGGGGACACCGCTCACACCCAGAGCGGGCAGCCGATCCATGCGTCTCTCATTGACGTTTCTCTCTCACTCCCTCTCCCTTCCTCTCTTCCAAATGAATTTAAAAAAAGAAAAAGAAAAACTATGCAGGCTCTGACCGGTTTGGCTCAGGGAATAGAGCATCAGCCTGCGGACTGAGGGGTCCCGGGTTCGATTCCGGTCAAGGGCATGTGCCTTGGTTGTGGGCACATCCCCAGTGGGAGGTGTGCAGGAGGCAGCTGGTCGATGTTTCTAACTCTCTGTCCCTCTCCCTTCCTTTCTGTAAAATCAATTAAAAATTTTTTAAAAAACTATGCAGAAAGAGCCCTGGCTGGTATTGTCAGTGGTTAGAGCGTTGATCCACACACCGGAGTCTCAGGGTTGATGTCTGGTCAAGGGCACATACCTGGGATTTGGGTTCGTTCCCCACCCCCAGTTAGGGCGCATATGGAAGGCAGCCGGTAGATGTGTCTCTCCCCCATTCCCCCCACTGCCCCCCTTCAACTCTCTCTGCAAAGCAATGGGAAAAATATCCTCAGGTGAGGATTACCAACAACAAAAAACCGTTGAGAAAGAACTGTGAGCTTTCTGCGAAAAGGGCGTGTCCGTGAGGCTTGGAACCCGGCCGCTGTCCTGACCCCATGCCGGGAGAGCCAAGCACACAGGGAGAAATCGATCTGCCGGATGGACAAAGGAAGCGTCGACCCCTAGATCAAGCCGTGCCTGAAGCCATCACCCCGGATGCTTTGTTGGAGGAGGCAGTCAAGTCTAGGTTCTGCACCAGCTGCTTTGAGTTGTGTTTCTGCCCCGGGAGACCGCGTTCGGGAAGATACAGCTGCCTGGTGGTATCTTTCATGCCGTGTCAGGGTCTCTCGGGGGATGGGGAGCGGGAAGGAAGCTCGAAGACGAAGAAATACATTTTTAAACACTGGCTCTGGCCCAGCCTTCCCCAGCGCTTTCCATCCTTCTTTGGAGAAAGGGCCCCGAGTCCACACACAGTGCTGGGCGCTCCGGCCTGACCGGAGGGGACCTTCCTCATTCTCACTGAGGACAGCGATGAGCCACCGTGTTTATGGGCCTCGGGCGGCGAGGAGGGGACGCGCTGTTTCTGCCTCGTTGTCTGGGGAGCTGGCTCTGAGAGCTCACACTGACAACACTTCCGCACGCGCCCTGAATTCTCAGCAAATCCCGGAGGAGCCCAATTCTATTTCTGCCAACAGCCCGCTCCAGCGGCTGGGACGGCCCTGCACCCTCAGGGCGATGTCTGATGAGCCGAGCTGAGCACAGCCGCCTCTCCCTCGCTCCCCCTGCAGTGGGGGGGGGGGGGGGGAGGCAGCCACCCGTCCCTTGTGCCACCCGCTGACCCTCCCCGGAGGATGTTCAGCCAACAGAACCGCAGAACTGGCTGCTAACAAGCCAGAAGGAGGAGAGAGGCCGGAGGAGCCCTCCGAGCAAGTACTTGGGGTTCTTTGGGCTTCAAGGGCCGAGGCTCCTGCGTCCCAGGGGTGAACTCTGAGCCCAGCCCCCTGAGGACTACGAGGAGGAGGAGGAGGAGGAGGAGGAGGAGGAAGGGAGGGGGAGGGGAGGAGGAGGGGGGAGTTCCCTGGCCGTAGCCGGTTTGGCTCAGTGAGTAGAGTGTTGGCCTGTGAACGGAAGGATTCCAGTCCAGGGCACGTCCCTGGCCGGGGCATGTGCAAGAGGCAACCCATCGATGCGTCTCTCTCACATCGACATTTCTCTCCGTCTCTCCCTCTCCCTTCCACTCTCTTTAAAAATCAATGGAAACATATCCTCGGTGAGGATTAAAACAAAAGAAACGGTAGCTCCTGGCCCTGAACCTGAGCTCAACGCTGGGCTCCTCGGGGGTCCTAAGGCAGAGCCAGCTGGCCGGTCCCCTGAGTGACAGGGGGCTTTGGGGGCCCAGTCCGGCCCTGAAACACCCCCTGTGAGTGTGAAGCGGGAAGTCGGGGGAGGGGAGGTCACACGATGACCAAAAAGCCGTCACTTGATGTACTGTCCCTTCCTGGGTCACCTCTCAGCACCTTTGTTTTTTTCAACATCCGTGTGGTTTGGGCTGCAATGCTTTTTACAGGCATTTCCATCTGCTTCTCGTAAAAGCGCGTGTGCCATTACATTGTTGCAATCACAGCGAGATGAACGGGCACCTCTCCGGTGACGCCTGTCTCAGGAAATCATTAATGAAACTCGGAATCAGTAACTGGAAACACTGAGGGTGCAAAGGCTGGAGCTGAGTCTGCAGCCCGGTCCCCAGGGGGCGGGGGGCAGGCGGAGGCGGGTGCAGGAACGGGTGCGGGAGCCGAGACCACGTGTGAGGAGCGGACGCCCCCAGGCCCTGCCCCGGGAACATACCCCGGGGGCTCCATCCCCCTGACGCCCCTGGGTGCTCCTGGGAGGGGCAGGCCCGGACGCTAACAGAGACTACCGTTTAGGCTCTTTTCTGTGGTGGTTTTTGTTGATCCTCACCTGAGGATATTTTTCCCGTGATTTCTAGGGAGTGGAAGGGGGGGAAGGGGAGAGACAGAGAGAGAGAGACACACGTCGATGGGTTGCCTCCCACACATGCCCCAACGGTCGCCGGGGATGAGCCTGCAGCCAGGGTACGTGCCCTTGACCAGACTTGAACCCCAGACGCTCAACCGCTGTCCACACCAGCCAGCCCGGCATCGGTTTCTACCGTGACAGGTCACTGGCTGGCCATGTGGGGGCCCCGCCGCTGGGCTGGGTGTGTCTGAGGACCCGGGAAAGCGGTCACTACGCCCTCCAGCCCCCGGGGAAGGGCCGAGTGGACAGCTGGCCCCGAGTGGACACCAGCTGGGACGAGGGAGCCCTTTCCCTGGGAACTTGACCTTGGAGCTGGGACGTTCCCTCTCACACGGACGGGGCTGGTCTCCAAACCGGAGGAGCTGTCGGGGCGGGGGGACGGTGGGGCGGCCGCTTCCACTCGGCCCGGAGACGCCGGGAACGCGCATCTGTGGGAAACTGGACGGAGGCAGCCCCGGGAGGACCGGCGGAGGCGACCTCTCCCTCCAGACACTGGCCGCCCGGCTTCCCAGGGTGCGCCCACCCGTCCGTCACTTAGTTCCCCCCCTCCACCCCGTCCCCCGCATTCCCGCTCCTTCTCTGCGAGGGAGGGACAGTCCCAGAGCTGAGGAGCTGTGTCCCCACGGAGCGGGGGGGCTGAGGCCCGGCTGCACTTACGTCCTCCCCCGGGCAGACCAGCCACCCCCTCTGCTTGGCTTTGACCATTGGCACCAGAATCTGTCCCTTTCTTTCTTTCCTTTTTTCTTTTTTCTTCTTTAATTGATTTCAGAGAGGAAGGAAGAGGGAGAGAAACATCAGTGATGAGAGAGAATCATGGACCGGCTGCCTCCTGCACGCCCCCTACTGGGGATCGAACCCGCAACCCCGGCCTGTGGCCTGCCGGGGAATCGAACCTCGACCTCCTGGTTCCTAGGTTGATGCTCACCACTGAGCCACACCGGCCGGGCCAAAATCTGTCCCTTTCCACCACCAGCCGGACCTGCCTTTGTCCCTCAGAGCCTGCCCCTCTTCGCCATGTGAGGAGCCCTGACTGAGTCACCTCCTGCCCCTGCATCTGGGAGGGGAGCTGGGGAGGGAGGGGCTGGGAGCAGCTGTGGGGTCCCTGGGGGTCTGGCTCCTTCACAGGCCCCTCCCCACCCACCGCTGTCCGCTCACCCTCCTGGCCCGGTCCCTCCACAAAGGGCCCAAGGGTCCCTGTGAGGAGGGGGCTGCAGCTGGGCCTGGGGGGGGGGAGCGGGGGACGATAAAAGGGCCTCAGAGAGCCGCACAAGGCGGCCTTTTTCAGAGCGGCCTCCCGCGCTGGGGCTGGCCGCCCACGTGAGCAGGAAGGGTGACCCCGGGCCGCGGTCCGCTGGCCCCGGCCGGGCGTGGTCACCGCTGGTCTATTTCTGGCTGCAGCTCTGGCCCTGCCGACCTCGGGGCCTTGAATGGGACTATTTGCAGGATGAGCCTCCGGCCCCAAGTCCTCCCTGCAGCTGGGCCTCGCCCAGGGCAGAGGGGAGGCCGTAGGCGGGAGGGACTGGCCCAGCTGTGAGGGTGGACGTGGCTGAGTCCTAGCAACGCCAAGAGGCCCCCTGAGGACCCCGGGGGCAGAATGACCTTCCTCTACAACCTGCCATGGCTCCCGGCTGCCGTGGAGGAGTCCGAGTGCCCCCTCGCCCCGGACACCCCCATAATCACCTCAGTCCCCCCACCTTTCTGGGACTTTACCCTCCCTCCACCTCTGTCCCCCTGAGGAGCCTCCTGGGGCGGGTGGGGGGGGGTCAGAAGCCACAAATGAACAAACAAAACCAACCAGAACTCACAGACACAGACAGCAGCAGGGGGTCACCGAGGGGAGGGGTGGGTGAGGAACAGCATAAAGGGGTCAAACATACGGGGACAGAGAGAGACGGGGGGGCGGTGAGCACACAGGGCAGTGGACATGCGATGCAGCGACTGTGCACGGAAATGCATGGACTGTGCAAGGCAAGGTCACCCCCATGAAGTTCGTTTTCAAAAACCCGCAGCAGGGGCCTCGCGGCGCTGTGGGGGGGGGGGGGATAAGTGATGAACTTCAGGCAGCGTTCGGACCTGCCTGGCAGGGGGAGCACCAAATGGTGCCCAGACGGCGACTCCAGGGTCAGAAGTAATAGATTCTCGGCTCCTCTCAGTGAGCAGATGGTCCCAGCATGAAGGGAAAGTGAAGAGGCAGGCCCGCCCTTGGGAACGCATCTGCCCTAAAATCTAAATCCTCGGCCGGGTGGCTCAGTGGTTGAGCATCGACCTATGAACCAGGAGGTCAGGGTTCGATTCCCGGTCAGGGCACAGGCCCGGGTTGCGGGCTCCATCCCCAGTGGGGGGCGTGCAGGAGGCAGCCGGTCCATGATTCTCTCTCATCGTTGATGTTTCTCTCTCTCCCTCTCCCTTCCTCTCTGACATCATAAAAAATATATATTAAAGAAACGAGAGAGAGAGAGAGAGACCCTCCAAAGGTCCCCAGAGAAGGTGTAGGGGCCCCCGGAAGGCTTTCCCTGAGACTCCGTGAAAGGACCCCCATTTCCACCGGCGACAAAAAAAAAAAATATTATAAAAGAAAAATGACCGATGACGGATAAGTCGCTAATTTCCTAGTTATGTGGCTAGTTATGTCTCCCCACAGCCCATCCGACAAAGCCCCAGATGGTTAACGTGCCGTGCAATAGTCCCCAGAGACGGGCCAAAGACGCTCAAGGGAATCCGAAGTGGAGGAATTAGGAAAAAATGGGGAGATAATTGGTTCTGGGTTATTCATGTTGACCCCTCCCTGTGCCTGGACCTCGGCCCTGGGAACCCCCCTTCCTCCCGTGGGCTCCCATCGGCCCCTCACCCCTCACCCCTTCCCGCCAGTAACTCAGGTCCTAGGGGCACACCTTGCCCCCCAGCTCCCCTGGCGACCCCCAGGCCGCCAGCCTTCGCAGTTTTGTGACCTTTTTAAAAAAAATAACCTACCTCCTCACACACTCCTGTCTAATATTTCTATTTAAGATGTAAACACACTGTTGCAAAAATGTAAATACGCTGTTGCAGAAGTGTAATTCCTCATCTGTGGCAAATATTGACAATTCTGAAATAAAACTGCTCCATCGCTCTTCTCTATGCTTCCGGGGAGACAGGAAACCACGGAGACGTTCAGCCACTAAAAATTATATCATCTGTTTAAAGTGGCAGCCGGAGACGGACGCGTCCTTGTTTCTCCGCGACTCACACTGCACCTCGCTCCGCTCTCCCCCCCCCCCCGCCCCCCACGCTGGGTGATGTTTGAGAGCCTGTTATTGATGGCTAGATTATACTTCTCCGTAACAGGAAAATAGATAAACATAAATACATATATCTGAGGTTTACAAAAAATAAATTTTGTGTCTGAAAAGCTCCGGGTGTTAAAATATTCCCCCGGATTGAGTTGTAATCGCATTTCAGTAACAGACGATTCTTCTAAACAACACACGTAGATTAAATGTTTATATAATGTGTGTGTTTATATCATAGGTAAATAGAAGTTAACATTTATGTAAGTATATTGCATCTATTTTTATATAATGCCTGCGATAAATACTGATATGCATAATATACACGGGTTATATACATATATTTATATATTTTATTGATTTCAGAGAGGAAGGGAGAGGGAGAGAAACATCCATGATGAGAGAGAGTCATGGATTGGCTGCCTCCCGCACGCCCCCTTCTGGTGGGGATCGAGCCCACAGCCCGGGCCGTGCCCTTGACCTGAATCGAACCCGGGACCCTTCCGTCCGCGGGCCGACGCTCTACCCACTGGGCCGCACCCGCTAGGGCAAGCGCACACTTTTCTAAAAACAAATTCACGAAGGAAAACACTTTGACAATCTGAGGCATCACCTACGTGGTGCCCGGCGAGTTAGAAAAGGGAAGGAGGAGACGGACGTGCTGCTCAGGCTCCTAAGTTCTCCGGAGGGAATTTTTTTTCTTTTTTGGTGCCCTTGGCCGGAACCGAACCCGGGACCCTTCCGTCCACAGGCCACCAACGCTCTATCCACTGAGACACACCAGTCAGGGCACAGGAGGGGATTTTTGCAGGAAGAAACCGCCGCTTCGGAACCGCGGGGGTGCCTGCCACTCCCCGGGGCGCCCTGGTTCTGGGCGGGGCCGGTGGGCGGGGCCTCTGCGCTGGGACTGCTGTTGAGTGACAGGTGCTGGGAGGCGGGGGCAGGCTGGCTGCTGGGTGTTTGCAGATGACGCTGCAGCGATTCCGGTCCAGCCGCCTCCTTCCCCGCGATTCTGCTCATGGGCCCGCAATCACGGGCGGGGCGGGATGAAAAGTCACCGGGAGCGAGCCTGCGGGGAGCCGCGTCCCGGGCCAGCCGTGGGGTGAATGGACCGGCGGCCTGGCGACCAGTTGGCGGTGTCTGGGGTCTCCTTTCATGGGGGGGTGGGGCAGCCGGGCTGCTGGACGCACCGTTACTGGAACTTAAATTCCCATGAACTCCCCTGGCCGGTGTGGGTCAGTGGATAGGGCGTCGGCCTGCGGACCGAAGGGTCCCGGGTTCGATTCCGGCCAAGGGCGGGTATCTCGGTTGCGGGCTCCTACCCGGCCTGGGCCTTGGTCAGGGCGCCTGCAGGAGGCAACCCATGGATGTGTTTCTCTCACATCGATGTTTCAGTCTTTCCCTCTCTCTGACACTCTCTCTAAAAATCAATGGGAAAATATCCTCGGGTGAGCATTGACCTAGGAACCAGGAGGTCAGGGTTCGATTCCCGGTCAGGGCACAGGCCCGGGTTGCGGCTCAACCCCAGTGTGGGGCGTGCGGGAGGCAGCCCACCCATGATTCTCTCACGTCATCGATGTTTCTCTCTCTCTCTCCTTCTCCCTTCTCTCGGAAATCAATAAAATATATTATATTTTTAAAAGCATGGTTCTGGAGGCCAGGCCTCCCCAGGCCCCCTGCCATGGCCCTCCCCTCTCTGCCCTCCCAGGCCCTTTTCGGCACAGGGGCCGAGGCAGCAGTCAGGGCTCAGCCCCGGGTGGTGCGTGGTCAGTGATGACTCATGCCCGTGCCCCAAAGACATGCCCGGAACCTCAGTGCAGCCGCGAGAGGCGGCTTCCAGGAAAGGAGGGCGGTCCAGGGGGCTCTCAGCCAAGCCCGCCCCTCCCAGCGCCGCCTCCCAGCTCCAGCGGCGCTGGCTCCGGACGGATCGAGGCGGAATCCAGTCCAGGGCATCCTTGGAGGGACAGTCCCCCATCCTGTGTGTGATGAGCCCAGGGTCACGGAGAAGGAACACAGTTTAAATCAAAAGGGGCAAAGGCGCACGGCCGGCCTGGCTCAGGGGCTGAGCGTCGACCCAGGAACCAGGAGGTCAGGGTTCGATTCCTGGTCCGGCACAGGCCTGGGCTGCAGGCTGGATCCCCAGTTGGGGGCGTGCAGGAAGCAGCCGATCCGTGATGCTCTCTCATCATTGATGTTTCTCTCTCTCTCCCTCTTTCTCTCTCTCTGAAATCAATTTTTAAAAATACATTAAAAAACACACTTGTAGTTGTTTGTTTTTTTAAAAAAAGGGCAAAGGCATCTGTTGGGTTAAGGCACTGGAACCTGAGTTTGCCCCATTTCTCTCTCTCTCTCTCTCTCTCTCTCTCTCTCTCTCTCTCTCTCTCCTGACATTACCAGGTGGCAGCACCAGGGGGCGCCCGGCACCTTCGGGCCCAGTTCTCTGATTTCTGGCCTCGAGCCTGCTTTCCTGCGCGCTCCCTCCAGCAAATGAGGTGACTCCCGGGCCAGCGGGTGCTCACTCCCTGCGGCGGGGACACGGAGTCGCCCCAGGGACCAGGCTGCCGACAGCGCGCCCCACGGTGGGTCCGCCCCCCTAAAGGACGGACTGAGGTGGGGATGAGGCAGGGGCACACACGCGTGTACACATACAACTACACACACCGCACACACACCTGCACCTGTACACGGGCGGGCACACGCGAACGCACGTGCACACACCACACACGCGTCCATCCCAGAAGGAGCAGAGAGCGCCCTGGGCTTGGAACCAGGGCCCCTTTCTGACCGGGAACCTCAGGCCCACAGTCTCTCTGGCCGCTCACTGCCCACCTGCTGACCAGGGCGGAGGCGGGAAGGGAGTGGCCAGGTGGGCTCCACCAGCTCCTGCTCCCACAGCCGGTGCCAGCCAGGGGGGGCCGCGGGGAGAGCAAGTGGGGAACCCAGTCTTGCCAACCAGACAGAGGAGCCAGTGTGGAAATGTGAAGCTAGAGAAGTCTCTAGATTGGCATCCGCCTGCCCTGCCCAGGCCTCCCACGTGGGAGGGGCACAAGGAGCTTCCTGTCTGGGAGGGAGTGGGCGTGGCTCAGAGTGGGCGGGGCTCAGAGTGGGCGGGGCTGTGGGGCGGGGCTTGGTCACAGCTGGTGCCCTGCACGTGGCAGAGACCAGGCTGGCGTGGGGTGAGCAGGGCTCAGGGTGTCGTGGAGGGGGCAGGAGGGGGGGGGACCTCTGCTCTCTCTGCCCCCGCACAAGCCCTCTGGGGTGAGGAGAGTCCGGGCAGGTCTCCCTCGGGGTCAGATGTGCGAGCCTGGCTCCAGGGAGAGGGGCTGGGGAGCCGCCTGTGCCCACCTGGCCCCCTGGCCCTCGGGCAGGTGCAGATGAGAAGGGGGACCAGGGGCCAAACCGCCAAGAGGCTCACATCCCATGAGCATCCTGCCTTCCGACAGGGATGCTGTTCAGTCCCACGGTTGATTTCAGTCACTGGGCGCCGCTACCATGGTGACGGGTGCCATAGCAACCCCCACGCACAGCTCCTCTGGGCGCAGGTGGGATTCCTGAGTTTAGGGCAATTTGGTCACGTCATTGCCTTGGAGAATCCGGGTCGAAAGCCACTTAGAGCGGGAGGGCCTGGTGGTCAAGGACCAGACCGCGTGGGGTCAGGAGGGACCCCACCCCGAGCCCCAGGCCTCGGGTCCTCACCACGGCCACCTCCAGGGCAGTGGGCAGCGGGAAGTCCCGGGGGCGCTGGGCCAAGCCAGGCCGCGGCTCAGCGGTGGAGCGTTGACCCGGGAACCAAGAGGCCGGTGGGTGGATTCTGGTCAGGGCACAGGCCCCGGGTGTGGGCTCCGTCCCCGGTGGGGGGTGCAGGGGGTGATGTTCCTCTCTCACCCGTTTCCTCTCTCCCTCCCCTTCCTCTCTCTCCAAACATCAGTAAAAACACATTCTTTTAGAA
Organism: Myotis vivesi; assembly: GCA_035771395.1. Taxonomy (NCBI): domain Eukaryota; kingdom Metazoa; phylum Chordata; class Mammalia; order Chiroptera; family Vespertilionidae; genus Myotis; species Myotis vivesi. The sequence continues at coordinate 27,666,269 of JAWPEG010000010.1, forward strand.
AAAGACAAGAAGGTGCTGGTCACGTTCCCCGGATCCCAGACTCTGTCCCAGGGGCCCATTGAGATTCCGGCTGTTCCTCCACCCCCACCCCCTGCCCCCCATGGAGCACAGGCCGACCCGGGGCTGAGCTGATGACCTGGTCCTTTCTTTGTATTTTTTAAAAATATGTTTTTATTGATTTCAGAGAGGAAGGGATAGGGGGAGAGAGAGGGAGAGAGAGAGAGAGAGAGAGATCCATGGACTGGCTGCCTCCTGCACGCCCCGCACTGGGGATGGAGCCCACAACCCAGGCCTGTGCCCTGACCGGGAATCGAACCCTGACCTCCTGGTTCATAGGCCGACACTCAACCACTGAGCCCCGCCGGCCGGGCCACCTCACCCTTTTCTGACCGGGTCCCTGCTCACCCTCAGTCACCAAAAGGAACCAGCCCTGACCAGGGACGGGAAGTGACAGGCCTGTGCGGCTGAGGCGGGACGTGGGCCTGAGTGACAGGGGAGACTGTCAGGGCCCGGCCTCCGCAGCCATCCTCCCGCAGCCGCAGCCGAGGCTCCCCTGCAGGGAGAGATTTAATTTATCACTCGGGTCTGAAACAGCCCCGGGCTTCCCCCCTCTCTCCACAGCGCGGGCACCGGATGGATGCTGCTGGGACGTGGAGCAGACTCCCTCCTGGGGCTTGTGGAGGAGCCCACCCACCGACCCACCGCAGGGCTGGCGGGGTGGGGGGTGGGGGGGGGTAGTAAGAAGAACCAGCAGTTCCCTGGCCGCAGACGACCTTGGGGCAAGGGCACGCTCCCCGGTGCACACGCAGGTGTCCCTCCCCCAGGACTGCACCCCTTCTTCTGGGATGGCTTCCCATTTGGGGGGAGACACCCCCCCCCCACTGTCAGTCCCGTCAGCGGTCTGGGTGAGGCCCCGCCCTTTCCTATGTGAATCTTGTGGCTGGGTCCACATAATAGATGCACAGCGTCCCGGCCTCAGCATTATTGGGGCCTGGGCATGTGACCTCATTTGAACCAATCAGAGTTCTATCGGTGCTGGTGCTGAAGCTATTGGGGAAGTCCTGTGCGCTCGCGCGCGCGCGCGCGCGCGCTCTCTCTCTCTCTCTCTCTCTCTCTCTCTATATATATATATATATTTCAGAAGAGAGAGGGAGAGATAGACACATCAATGATGAGAATCATGGATCAGCTGCCTCCTGCACGCTCCCCACTGGGGATGGAGCCCGCAACCCGGGCCTGTGCCCTGACCTCCTGGTTCCTAGGTTGAAGCTCAACCACTGAGCCCGCTGGCTGGGCTTTTTTTTTTTTTTTTTAAATCCTCACCCAAGAATTTCAGAGGGAAGGCAGAGGAGAGTGGGGAGGGGAGTAAGAGATCAACTAAGGACTTGTATGATGCATATAAGCGTAAGCAATGGCCACAGACACTAGGGGGGTGAGGGCATGTGCTGGGGGGTGGGGGTGGCCAGGGAGAGGTCAATGGGGGACCGGGGGAAGGAGACGTATGTAATACTATATGTAATACTTTAAGCAATAAAGAATTTTTTTTTAAATCCTCACCTGAGGATATTTTTCTACTGACTTTCAGAGGGAGTGGAAGGGAGAGGGAGAGACAGAAACATCAATGTGAGAATCATCGATCGGTTGCCTCCCGCACGCACCCGGATCAGGGCTGGGGATAGAGCCTGCAGCCCAGGTACGTGCCCTTGACCCGAATCCAACCCGGGGCCTGTGAGTCTGTGGGCCGCTGCTCTATCCACTGAGCCACACCAACCAGGGCCTGTGTGCCCTCTCTCTCTCTCTCTCTCTCTCTCTCTCTCTCTCTCTCTCTCTCTCTCTCCTGGGAGGGAGGCCCTGCAGGCCTGACCAGGTCACAGCCGGACACCAGGCGGGGCCTGAGGTTGAAGGCCACACAGAAGAGGGCGGAGCCAAGAGGGAGAGGGACAGCTTCCTGCCCCAATGAAGGCCCGTCCGAGGCTGAAATACACAGATCCCTGGGTTTGTGAGCCGACCAATCCCTTTCCATGCTGCCCGGAGCCTGACTTTCTGCCCCTGGGCACAGACCTCGGGGGGATTAACCTCCGACAGTGAAGCCCTTCCACACCCCCACCCCCACCCCCACGAGACTGCACCCGAGAATGAGGTAACCAAGTGTCCATTAGGAAGCCCCTTGGTTAAAAGCCAAAAGAATCCCCGGACTTGGACGCTATGCTATTGATAAAGAATTGCTTGTGCTTCAGCACCTTGGACAAGGGCAGCTGAAGGGAACCCGGCCTCTGGTGGACTCAGACAGGGCCACGCGCTGTGGCTCATCCACCCTCCTGTGCCCCTCGGGTGGCATTTCCAGCGTGAAGATGGGCATTGAAGAGAGAGAGGACCCCAGGCCAGGCGGGGCCGGCCAGTGCCCATGGCCATCGTATCTGTGTGTCAGCTTATGTTTCATTCACTTCCTGCCCTAATTAAGACTCATACAACGGTTATAGATAGAATATAAGACGGGACAAAAAGCCCTGGCTGGTGTGGCTCAGTGGATAGAGCATTGGCCTGCGGACTGAGGGGTCCCAGGCTCGATTCCGGTCAGGGCACATGGCCAGGTTTCAGGCTCGATCCCTAGTAGGGGGTGTGCAGGAGGCGGCCCATCAGTGATTCTCTCTCATCATTGATGTTTCTCTCTCACCCTCCTCACCCTCTCCCTTCCTCTCTGAAATCAAATAAAAAATATTTTTTAGCCGAAACCGGTTTGGTTCAGTGGATAGAGCGTCGGCCTGCGGACTCAAGGGTCCCGGGTTCGATTCCGGTCAGGGGCATGTACCTGGGTTGCGGGCACATCCCCAGTGGGAGATGTGCGGGAGGCGGCTGATCGATGTTTCTCTCTCATCGATGTTTCTCTCTATCTCTCTCCCTTCCTCTCTGTAAAAACTCAATAAAATATGTATAAAAAAAATAAAAATAAAACATATTTTTTAAAAAGATAGGACAAAAAAATTCAAGTCGTTTTAAGAAATAAAAATAGCCCAACCAGCGTGGCTCAGTGGTTGAGCATCGACCTAGGAACCAGGAGGTCGCGGTTCGATTCCCGGTCAGGGCACAGGCCCGGGTTGCGGGCTCGATCCCCAGTGTGGGGCGTGCAGGAGGCAGCCGGTCAGTGATTCTCTCTCATCATTGATGTTTCTCTCTCTCTCTCTCTCTCTCTCTCTCTTCCTCTCTGAAATCAATGAAAATATATTTTCTGAAAAAATAAAACGTAAGGGAGTTTACATGACATTTTAAGGAAGCGTGAACCGGCTCAGCGAGGCAGCCTGAGTGCTAAACTGCCCTCCGCTGGCCAGGTCTCCCAGAAGTTTCATCTCACACAGAGCACGTCGGATTACAGGGCGGCCCGGCTGCTTAAGGCGCCGTGGGGTTTTCTGTGCTCGTGAACTCCCTGGTGGGCATATTTTTCTGACTTTGATCTTCTAAGCACACTGAGGTTGGAGAATGAAGTGATTCTCTCTCTTCACTGCCACAGAATTGCCCACTCAGAAAAGGGCACGCAGAAAATGGAACTGTCTGTTTTTATTTTTTTTAAATCCTTTGTTAGCTTTTACATAATGGAACTTAACTGAATGTTAATGTGTAAGAGGAGGCAAATGGAAATGCTTTTGCTGTACAACAGAACCATGGGAGACAACAGTAGAAATAGGCGTTTCGCAACGTGTTCTCGAGAATTCTGAATTCTGGGCCCTTTACCAGGTGTACCGGGTACTAATGCGGATTAACCATCACCTGGTTAATAATGGGGATTAACCATCAACTGGTTACTAATTCAGATTAACCATCACCCGGTTTCTAATTCGAATTAACCATCAACCAGTTAATTCGAATTAACCATCAACCAGTTAATAATGCGGATTAACCATCAACTGGTTAATAATGTGGGTTTTTATCAATAGATGGGGTTCCATATATGCTGATATATATATGTGATTTGACATGTGTGCTATTTTGTTGTATGGACAACAAGCTTCAGAACTTCCTATGTCAAATTTGCTGAAGGTGTTAACATCATAGATATTTTTACGCTTAAAAATGTCAAATTTCATGCCAAAAAAAAAAAGAGCATTTGCGGGAAGTTTTAATTCATTACTTTATTTTGAAGAAAAGTGCTGCTGAAAGTGATCGTATACTTTGGGAAGCTTATGGGGAACATGCTCCATCTGAAGACACTTGTGAACGCTGGTTTAAACGCTTTAAAAGTGAGGATTTCGGTGGGAAAGACAAAGAAAGTCCAGGTCAACCAAACAAGTTGGGGCGACATGGCCAGCAGAGGAGGGCAGTGAGGGGCAACCATGCTGGTGGGGGGGGGCAGTGAGGGGTGACCATGCTGGTGGGTGGGGGGAAGTTAGGGGCGACCATGCTGGTGGGGGGCGGTTGAGGGCGACCAGGTCTGCAGGGGGGCCAGTTAGGGGCGATCAGGCAGGCAGGTGAGCAGTTAGGAGCCAGCGGTCCTGGATTTCGAGAGGGATGTCTGACTGTCCCCAGGATCAGGCCTAAAGCGGCATCGGACACCCCCGAGGGGTCCCAGATTGGAGAGGGTGCAGGCTGGGCGGAGGGGACCCCCCCACCCCCATGCACGAATTTCGTGCACCGAGCCTCTAGTCTCTTATAAATAAAATTTAAAAAAAGATGATCACTGATAATCTCTTATAAATAAAAAAAGATCATCACTTCTAATCTCTTATTTAAAAAAACCTGAGAGAGGGGCAGCAGGACTGGGGGTTCAGATTCCCGGGTTCCCCAACTTTCCAGTCCTCTGCTCCCCAGGATCCCGGTCCCCCAACCTCCCAGTCCTCTGCCTGCAAGGACCCCGGACGCCCCAGGGCCCCTCGATCCTCCAGGCCCCCCGAGCCCCCAGCGCCCGGGCCCACAGAGCCGCGCCCGCGGCCCACGCTGCGCCCGCCCTCCTTCCGCCGAGCGCCCGCCGGCCCGGGTGCAGGTGGCGCACGATCCGGCGCCGCACTTTCGTCAGCGCCGCCGACGGCCACCCGGGAAAACCGGTACTAAAAAAAAAACGCTCTCTCTCCCGAGCACGAAAGCTCCTGACGCGGAGGCGCCCCCGCGTGCCAAGGGCTGGGTCCAATTTATTTTCCAGCGGCTCCCACGGCTCCGAGGATTGGCGAATCTGCCGCACCCGTCCGCCGGAAGTGGGACGGCCCGTCACCGGAAGTCCCGCGTCCTCCATTTTGTTGCCCGCTATGGCGGCGGCGCCCAGATCAGGCCCGGGATGCGGCACTTCTGACTGAGGGGCCAGGTCAGGCGGAGGCGTCGGGGGCAGCGGAGCGGCGCACGGCAGAGCCAGCCCGGTCGCCGGGGACGCTGTCATGTACGGCGCGAGCGGCGGCCGCGCCAAAACCGAGAGGAAAAGTGGCGCGAAGGAGGAGGCCGGGCCGGGCGGCGCCGGCGGCGGGGGGAGCCGAGTGGAGCTGCTGGTGTTCGGCTATGCCTGCAAGCTGTTCCGGGACGACGAGCGGGCCCTGGCCCTGGAGCAGGGGCAGCACCTCATCCCCTGGATGGGGGACCGCAAGATCCTCATCGACAGGTCGGTGCCTCCCCGCCCGTCGCTCCGTCCTCGCCGCGCCCGGGTGAAGTCGTCTGATGTTGACTTGGGGGCCGGGCCGGATCGGGGTGTCCTGTCCCCCCAGCCCCCGGGGTCGGGAGGAGGAGGAGGAGGAGGGGGACGGTGAAACCTGCCCGAAGGCTCAGGCGGGAGCCGGGCCCGCGTCTCTCGCCGGCGGGGTCGGCGCTGCCCCCGCGACCCGCACCCCGGGCGGGAGCCTGGATCCGGGGCGCCCGTGTGAGTGACGCTCGCGGGGCTGTGGCTCTGGATTCCCACGCAGCCCCCCGCCCCGGCCCGGCCCGGCTGGGGTGTCGGGCGAGTTGGACGGATTCCGGCGGCGGCGGGCGAAGGTGCCGGTCGGGGTGCGGGGCCCCGGGACGCGGACGCGCTTCTTTTCAAATCAGACCCGCGCCGTTGCGCACCGGGCCCCCCGCCCCCCCCGCCCCCCCCGCCCCGGGGTCGGTCCCTAAAGATGAGCTCGATTGGAAGAGGGTGACGTCACAGGGTGCAGGGCGTTTGCTCCCCTCCACCCCCACCCCCGTGTTTTCAGTCCCCCTCCTTCTCCCCTCCTCGGGCCTTTCGTTGATTGGCTTGGTTGCGTTGGGGCTTGGGTGTTTTTTGGGGGGAGCCGTTTAGGCGACTCCACTTCTGGGGCCCGGACTGAAAATGTGACCGTGACCACCAGCCATTAAATTGGACCCCCGTCCCCGTCCCG
>JAWPEG010000010.1:27672595-27715872 GCA_035771395.1 Myotis vivesi
CCCCCCCCCCCCCCCCCCCCCCCGTGAGGGAAGCCCATCGGCTGAGCCGATTGAGACCTGGACTCGGCCAAGCGCTGGCCGGTCACTGGGGCTGCCCTCCGAGCCGCCACGTGGACGCGCTCAGGACCCCTCGGCCTCCTCCACCCTGACCTCCCGGTGGAGTTAGAGCTGGGCCAGAGGACGGGGCTTGGGAAGGGAGGTCAGGCCGGTCGGGGCGGCCCGGAGGCTCCCGCCCCCGCCCGCCGGTCTCCATCTCCCGGAGGCTGTGGCCGTGGGTCAGGCAGCGGCAGAGGCCCGGCAGCCGATGCGCTCCGGTTGGCTGGGACCTTTGCTGGGACCTTTGCTGGGACCTTGGGTCGCGCCATCCGAGCCCCGGGCGCTCTCCCTCCGTCCGTCCGTCCGGCCCAGGGGGAGGCAGGTCGCCCGAGCTGGTGGGGAGCAAACGCCGCGCATGTGCCTGTAACGTTCTTAAACGAGGAACCACGTTTGTGCCTTAAGGAGGTTTGCACCAAAGTAAAAGCCATCCTGCAGCCGAATGAAATGCAGTCGCTTCGCGACCCTGGGCGTGTTGGCCTTCTGTCTTGAAAATGCCCTTTTTGGGGTCCTTCTTGCGAAAGTCAGCGTTAAACATCGGCCGACTTTGGTCTCTGGGTTCGCGTTAGTGACCCCAGATCTGCCTGGACGTGGAGGTGAAATTCGCAGGCTCAGTCCTTGGCTGCGGGCGCTCGCTCGTCGGCGGCGCTGCATTAGTCCGTTACGTGAAGGTCCAACAGAAAGGGCCTTTCTTACTCCCCACGCGGCCCACGCCCACGGGCCTGTTGGCCCTGCCGCTGGCTGTGTCCGTGCGGCTGTGTCCCGGCGCCCTTTCCTGGGCTGAAGGGCAGAAGCGGCCCGGCCGCCCGCCTGGCGCTCCGGCCAGTGAACCTCCTCGAGCTGCATGTGCCTGTCGTGTTGTGTGTTCGTGTGTCTCTACCCGTAACCCAGCACTTATCTTCTCAGCCAGTGGCTAGGGGCCAGCCTAGCCCAGATTTTACTCCAATGGACCACGTTTCTTGGGTGAAGATCTCTCCTGAGAGTTCGGGACTAGCAGAGAGAAGCGAGGAAATGTCCAGCGTTGGGTTCTTACGGATAGGTATTTATGGATTCGGTTTGTGTGAATGTAAGCTATGATACTTGACTTTTCAGAAAAATATTTTTTTTTTGCAAATGACATTAAATAGTTGAGCAAGCCATAAACGGTAAGAACTGCCACCAAGTGGATCTACCATTTATGCTATTAAAAGATTGTTTACCTTTAACTATAACTTCTATCATATTGTGGAAAAGAATTTAGACTTTGTTAACATAACTTGAGTTTGCAAGTAGGTGAGATGTGGCTAGCCAAATTAAATGTAAATCAGAGAGTAGTTCTTATGTTTGTTTTAATACCTTTACTTCTTTATTTAATTGGTAAGTATGTATATATAAAAGCTCACACACAAACCAACCTCGACGTTAACTTCTCCCCACTGACCAGCGTGTTCCTGTTGCAGATACGATGGGCGCGGTCACCTGCATGACCTTTCTGAGTACGACGCCGAGTATTCCACCTGGAACAGAGATTACCAGCTCTCGGAAGAGGAGGCGCGAATAGAGGCCCTGTGTGATGAAGAGAGGTATTTAGCCTTGCATACGGACTTGCTTGAGGAGGAGGCAAGGCAAGGTACTGCTCAAGAAAAACTTACTTAAGCCACAAACGTTTTAAATTTTTAAGTATTTAAATTTACTCCCATTCATTTTTTTATACTCACTCTTTCTGATATTATCTTGACAGTACCCAGTGGATTGGAAAAACAGGCGTCTTTGCGTTCTGGGAGGACCTCAGGATAGTTTATAAATAGAGCCACAGAGACTTTTCCCAGCTTTTGAGGGCAGACTGGGATTTGACAAAACAAAAACCAAACTCTTTAACTGTTCTCCTTTACCAGTATCGTATGAACTACAATTGATGTTCTTGTCTTTGCCTTCACAATCTTTAATGCGGTTCTTAATCCCAGATTTCTCAGCAGGAAGAAATTTTCCACAAAAGACGTGTATTCTGCTGTCTGGTAAAATGTACTGGCAGAAGTACACGTCGATAGATGTGAAGTGGGAATTTTTAAACATTGCCTCGAAGAGAGGTTGAAAAAGTGTGTTTTATGCTTTACTGATAGCTACGACTTTAGAAATATATGGAATTTTCCTCAGTAAATTTCTCTGTGTAATAAAGTTCTCGTTTTTATTCAAGAGGAAGAATATAAGCGGCTGAGTGAAGCCCTCGCCGAGGACGGGAGCTATAATGCGGTGGGGTTCACGTACGGGAGCGACTACTACGACCCGTCCCAGCCGACCGAGGAGGAGGAGCCCTCCAAACAGAGAGGTGAGGCGGCCCGGCCCGGGTGCGGGCTCCTTCCACCGCTCTCTCTCTCTCGGGATTTGCTGAAGTGGTTTTGCTTGTGGAATAGAATGGAAAACTGGGAAACGTTTCTAGAAGAAACGATAGGAAAAAGGGAAAGGACCAGTCACTGCTCCCTACGTTGCTCTTTATGTCGGTGCCGCCTCCTGGGCACAGCCCTGAAGGTGTGTGTCTTCTTTCTACACAGAAAAAAGTGAGGCTGACCATGTGGAGGAGAACGAGGAGCCCTTCATTGCCCCTGTGGGACTGAACGTGCCGCCGGACGTGGAGCTGGTATGTGCGGTTCTGCCTGTCCCTGTCCTGTTGGTCGCAGTCACTGCTTGTTTGTTTACTGATTTATTGTCTATATTTTCCTACAAAAAAGGAGGACTCTTGTAAGAGCCCTTCCCAGGACAGAAATATTAGTCAGCAGTCATGACACCAGTTGCCAGGTTCCCATGCGTCCTCCTCCCTTTTCCCGATTCACAGGGAGGAGGAGGCCATGCAGAGCGAGTCCAGCCCAGAGAACGCTCGCTCTGCGAGGCCAGCTTCCCTATTGCTTTTCCTCCTTACGACCACCAAGGTCGGAGTTCAGAGCCGATGGGAAGGAACTCAGGGTCAGGCTGTTTGCAACATCTCGCTTTACCTTATTCTAAAACACGGGAACAGCACCACGCTGGCATCCTCCGCGGTGTCGTTATCAGACACTGTCAGGAAACAGGAGGCAACCTGCGGAAAACTGTAACGCTCTAACCCAAAGCATGACAGTGCGTCCACCTGCAAGGACGCAGGTCCTGAGACGCAGGAACTCAAGTGGCAGCTGCAGGCCTTACGCTGACCTGAGCTGTCAGTCCCTCCAGGCCCTCTTGCTGCAGCTGGTCCCTGCTTGTTCAGGGCGAGGCTGCGGGGTGAGGGCCCGGCAGTCCCCGGGTTACGGCCCCAGTGCCTGAAAGTCGCGTGTGAGCTCACGGAGAAAAGCCAGGGTCATTTACGCACTTTCTTCTTTAATGAGGTGATGACTTCACTTGGGGTTCACCTCTTTAAGCCTCACCTGAGGATATGTTTTTATTGACTTGAGAGAGAAACATCAATGTGTGAGAGAAACAACATGGGTTGGTTGCCTCCTGTCTGGGCCCCGACTGGATGGAACCTGCATCCTAGGTCCCCGCCTGATAGAAAGGGGACCCAGCCTTGTGATGTAGGGGATGCTGCTCCCGCCAGCGGAGCCACCCAGGCGGGCAACACGGGGTCAGGTCTGTGTTTGGAGCCCTGTGGCCACGGCCAAGAGGAAAAACCAGTCATGTGCACGTGTGCTCTCTCCCAGCCGCCCACAGCCAAAATGCACGCCATCATCGAGCGCACCGCGCGCTTCGTGTGCCGGCAGGGGGCACAGTTTGAAATCATGCTGAAAGCCAGGCAGGCCCGGAACTCGCAGTTCGACTTCCTGCGCTTCGACCACTACCTCAACCCCTACTACAAGTTCATCCAGAAGGCCATGAAGGAAGGGCGCTACCCGGTGCTGGCCGAGAGCAGAGGGGACGAGAAGCAGAGTGAGTGAGGCGGCTGGCTCCTCTTGTCAGGCGGGGGCGCGGGGGGTTGGGGGGTCTGGGAAAGCACAGAGGGCTGCTCCCACACATGCCACGCAAGCCTGCCCTTTAGCACCCAGTGTCTGCCCGCCCTGCCACGGATGGTGACGGTACCACTGCGGTCACCCCACGGTGTGCACATGGGAGAGAGGGTGAACATAATTAAATGGGTTTTTTAAATATATATATACTTTAAAATATATTTTATTGTTTTTTTACAGAGAGGAAGGGAGAGGGATAGAGAGTTAGAAACATCGATCAGCTGCCTCCTGCACAGGCCCCACTGGGGATGTGCCTGCAACCAAGGTACATGCCCTTGACCGGAATCGAACCTGGGACCTTTCAGTCCACAGGCCAACGCTCTACTCACTCAGCCACACCAGTCAGGGCTTAAATATATTTTTATTGATTTTAGAGAAGAAGGGAGAGGGAGAGAGAGGGAAACCTCAATGATGAGAGAGAATCATTGATTGGCTGCCTCCTGCGCGCCCCCTACTAGGGATCGAGCCCGCAACCGAGGCATGTGCCCTTGCCTAGAATCGAACCCGGGACCCTTCAGTCCACAGGCCCACGCTCTGTCCACTGAGCCCAACCAGGGAGGCCATAGTGAGATGTTGGTGCCATTGGAACACACTGTCTCAGCTGAGCCATGTCCCCTCCCCATCTGACCTCGGCGTTTGTAGAGAAAGCAGGGCCCTGCCCCATGGGGCTGGGCCGGAGCCCACTCCTCCCACGGCGCAGAGATGACATGCCAACTTCCCTCTGTTTTCTCTCTCTCTGCCTCGGGCTGTCGTCCTGTGACACTATCTAAATGGGGAGTCATTCCAGGGGACTCTGCACAGTGTGCTTGGGCCGTGGTCTCTGCACACGTCCGCCATTGGGGGTTTCCCTCTTCAGCTGAAACAGTTTCAGTAGACGACAGCTCTCATCGCCTTCCTGTGTTGTAGCTTTAAAAATACCTGTTGCTGTTACTTTACGTTCATAAATCAGTAAGGAGTTTTTGTCTTTTTTGCTAAAAAATTGAAATACACAACGGCTCTGACGAGTGAGGGCTGGGCGAGCTCGGGCCCCCCTCCCCCGCTTCCTGCTGGACACCTGGCGGCAGCGCGGCCTCCCCTCCTGAGACGGGTGTTTCTTGCAGAGTCAGGGGTCAGCTCGGACAACGAGGACGACGACGACGAGGGCGACGGCAGTTACCTGCACCCGTCTCTCTTCGCCTCCAAGAAGTGTGACCGCCTGGAGGAGCTGATGAAGGTCCTTATCTCGTTACCGAGCTGTGTTTTTATCGCAGAACTGCTGACTTAATTTCAGAAACTTATTAAGAAAGCATTTCTTTTATATAAAAGCTGTATCCTATTTTGTCATCATTGAGGTCTATTTTGCACTGTGGCAAAGGAATTTACTTTCTTTTGTATCTCAGTTTATAAAACTCATGAGCAAATTATTTCCATTTATTTTAACCGCCGTTGGGACATTTAGAATAAGTAAAATGTCGGTAAGACTTGGAGGTTGTGCAGAACCCATTGTGACAGGATCGGGTCTTACAGGTGTGAGTGTGTGCAGTCTGATCCTGGGCCTGCCTTCTCCTTTCCTCGGGGTCACTAGGAAGATCGAAACCATCTGTCTGCTCAGTTCCTCCGGGAATCGCAGCTAGAGGCTGAGCCAGCTCGTCAGGGCGTGTGCGCGTGTGTGCGTGCGTGTTCCCTGCAGTGTGCACACTGTGTCTGGAGTCCAGCTGAGTGTGACGGTGCTCCCTTCTGTCCACAGCCTTTGAAGGTGGTGGACCCGGATCACCCCCTGGCCATGCTGGTCCGCAAAGCCCAGGCCGACAGTCCTGCTCCCACCCCTCCCTCGGCAGAAGGCGCAGCTGGGCAGCCCTCCCAGGTGGAGTACACCTCTGACTGTGAGTACCTCGCTGGGCAGGCCTCGCTGGGCTTTGCCAGCAGGGGTCCGAGGTCCGAGGGCTGAGGCAGGCGTGCAGTCTGTGGAGGTGCCGTCTGAGCGTGTGGCTCAGTCCTTTGGTTTGTGGCCAACTCCAGCGTCAGCTCTGGGTTCCGGGAAGGACGAGGAGCGCGAGGGCAGGAAGCAGGTACCGGTGACACTGCCCCTCCTCAGAGACCCCCCCGGGGCTTCCTTCAGCTCGAGTGGATGGTGCGGCCGGCCTTCCTGTCCTGTGCAGGCGCTGGGAAACGGGCTTCCAGCTGGTCGCCCGGACAGGCAGCGCCGTGTTGAGAGGGAGCATGGACGTGGGGCCGTGCAGTGCTGCCCGTCAGGGTCCTTTCCTTCGACGACGGGCTCCTCAAACTGGTTATGGCTCCATTTCCTCTCTCGTCTTTAGTTGTTAAGGATTGTTCTTCGAGGGCGGAGCTCAGCATTCTTTCCAGGAAATCATTGAAAATATTTGACCTTGGTCTCACTATCAGCTCTTTTTATTGATTTATTTTTCTTTTTTTTTTAATATATATATTTTTTAAATATAGTTTATTGATTTCTTACAGAGAGGAAGGGAGAGGGATAGAGAGTTAGAAACATCGATGAGAGAGAAACATTGATCAGCTGCCTTCTGCACACCCCCTACTGGGGATGTGCCCGCAACCCAGGTACATGCCCCCAACCGGAATCGAACCCGGGACCTTTCCGCAGGCCGACGCTCTATCCACTGAGCCAAACTGGTTTCGGCTCTATTTTTTTAAAATATATATTTTTTTTTTTTTTTTTTTTTTTTTTATTCTTTTTATTGCTTAAATTATTACAAAGAGTATTACATATGTCTCNAGCTCCTTCACGTGGAGCTCTGACCTGACGAATCCACCTGGAAAGCTTGTCACTCTCAGGTGGAGGCGGGCCATGGGCCTGAGAGTAATTCTCTCTCGGCGCAGGCTGCTCGTTTGCGGGACCAGGCTCGGCTAACGGGCAGCTGTGCCCTCTCGCCGTCCCCAGCACCAATCTTGCATCACTTTCATGTGCTGAATAAAGTCCATTTTTGGACTTTAACTCCGGTAATTGAGTGAACCCAATGCATTGTTCTAAAAAACCTCTTAGAGAACTTCGGTGGTTTCTTACACAATCAGATCAGGTCAAACCACATTTCTTGGATGTTGACAGCAAAGAGCAGGTCTGGCGTCCACAGCTGCTTTTTCCCTGCGGGTGAAGCTGCGCAGCGGAGCCTGATGGGGATGTCAGCCCGGGTGACCCCTGGGCCGAGGCCTCTAGACGCCCCTGACGCCCCTGCTCTCGGCGGGGTTTTGTGTGGGCAGCTGGCACCCATGAATCGGGCGCGGGGGACCAGGAGTTGTGCTCCGTCTCCCATCGTCCAGGTGTGCGTTCACTGGGGGACGGCCCTCCAGCTCCCTTGCTTTTCAGACCTGCCTGCAGCTCCTTGCCTTGCACTTGCACTGGGTCCTGCGGCCGTTAGACTTTGTTGCCGGGGAAGGAGTAGAAGTTCAGGGCAGTGACCATGGCTGGTTACCCGCTGTGCTTACCCCTAGTGTGCATCCTCGATGGTGCTGCGGGTCTGGGCTGGGCAGGAGAGGGCAGGCCGCAGCAGGCAGGCTGGAGGCTGTGCGACACAGGAGTTACCACATGATGCAGAGGGGCCGCAGGTGTCAGAGGGCTCCCCGCAGCCCCTGCTACAGCCCAACAGGCCTCCCAAGGCCAAGACGAGCCATGGAGACCCCTGCCCTTGCTCCACGCAGGCCCTGCCGGCCAGCCACCCGCTGTGACGTCCTGGCTCCCGGCCTGGCCACGGTCCCCATCCGCAGTGCTCAGCAGGGCCCACGTGAGGAAGCACCGCTTCCCCTCGAGCAGGGGTTTGACATCTCCCTCACCAGGTGGGAGAGCGTGGCGGCCTTTGGGGATGGTGCCTGGTGTTGCGGTTCAAGTTTTGGTCGTGTGCCCTGGGAGGGCCAGCTCCGTCTGACCGGCACAGCCCAGCGGAGATGACGAGCCGGTGCAGGCAGAGCCGTGGTGGGCGGGACCTGGCTGGCCGTGCAGGGCAGGGATCCAGTGCCAGGTTTTCCAGGGAAGCAGGCAGTCCAGGGTGTGCAGTGACAGATCAGCGTACGAGGTCGGCAGTCAGTTCACATCTTGTAAAACACTGGGTCCCGGTGCTGAGGGCGTCAGAGCTGCTCCGTGCAGACTGCGTAGCACTGGTCAGCGCTGCTAGCAGCTGGGGAGGGAGGACAGGCCTGGGCTCCAGGGGTGGGAGTGAATGGTGGTGCAGAGCTGAGGCCTGGGGCCGACCTCCCACGAGGGCTGTGAGGAGGGCAAGGCCAGGGCCTCGTGGAGAAGAGCGTCCCCATAGGCCCTAGGGTCCCTTCAGCGGACGCCTGCTCAGGCCTGGGGTCACAGGCGGGAGGTGGCTGGAGGGTGTGCTCTGGTCCGGTTTCCAGGAGGAGCCCGGCTGGCACACAGGCTGCAGGTCAGAATGACGCTGAGCGGGCATATGAGCTCCTGTGCCAGGTCCTGGGTGTTGCTTCCTGGGTCAGACTCTGGTGTCAGGGGCACAGCAAGGGCCTGGGGAGCCTGGAGCCGAGGCAGCGTGAAGGGCAACGTGTCCGTCAGGCCACAGAGCGGAGAGCCCTCGCCTTGGGGCGGCCCTGGGAGCCGCAGGCCTGGGAGCCGGGCTCTGGGTTTACCTCACTCACTGCCAGGCTTTCCCACGGCCGCGCCCACCGCCAGCCCCGCCGCAATTTCCTTAAGGAACTGCCCTTCCTTCTGCCCTTGCAAAGGGTTCGGGTTCATTTCCACAGGAACAGGAGTTCTCTTTCTCACTAATTCCTCCGTTAGATACACAGCTACAGTAGGTCCACTGGAAAATAGTTGAAGAGGAAAACTGGTGGTGACAGCAGAAAGTCCCAGCTGTCTGCAGAGGGGAGGCTGTGTCGTCCTGTGGGTGGTGGTCAGGGCCGCACCCCCAGCCCCACCAGGAAGCTCAGCGCAGGACTGAGGGGACCCGAGTCAGACCCAGTGGGAGGAGGTGCCGACAGGGAGGCGCCCCCGCTGACGGAGGCGAGGTCCACCTCGAATCCAACAGCAGAGCCTCTTCCAGATGGGAGTCCAGATGTGAAACTCCCCGGAAATAAGGCACTTTCACCGATAAAGAATCATCTATTTTAAGCCAACAGACACATTTAACTAATGGAAAATGTGAAACTGTTGAGAAAGCAGAAAAAACTGTCTAACATACAAACAGCCTTTACGGCCAAGATGGAAAACAAGGGCTAATAATGCCATGAACGGCAGCTCTCAGTGAGACGGGCAGAAGCAGCGGCCGCGTGGAAACGGGGCCGCGCGCGAGTGACTCAGGGCTGCGTTTCCCTCTGCTGCAGAGGGGCCCCCCGGGTCCTGGCAGCCTCGGAAGACAAGCGTCTGTCTCTTTAAATGAACCTTAGCTAGAAACCCTACGTACAGATGGACGCGGACATGTGCTTTCATTTGTCCGCCTGACAGTGAGCTGCTTCTCATGCCCTTGGTTTTGTCAGGATTTGCTGTCTCCTGCTGCTCAGCTGTAACTCCTTGTGGAAGAGGCTCATAGTAGAGTTAATCCTACGGGAAGCAGTGTCCCTGAAGTTCTGTCCAATGTTACAGCATGCAGTTTTTTAAACATAAACAAAAAGAGACATTACTGAAATGCTAACTTTGTTTTTTTAACGTTTCATTCCATAAATAGCGTAAGTGAAATTAAATCACATCATGTGGCTGGATTTGCTAAATGTGCTTTGGCTGTTGTGTTTATAGCATTTCCTTTCTTTCTGCAAAATCGTGACCTTGAAGTGACTTTCCAAGCCCTTTTTTTAAATGACTTTATTGTTAGTCAAGAGAAGTAGAAGAAGAAAGTAAATATACTACCCAAGACCCCACCATCCAAAAATAGTCGTTTTCACTTCAGGGGACATCGACACCAACAGAGAAACAGGTCATTGTAGAAAGTAAAGAGGGAAAAAGGGTAGCTCACATTGTACAGTTCAGAAATAATCTATGTAAGTGATGGCTGTGTGGGTAGAAATAGTAAAGTGGACACTTTAAAATTTTACTTGGATTTAACACAAGAACCTTATAATCAGATCAGAGGGAAGTAACTGCATATCAGGGTTCAGTTCTAAGGGCTCGGAGAACATTAAGAGGTAGAAGTGGTAGGTTTTTTAAAGCTGTATTTGTTACCTTGGGTTTTATTAGCTGTGAAGCTGGAGGAAGTTCGTGTTCATGGAACACCTTCCCTCTCCCCCGACCTGTGTCTGGTAAGAAGCGTGTGTTCTGTCCCACAGCTGTGCCTGAGCTGGAGCGCCCTCGCTGGATAGTCTCAGCTCAGGGGCCCGCGGATTGGCTCCCACCACGGCTTCCCCTTCCAGTTCTTCATCCCATTTGCCTCTTGGGGTTCGGATTTGATAAACAAGGAACTTTTGACGAGAGCTCTGCCCCATGAGCTCTTCCATACGTGAGAAACGCCTGCCTCCGGCCCTGGAGTGAAAAGGAAATCGCGTCCGAGTAGAAGATGCTCGGGGAGCGTTTTCTTTCTCAGTGACCTTTGCAAATAGAGCCTGGCGTGGTTCTTCCTGACGGGGGGACGCCAGCCTGCTGGCTGCTGCCCGAGCTGGGGGCGTGGGCTCGCTTTGCTGGTTGGTGGTTTCCATTAACGGCTCTCGGGCGCTGTTCTCAGAGCTCTTGTGTTTGGAAATGTCTGCTGCCTCTTGACATGTTGGCAGCTTGGCAGCGAAGGACACGTCTCACACTGGCCTGGAAGCGAGGGCATCGCTGAGCGTGTCTGGGCTGAATGTTGCTGTGAAAAGCGGGTCGGCTTCATCTCCCCACCTCGCGGTGGGCGGCTGCAGCTCTGATTGGACACCTGAGCATTCGTTCTTCTTCGGTTCTGGCGTTTGACAACTCGGTCAGCTCACATGCCTGGTTCCCTGGGACACGCCGTGCACCGTTCAGCCGGAGTCTCCTTCCCGGGAAGTTCCTTCCTGTTTACCCGAACGTCGGGGTCGGCTTCTTGGTGAGACGCCGCCTCCTCCCTGTGGTTGTCTCTCTCCTGCCGTCATCCGTTGTATGTCTTGGCTTCAGCGTGGCCATTCCTGTCCCTCTCTGTGCCGGTCGCGTGGCCGGTCCAGCCACGTCTTTTCTGTCGGGGGCGGCTGAAAAGCAGAGGCTGTCATGGTGCTTTGTAAGCCCCACAGCAAGGCCTTCTCTGGTCCAGACGCAGTGTCTCCCGCGTTTCCGGCTGTGCCTTTTCTGTCGGGTGAGACCATCCCGCACGACCTCCTTCCGTGCGGACTTTGTTTCTCCCAGGGGGTGTCTGGGGGTCACAGGAGGGAGCAGACGAGCTGCAAGGCCGCGTGTCAGGTGCAGAGCCAGCGGCCATCGCTCCCCACAGGGCGGGTGGGCCCAGCCCTTCCCAGTTCGATGGTGTTCAGAGGGGGGCCGTCCGGCGGCCGTGCTTCTGAGGCGAGCGCTGTGGGCTTGGCGTTGTGAGGAGTTTGGGTTTGGTGACTTTTCTGGAGAGCGAATAGAAAAGCGCCCTCCTGCAGCCTGAGACCAGCAAGGCCCGAGGGCCTTTCGGGGATTGTTAACCGTGACCCGCGGCCAGCAGGGAGGCAGCTGGAGGGAGAGGGGCGGTGTCAGGGACCCCTGGGCTGCAGGCACGGCCCTCACCCTCCTGAGCGGGGTCGGGAGTCAGTGACTGGCAGTGAGTTACACGTGGGGTTTGAATATCATTTTGACTTCTCTTGGGGTGAGGCCTTCAGGGTGAAGGGAGCGAACCTGACTCAGGTCAGCGCTGCTGCCGCCCAGGGACCGGGAAGCCCGCGCGCGCGGGGGTGACGCTCAGACTCAGACGTGACGACCTTCACGAGGGCGTCTCCCTGGAGGCGGAGCTGAGGTTACACTAAGCAGTGGGTCACCAGGAGTCGTTGGTTCTGACGCTGGTCCACCAGCCGTGTCAACAGAGGGTCTCTCGTGGCCCTTCAGCGTGTGGATGGTGCCCACGTGACGTGTACTTCCATGGCACACGTTGGCACCAGGGCTGTGCCAGGCCGGGCACAGCGGAGAACGGGATTCCCTTCCCCGTGGGCCATTGGAGACAGGGAGCAAACAGCACCGCCGAGTTGGGGAGGAACGGCTGGGAGAGGAGATTCAAGGGCAACCAGGGCTTAAAGTCACAAAGTTAGACCCGTCTGCTGGTGTGCGTCACCGAGACTCGGGGGTCCGGTGCCGGAGGCCCGGTCGATGCCTGGGTGGGTGATGGGTGGGCTGCAGGGCAGGCAGCTGGGGTCGGTGACAGCGTCATCCTGTCCCTGCTTCTCAGACGTGCTCAGCTAGTCACCCCTTGGGAGCACGCGCTGTCTCAGCTCCCCCCCTCAGAGCCCCAGGGCTTCAGAGGAGCTCGCTGTTCCCAGGACTCGGGAAGCCGTTTCCGTTCCTGCACAGACGGGAGGCTCAGCCCGTCCCCAGGAGCCCTTCAGTGGGAGGGATATCTCTGGAGGTAGCATCACAGGAGATTAAGATCAGGTCGGAATATCCGAAGGACTAGCTAAGTGGGCCCTGAGCTTGCAGGAGGCAGTTGAACAGAGGCGTGTGGGAGGTGACTAGGCAGCTCTCTGCCCCGTGCAGGCTGGCTCTGCTTCCAAGCACACGCAGAGCACACGCAGCGCACACGCAGTGCGGGGGACATGCTTCTGAGCGGCCTGACGCCTTCAGCAGCGGGTTTTCCCTGCAGCTCCTCCTGCTCTGAGAGATGCCGCCGTAGACGTCTCTCCCTTGGACTTAGCTGGAGCAGGCGTGTGGTGCTCAGGTCACGGGAACGTGGAGAGACCGTGCGGTTGGAAGTGGACAGTGATGTTGCGCTGGGTGGGCGGTGCCCTCTCTGCTGCTCTCACTCCAAACGTGTGTTCACAGCGACGGTGGCCGCCATGTACTACAGCTACTACATGCTCCCAGACGGCACCTACTGCCTGGCCCCACCACCCCCAGGCGTCGACGTGGCCACGTACTACAGCACCCTGCCGGCCGCCGTGGCCGTGTCCAGCACTGCCGGAGTGACAGCCACCGCCCCGCCCCCGCCCGGGACCACGCCCCCGCCGCCCCCCACCACCGCGGAGACGAGCAGTGGGGTGACCTCCACCACCATCACCACAAGGTGCGCTCCCACCCTGGGTGCCCGGTGTGCCTGTGCTCCTGGGCGGGGTCTTGTCACCCGGGGGACCTGGAGGGTCTGCCGTCTGAGTGTTTATGATCCCAACGCCCAAGTGATGGAGTTGAGGGGGAAGCGAAACTGTCCTAACAAACACTCAGCAGCGAGGCCTCGGCACTTAGGGGTGAGCCCGCGAGGAGGCTGGCTCTGCTTCCAAGCACACGCAGCGCACACGCAGAGCACACGCAGCGCGGGGGACATGCACCCTCCTCCCAGACCTGCCCTTGCCCATGTGCAGGCACCGCAGCTGGGCAGAACAAGGCGGGTTCATGGGGGCGAAGCTGCGACTCCGTGCAGTCGATGCGAGTGAGTCTCATGGCCGTTGACAGACGGGGCCTGGCACCAGGGCAGCTGCGGGCGCATGAGAGAGTAGGGCCGGGCCAGCACTGTCTCGGCTGCCTGTCATGGCCCGTGTGCGTGTGTGTGTGTGTGTGTGCGTGTGTGTGCTGAGTGAGCACACGATAATGTCGTTCAGGCCCTGGCGGCTTCCGCTGGAAGACAGGCTCTCCAGATGCGTTTCATCTCTGCACAGTGACCCACTGTCCCAGCGCTGAGCAAGTCTCGCCTCCACGTACAGGAGGACGGGTCACACCAGCCAGCTTTCATTTTTAAAATATAACAAAAGTCAACACTTATTCTTGTTGCTTCTTAAGAATTAGCTGGTCCTGGAGGGAAGTGCCAGGAAACACGAGCCTGATTTGTGACTTCAGTCTCATGTCTGCGGTGGGCCATGGTGCTCAGTCCCTGTGGTGCACGGGGTGACCGTCAGCGTCCCGCGTCGTCTGCGACCACAGCTCCCTGGGCATGGTCTGTGCCGTGTGCCTCCCTGTGACCTGACGCTCCTCTCCGCAGTGCGCTCGCTCCTGTGGCCGCCATCATCCCCCCGCCCCCCGACATCCAGCCCGTGATCGACAAGCTGGCCGAGTACGTGGCCAGGAATGGCCTCAAGTTTGAGACCAGCGTCCGTGCCAAGAACGACCAGAGGTGAGGTGACGGGTTCAATGCGTTACGTGGTGGTCATGAGGGTTCGTGTAGCTTCTTTAAAAAAAACCTAGCTGCATAATGTTTTTTAATGTTTTTAATCCTTATGTATTGAGATAAATACATCTTGTGATGATTATGTTAAATTACTTAGAGTTGGAGTGGTGATATATTTTTTAAAAAATATATTTTACTGATTTTCACAGAGAGGAAGGGAGAGGGATAGAGAGTTAGAAACGTCAACCAGCTGCCTCCTGCACACCCCCCACTGGGGATGTGCCCGCAACCAAGGTACATGCCCTTGACCAGAATCGAACCCGGGACCCTTGAGTCCGCAGGCCAACGCTCTATCCACTGAGCCAAACTGGTTACGGCTGGAGTGGTGATATTTTATTGTGTTACCTGTTTTACATTGAAGCTACCTCAGGAATTCAGGCTTTTCAGCAATCTGCTAGGGAAATTTAGACGCATATCTTGGGGTGTCTTGTGGTTTTTTTAAATCAAATCATGTTTTGTGCCTCAGCAGTAAGAACGCGAGGTTGGGTTTTGAGCGTGATGCGTGTGACAGAGACAAGCGATGCGCCTGCGTGCCCCCGGCTCCCTTGTGTATGAAGTGGGCGGGGCTTCCGTGGGGCCACAGCGCAGGGCTGTGGAGGTGATTAGTTAGTGGTGGTGACGGTGTCCGGCTCCCCACGGTGCACAGTCACCACAGCTGGTCACCGGGCTGTGTGTGTGTGTGTGTGTTGATGACCCACTGGTTCTCTCTTCTGTCCGCAGGTTCGAGTTCCTCCAGCCATGGCACCAGTACAACCCCTACTATGAGTTCAAGAAGCAGTTCTTCCTGCAGAAAGAAGGGGGCGACGGCGCTCAGGTACCTGAGGGTAGAAGGCGGGCAGGCGGGGCAGCGTAGAAACGCTGCTGCCCAGGGCAGGGTCTGAGCTGCCGAGTGGTTCTCAGCCCCGTTCCTGTCTGCAGGCCGTGTCGGCACCAGAGGAGGCTCCTGCAGAGTCGGCCCCTGAAAAGCCCAGCGACCCAGGGGACGAAGGTGTGGCTGAGGACCCGGCGGACACAGGAGGGAGAGGCGGCCCAGGGGGCAAGAAGGAGTCGGTGTCCGGGAAGGCTGCCCCGGACGGGAAGCTGGTGAAAGGTACGCGGCCTGGCCTCCCAGGCGTTCCTCGCCGGGTGGGGCTGTCCCAGGGGCCGCGCTGGCTTAGCCGCCTGCTCTGCAGGGCACGGCCCGAGCAGAACATTTCAAGGGATTAGTCTCGGACTTCAGAGCCGAATTGACATGCAGACGTTGTCCCAGGAAACCGCTTTCTCCCAGGCAGGACTCCGCCCATTCAGTCCAGTTCCCTTTATGTTTGTGGGGGATTTCTCATCCACCAGGACAGACAGATGGACGTGACAGCCAACACAATAAAATAAAACAGGAGGAAAGCTCCTGGAGGGGGCAGAGCGTCCCACCCCCCGGGGGAGGGAAGCATTCTGAGCCCTGTTGGGCGCGGCCCCAGGCAGAGGCGCTGGGGGGTGCAGTGGGCATGACCTGGGAAAGTGACCGTGGCCGGCTCGTGGGGCTTGTTGCCCTGGGACATCAGCGGGCAGGGGCCCTGGGTCCAGGCGAGAGGACTGATGTCCAGTGGCTGCTGCATAGGGACGGCTTTGGTGGCTTGCTGCCTGGAGTGGAGCTAACGGGAGGAAGGGGAAGGGAACAGGCTGACGCTCCGCGGTCCCAGGGGAGGCGGGCAGGGCGGCGAGGACTGCACGTCTGTGTTCAGCAGAAGCCAGCCCTCCGGGGATTCAGTCCAGAGCAGAGAGAAGGGCACTTTGGGGTTCAGTGGCAGTGACACCAGCAGAAGTGTGTAGAGGGGAGGCTGGGCAGCAGCCCGTGCTGGGAAGGGGGCTCTTCCCTCCCCCGGCCTGAGCCTGAGAGCTGCAGGCCAGCCGGACAAGCCCGCCCCAGCCCAGCCCAGCTCTGGGAAGCACAGCCTCTCGCGGTGAGGAGATAGTCGCTGCTGCAGGAGTCGGAGCCACTGGAGGACACGCCTGAGCCGCGCAGCACGGGGCGCCTCCGGCAGTTCCTAAGGAACGGGGAATTTTACATCTCATTTGTGTTCTCACAGAACTGGAGAGAGGATCAAACAAGTGCGAACCATATCGACACCTGGGAGAGGCCGCTTAGAAAGGGTTTAAGCGTAATGAGAGCTCTAAGCTCGGAGGGGGTGGGAAGGCAAGTCAGCAGCGTCTCCGATCTTCGGGGGGGGGGGGGGGGGCGGAAGAAAAGGCAGCGGCGGCAGCACAGCAGGCTGTCCCCAAGGGGGACCAGGTGGCTGTCAGACCGAGGTCTGTAGCTTTAAATGCCAAACCATTAGCTGCATCTGAAATGTTGGGTGCAGACCTCCCCAGAAGTCGGCTTCGAAATAATTAGTCCAGAAAGCGAGCACTATGAGAGCATTTCTTATCAAAAAATTATCAAACGCAACGAAAATGTCAGAGAAAAACCTGGTGACAGACTAAATTCTACCCGTGAGTGCCCCCTGCCTGCAACCGCCTGTGCATCACAGGGCTCGCTGGCTTAGCAGGAAGCACCGGGAGCAGCCGGAACCCGCCTGGACGTCCTCCACCCACTGAGGCGCGTGGGGGGGCAGGAAGGTGCCCGCTCTGCTTTGTTTCCTAACGTGGGTCTCCCTCTCGCTTCCCCCACAGCTTCGTTTGCTCCAATCAGCTTTGCGATCAAGGCCAAAGAGAATGATCTGCTTCCCCTGGAAAAGAACCGGGTGAAGCTGGATGATGACAGTGACGACGACGACGAGAGCAAAGAGGGACAGGAGAGCGCGGGCACCGCTGCGAGTGCCGACCCCGTGGCGGCCCCGCCCTGCGTGGTGGTCGAGGAGAAGCGGCCTCAGCTCACCCAGGAGGAGCTGGAAGCCAAGCAAGGTGTGTCCGTGTGTTCTGTTTTTGGCTTTTTGTTAATCCTCACCCGATGTTTGTCCATTGATTTTTATAGAGAGAGTGGAAGGAGGAGGGAGAGAGACCGGGAGAGAGACATCAGTGAGAGAGAGACCATCGAGTGGCTGCCTCCTGCACGTGCCGCCCAGGACCTGCCTGGGAGGAGCCTGCAACCAGGCACCTTCCCTTGACTGGAGTCAAACCCAGGACCCTTCAGTCCTCGGGCCAACACTCTACCCACTGAGCTACACAGTGTGTTAAACTCGCTGGTTGACCTGCTGAGTCAGCAGTGCTGAGGCTGCGACCTGGCGGCCCGCTGGGAGGTGGGATGCTTTGCGCCGTGGACAGCTCTCTGTCAGCCTCAGGCAGGCGGGGCAGGTTCCACTCTCCCCGCTGTCCTGTGTGGAAGCCCACCCTCCATCTGACTGATTTTGAAAGTGAATCTAAAAATGCTGCTAATAAGCATTGTAACTAGTTCTTTCAAAATGCGTTTGGTCTGATTTGTGTGCCTGTCCTGACATTTCAGTCTCGCTCCTCTTTTAAAGTAACCGCTGTGGTGGTGGTGCCCTTCCCACTGTGGAAATTAGGAGAGCAGGTCTGAGAGCGCTGCCAGCTCTGACGTGCTCTCTCCTCTGTCTGTTCCTGCAGCGAAGCAGAAGCTGGAGGACCGCCTGGCTGCCGCCGCCCGGGAGAAGCTGGCCCAGGCATCCAAGGAGTCCAAGGAGAAGCAGCTGCAAGCGGAGCGGAAGCGGAAAGCCGCTCTGTTCCTGCAAACCCTGAAGCACCCTGCGCCAGAGGCCGAGCTCGGGAAGGCCGAGGACAGTCCTTTCACTGTGGAGGTGAGGCCGCTCGGCTCCAACTTCAGGGGGCCCTCCGTCACTGTCAGACCCGGCTTCCGGCCTGGGCCGTGGGGCTCTGCTTTGTGGCTCCCGCAGATCCTCACGCAGGGGCCAGGCAGTGTCCCCGCTGCAGTCAGAGCACATCTCCCGCTCCTTCCTGAGCGGTGCTCTGTGTGGGTCAGAGAGCCCTGCAGGCTGACCTGCCGCTGCTTCCCGGAGTTCCCTTCCCCACGTCGGCAACCGCCTTCCCTCCTGGGCAAGGGCCCTGCCTCTCTGCTGTAATTACGTCCCATTCCTAAGAGCCGGGCCTGTGAAACGGGGTTTGCTGCACGGGGCCTATTGATTTGCTTCCTGAGCAGAGCGGCCTCCTGGCTCAGGTGCTCAGCGTTCTGTGAGGCTGCATTGGCGCTCTCGCCTCAGGGTCGGTCTGAGACTATCAGGAACCCCTGCTGGAGTGGGAGGGAGAGCAGCGAGTGTGGTGTGGGGCCTGTCGGGGGCTGTGCTGTGGGCCCTGCTGAGCCCCGCCCACGGGGACTGCGTTCTCTGCTCCCTGAGGCACATCCAGGCTGAGCGTAGCCGGTCTGCCCACAGCAGAGGGCGCAAGAGGCATGTGGGGAAGACCTCCCGGCCGGGAGGGTAAGTGGGAGCAGCTCACGCGATCACTGACACACTGTGCAGAGAGGAGGGAGCACAGGGCCCTGGCCAGTGTGCTCAGTGGTAGGGCATCGGCCGGAGCACCGCAGTGTCGCAGGTTCGAATCCTCCAGGGCACACGTCCCTGGGTGGCAGGCTCCGTCCTCAGCCCCCGTCGGGGTGCATGTGGGAGGCAGCCAGTTGCTGTGTCTCTCGCTGATGTTTCCCTTTGGCCCCGCCCCTTCCCACTCTAACAATCAGTGGAAAAATCACCTCCACAGAAGGACTGACAGCAAAACCGACAGGAGAGCAACGTGTCAGCCACGCCCACTTTCTGGCTGCAGCTGCAGGAATTACCTCACAGCCGGGCCGAAGCCTGAGCCACTTTCATTCCCTTTACTGCGCCCGTGTCAGGCGTGCAGTGAGTGAATGGCTTAATTAAAAGGCATCTGCATACACGGAGGCCTCCCGGTTATGTCACGGCCGCATCTGTCTTTCTGGGCGACTGTGTTTTCATGAGAGCTCGGTCCCCCCCAGAGCCGTCACCCTCAGCCCTACGTTCCCCGCGTCACCTGCCGCAGCCCCAGGCCCGTCCTTGCCAGCACGGCAGGCGGTGCTCCCGTCACCTCTGAGCGTCTCCCCCCGTGTTTCAGCGAGTGTTTATGCCTCTTGTTTAAATCACGGGGTTGATCCTGCTGGGAGTCTAGTGGGGGAGATTGTCGCTACTGAACGATTTCAGCAGGAACGCGTGGCACTAGCAGACGGTGATAAATGCCTTTAATTGCTTTGAAACAAAAATACTGGAATTAAATTGGCAATTGTCACAAATGAGATTCACACTTGGAAATATTTCCAGCCTAAAGCAGCTTCTGAGACGGTGTCCTGGCTCCTCCAGTGTCCGGGTGCAGGGCCTGCGGGCCCCAGCGTACGCAGCAGGGCTTCAGCCCGCAGAGCGACTGGGACTTGGGGGGCCAGCCCGCATCTCTGGTGCACGTGTGTTCTTATTCCAGGTGATGTGACGGGCCCTCGGGGGTCCTGTGTAAGGCGGCCCTGAATGGGAACGGGGTTGCTCTGTGGGCTCGTCCGCCCGGCGGGCTGCTGAGCCTGGCTGGTTCCTGCTCCTGTGCCCGCGGCCTGCGGCGGAGGAGGGGCTCCGGTGAGGGCGCTGGGCTGGTTAACCCTGCGGCCGGCTGAGTGAGCTGGGTCTTGTTGTGGCCACAGCTACCAGCTTCGTGTTTCTCTTTCGAAGTCATTTTCCGAGCGGCACCGACATCTGTAAACACTGATGTGGGGGCTGAGGAGTCTCTTTTGGTGCAAAGTCACCATTATGTATGAGAGAGCGAGTGTGGCTCTCTTCCCAGCGCAGTGTCTGTTTGTCAGGTCTGGCTGCCGTGGCTGATGGGTGGGAGGGGTCCTTCCGGGTCTGGGAAGCTGTCTGTTCCTGTGAGGCCTGCGCTGGTTCAGAGCCGCATGGAGAGACGTGGTCCCTGAGGTGTCGCTGTGTCTGGTGCGAGGGCCTCGGGCAGTCGTGTGAACGGACGTTTTCAAACTCCACGTTGTCTTTGCTTCTGTTCCCAGGAAGCCAGCCCCGTGGCCTGCCCTCTCCTGAGTGGGGGCCGACCTCTGCCGCTTGTCGACGTGAAACCCCCGGAAGGGCCCTCAAGCAAAAGCAGAGACCCTCCCCGAGAAGAAGAGAGAGAGAAGAAGAAGAAGAAGCACAAAAAACGGTCTCGAACAAGGTCGCGCTCCCCCAAGTACCACTCGTCGTCCAAGTCCCGGTCTCGGTCCCACTCGAAGGCGAAGCACTCCCTCCCCAGTGCCTACCGCACCGCACGGCGCTCCAGGTGGGTGTGCGTGTGTCTGTGTGTGTGTGGTGGGGGGGCGGGGAGTGCGTCCTGCAGGCCCAGACAAGAGCTCTGGAAAATATTTCTGTGCCCTGGCGGGGGCTCTGTTAGTTGGGGTGCATGCAGGAGGCAACCCATAGGTGCTTCACATTGACGCTTCTCTCTCCTTTTCTCTCTCTCTCTCTCTCTAGAAAAAAAATCAATAAAAACCTCCTCGGGTGAGGATTTTAAAAAAGAAAGTATTTTTTATTTTCTATTTAACTCTAAACCTCATGAGCTACTGGCAGGTTTTTAAGGAGATTTATCAAATTCCAACAGGCCCTGGGGGACGCACACATGGCCGTGGGCTGACTGTGAAACGCCCTGGGCTGGGGTTTGTGTTTAAAGGCATGGACTTCCCTCGCGCCCGATGCCTGTGGGTGTGACGGTCAGGGCAGCAGGCCTGTGCCGTGTCCTCCCATCTGCTCTGCACCAATTGTGACCCAGAGGGGCTCTGCGGCTCAGCACTGATGGCCTCCCGCCGAGAGCCACTGTTGCACTAGGAGCTGCCTTTGCCGGGAGCCAGGTTTTGAAAGAGCAGCTGAGCTTAGCGTCTCAGGCCACAGAGCTCACTCCTGGTAAAGCAGGCTTGTTTGTTTTTAAGTAGCTGCTTAGGGCTCAGACAGTTTCCAGCTCTAAACCTTGGGGTGCGCGGTGACGGCCTTTCTCCTGTGGCTGTGGGTCCTCTCCCGCGGGAAATGCAGGTGTGTAAGCTCTGTGCTTGGGCACAGCTGCCTGTCAGCGTGTGTCAGGGCTCGTCTGACATCACGTGGTGGACACGGATAGTGTCGGCCTCGGGCCTCCAAGCGGTGACTGGCCAGAGGCTCCCACCTGCCTGCGTCCCAGGCACAGCCGGGACGTCAGTTCCGCGTGAGCCCGCCGGCTGCTCGCTGTGAAGGCGGTCGGCCTCTTCCTGAGGCGGGAGTTCCGCTCTCATGTCGGGTGCGAGCGCAGTCCAGACCCGGGGTCTGTGGGCCCAGGACTGCGGGTGGCCCTGCGTCATTTAGCGAGGACGTGCAGGTGTCAAAGCGAGTGGACTTCCTCATGCCAAGTTCGTTGTAGAATTCCCCGTGGAGCGTCCGCGGTGCCGGAGCTTTGTCTAAGCAGAGCTTTCCTCGGGGTCTGGTCCCGCCAGCCCAGCCATATTTTTGTGAGTGTGGCGTGTGCCTGGGTCACACACACACACACACACACACACACACACCCCGGGGCACCACACACGCCCGTCACAGCCGCTTCAGGACGGCCGCAGAGCAGGCAGTTCCCACGTAGATTGTGACCTCGAGCAGATTGGCCTGGAGAACCTGGGACAATGACTGCCCTCCCCTTTGTACCTGTCGCATGAATCTTAGCAAAGGCCGGGGCCGGGGCGGCGGGGGGGGGGGGGGGTTGGCGGGGGGACAACACACAGAACCTTTGAGGAGCAGCTCTGCGGGGGGGGGCCGGGCCCTCCCAACGGGCAGTGTTCCCGGGTGACTGGGAATGTGGTCGTACACTGGTCTTTAGAACAACAATGTGTTGTTTTGAGTGTTTTATTGTAATTAAATGATTCAATGTAGGATTTTTTAAACTGGCAAAATCAAACTCTTCTTCTTGATTGTTTTTTGAGTGGGTTGTCATAGAAACAGAACAAGAAGAAACTAGGTGTTTTTGTTTCCATTTCTGCTTATTGCAGGACTTCCCAAACCAGTAATTTCACAGAAAGAACAAAGAACTAGATGAAGGATCCTGGGCCCATCATTAAAGGTCCCTCCGTTAAGGACCGTGTCCCTGTGGGAGGGTCCCGAGTGGGAGTCGGTGCCGGGGTCGCAGGGTCTGGTGCGCGTGTCCTGCGGGCACGTGAGAGGAGGATGGGATGTTGATGGGGTTGCACCCGCGACGTCATCACTGTGATCACTTAGCCTACGTTCCCACGAGGCGAGAGGGCACGGCCGATGGGCTTCGTGCTGAGGAGCACAGGCCACGCCCCCTTGCGTCCCAGTGTCCCTGTTGCCATGGCACACTGGGATCTCCTTGCTTTCCTTGCCTGGCTTTGGTAGAAGCCACGGAAGCAGAAAGAGGCAGGGAGGAGGCTGCAGGCCCGAGTCAGGGCTGTGGCACTGGGGCCGGCACAGCTCCGGTGCAGAGTGAGCTGTGCGCTGCATAACGTTTAGCGTTGCTGAGGCAGGTGCTCTGGGACGGGAGACAGTGTCCCAGCAGAGCAGTGAGTGGGGCGGGCCTCCGGCAGGACTGACAGGCGCCCGTCGCCCGCACCCCGGGCTGAGGTCCATCACCGCCTCGGCAGACGGGCGCCTGCGGCCAGCCAGCAGAACTGAGGTGCCTGTTCCTCTGCCCAGGTCCCGGTCCCGGTCCCCTCGGAGAAGAGCTCACTCTCCTGAGAGACGGAGGGAAGACAGAAGCGTGCCCACCGCCTACCGGGTGAGCAACAGCCCAGGCGTCAGCAGGAAGCGGACCCGGTCCAGGTAGGCAGCTGGGGGCTTGGGGAGGGCCTCGCTTTGAACCCGGCTGCAGGTCCTGGGAAGCCGCTGCTTTGGCGAACACTGGGCCCCTCGCAGCCCTTCTCCCTGTGGGACACGAGCACAGGGCCCTCCGCCGTGCCCAGGTCACCTGTCCGGCCACTGCCCCTCAGGACCACACACGTACCGTTACTGTTGACAGGGAAGATCAGAGGTTCGAGTCTTGAGTAAATTCCAGCAGATGACTGTGACCAGGCCAGGCCGCAGCTCCCAGCACGGCCCAGAGCAGGAGGAGGGCCTGTCGTGCCCCTGACCGCCAGCAGGGGCCTGTCTTCGCTGAGGAGAGCGAGGGAGACCGGCGCCCTTGTCTGAAAGGAGAAGCCATGGCTGGTGCACCTGGTCTGGGCCTCTGTCACCTCAGGAGGTCCCCACTCCCCCGCCCAGGGGTCTCTGGGCGCTGAGGGCTGACCTCATGCTAGAAGCCCAGGCACCACCACTGACTGGACAAGACACCTTGGCCTCTGTGCCCGTCCAGGCCTGGGGACCCAGCTGGGAGCCTGGCCTGGACAGGGCTCCCATTCCTGCCACTTGGCCAAGGGTGCATCTGGGACTCGTGCTTTATCACGTGGCGTGTGAGGTTCTTTTCTGTCCCGCGCGAGAGTGACGCAGCCCCGGCTCCAGCGGGTGGGCGGAGCGTCGCGGCCCCAGGGACAGCTGTCTGGGAAAGGCAAGGAGCGGCCGTGCCTCGGAGCCTCCATTTGGTGTTACTCGCTACCGAGTGCGTGTCAGGACCCCGGGTTACAGACCTTCCAGAGGACGGATCCCACTTCCAGGTGTGAAGCTCCCTGCCTGGGACAGAAGACGCAGCCGCCACCTGCCTGTCCATGGAGACCTGGCTGAGCAGCCTCAGGCCCTCCCTCCCCGACAGCTGCCGTCTGACAGGCCTGGCTCACGGGAACGTTCCCGAGACCGGCGAGCGCTGAGCTCCATTAATTGACAAACGTGACCGCTAAGATGTGACTCCTGAAGCAGGTCACTGTTAACATTTGAAATGTATCATCGCCTTCAGCATATGTAAAGGGCATGGTCTGAAGTTAATTCCTTGTAGCAGAAGTGCTCTCCTGACAGAAGAGTTCTGACTTCGCCCCCAGATTAAGAGATGTGGGAGAAGACAGGGTCACACTGGGCATCGTGGGGACTCGCCTGCTCTGGGACGTTGAAGTCACGCACAGCGGGCACCAGGGCTCGCCGCCACGCAAGTCCCCGCCCATGTGGCAGGAGCATAAAAGTCTACAGAGAGATTCTGGAAAATCCCCAAATATTTGGAAGTGAACACATTTTTAATTAATTGAAGGTCAAAGAAGAAATCACAAGAGAAAGTAGAAAATATGTTTTATTTCCAAGAGGAAGGGAGAGGGAGAGAGAGAAACATCATGGACTGGCTGCCTCCTGCACGCCCTGCACTGGGGATCGAGCCCGCAACCCTTTCTGGGGGAGCTGTGCTTAGAAGGAAGGTGGGAGCTTTGAGTGTTTACACTAGAAAAGGAAGGTCTGAAAACAGCGACCCACTAGAAGCTAGAGGAAGAACACACTAAGCACAGACTACACAGAAGCCAGGAAGTGATACAGATCAGAAATCAGCAACACAAACTAACCGGAAAACAGTACAAGCAAAAGTGGGCCTTTGGAATGATCAGAAAATTGGTAAATCTTTATGTGGCTTGATCAAGAGTGAAGGATCTTGCAGACATTATTAATAAGGAAGTAAAATGTTATTTGTTTGGCTCGGTGGGTAGAGCGTTGGCCCATGGACTGAAGGGTCCTGGGTTCGATTCCGGCCGAGGGCACGGACCTCAGTAGCAGCTCCTCCCGGCCCTGGTTGGGCTCCGGGGAGGCAGGTGTCCCTGTGTGACGGGTGCTGGGCCAGGAGAGCAGGCAGAGGAATGACAGCTCAGGTGGAGCGGGAACGGTGGGCTTCACATAGACACACACTGACATATGTGTGTCCTGTATGCTCGCCCCGAGCAACCGAAGAGCACCGTGAGGAACGGTGCCGTTCACCCCAGTGTCATCGTGAGGCCTCACGGGTGAGTGAGGAGCATGTGAGCCCTCGGCACTGACACAAGCGCTTCAGGTGGAATTTAAGAATGGATAGGAGAGTCCCGTCCCCATGACGACAGATCTGGCTTCCAGTCAGAATGCCACGGGCTTGGTCGAAGTTGGTCCCGGAACCCTGGTGCGCGCGCGGGAATGCCGGGGCTGGAGGCCAGGACCATCCTGGACAAGAGCAGAGCTGGAGACAGTGAGGCTGGGGCCATCGGAGGAGAGCCGGACCCCCGGACGGCTCTGCACGGAGGGCCCGCTCCGCTCCCCGCCGAGCCTGCCTGCACGTCCCACGCCTGTCAGGGCCGGCGCTGCTCTCCGCGTGATCCTGGCCCTGCCGGTGCCCGGGAGCAGCGCCAGCCCTGCGGGAGGGTGGCCAGTGGGCGTGGACATGTGACGGGGCGCTGCCGGGCTGCTGGTGGAGGGGCAGTGTGCAGGGCGGGAGCCACACACGGGACAGGGCGCTGCTCTGGGGTAGTGGTGCCACCCTGACCCCTGGAGGCCGGTGGTGGTGACCTGGGTGCTGGACAGCACTGCGGCTCTGACCAGCATGTTCCCAAGTCTCTGCGCAGACACTGCACAAGATAGGAGGGGGGTGGAGGTGGGAGACCAGGAAGGGCTCGGTGCCCTCGGGACCTTGTTTCTTTCCTGGTCCTCCCTGGGGGTGGGGGCGGGGGGAAGGCAGGGTGAGTGAGTGAGACCTGCGGGCGGGGTCAGAGGTGGGAGGTGGAGGTGCTGCCCACAGGTGACATACCGAGCCCGCACTGGGCCCGGTGGTGGGCGGTGCCCGGCTTTCATAGCTGCGATGCTTGTTGCAAACCCTCGAGTCGGCGCAGGTGACCGTGCGGGCGACAGCAGGTGCGCTTCCTCAGGCGTCTGCACGGACAGTGCCGATGGGCGAGTGGACAGACCCTGCAGGGTCGGTGCCCTCAGCATGTGTGGCTGTGAAGGGAATGGCCGGCTGCCCGTGGAAAACTCCACACCGCTTTATCTGAACCCCGCGTTCCTTCCAGAAGCCCCCACGAGAAGAAGAAGAAGCGGCGCTCACGGTCAAGGACCAAGTCCAAGGCCGAGTCCCGCTCAACGTCCCCCAGCAAGCAGGCCCCGCGCCGGCACTCTGCCCATTCGGCCAGCATCTCTCCCGTGGAGAGTCGGGGCTCCAGCCAGGAGCGCTCCAGGTAACCTCAGGACCCCGCTCCCCACACATCCCCCCCATCTTCCCCCCTCCCCCCTGCAGCAGAGTCACAGGGGTCTTTCTCCTGGCGTCAGCAGTGACGGGGGCAGGTGGGCCGCCCGCATCCACAGGACGGACACAGTCCTCAGACGCAGGGAGGGGCTTCCCGCTGGTCCCAGGGTGGGCACAGTCGCTCCCCGTGCCTCACAGCACCCGACACTCCTGTCCTCACTCGGCATCCGGGTGGGGCCCCATCCACACCCCTCACTCCAGACCTCAGGCTGCGGTGAGGACTGCGTCCATGCTGGTTGTCGCGTGCTCGGCCAGCCAGCAGCGCCCACCGCGTCCCTGGGCCCGAGGGTGGCTGTGAGGGCGGCATGTGCTGGTCTCGCTGGCGTCTGAGTGACGCTCTGCCCTGTCTGCCGCAGGGGCGTGTCTCAGGAGAAGGAGGGGCAGATCTCCTCGGCCATCGTGTCTTCTGTGCAGAGCAAGATCACTCAGGTGAGAAGGCGTCCGCCTCCCCATCCTCCTCTCACAGGGGCTGGCGGGTCCCCAGGCCGCCCCGGGCGAGGCAGACACCCCGGGGTGACCTGGCAGCCTGCCGCCCCCAGTGGGACGTGCTCAGCCACACCCGTCTTCCCAGGCCGGCCTTGGTCTCCGCCCGCCAGCTTTCATAAGTCACTGCCCGCCGATGGCCCACCTCCGGGTCTCAGTGCAGCTCCCAGAAGTCCCTCTGTCTCTCTCCTCCCACAGGACCTCATGGCCAAAGTCCGAGCGATGCTCGCTGCCTCCAAAAACATGCAGACCAGTGCCTCCTGAGACGCCCTGGCGGCCGGGGCCACCTCGGCTCGGGCCGCATGGAGCCATCACCACTCCCCAGGTGTCCGTGGACAGTGGCGGGTTTTGTAAATTCATTTTTGATGACAATTTCAGTTTAAGATTTTTGACCAGCAGTCTCTTACCTGTATATTTGTAAATAATATCATGTTTCTGTGAAAATGTATTATCAATAAAAATGGGAAGAAAACACCTTTTCTAGCTACCAACTGGCGGCTCCTTGCTTGTGTGGCTTGTGTGTTCACACATGTCGTCTGTCACTGGATCACACACCGTCACGTATGCACACCATGGTGTGTGCCCAGCAGGGAGGTTCGCTGGCTCAGGGCCCCGACTGGGGTGCGTTCACGCCGTCTCGGCCGCTGAGCAGAGGGCAGTGGCCCCAGGAGGTCACGTGCCCAGGTTGTAGGCTCGATCCCCAGTGGGGGGCGGGAACAGGGGTGCCTGTGGCAGGCAGCGACCAATCGATTCTCTCATCATTGATGTTTCTCTCCTTTCCTCTGAAATCAATAAAAATACATTTAAAAAATAAAAGGAAATAGCGCTCTTGCTTCTCCAGGAGCCACAGCCCAGCCAGCACCACCGCAGTCACGGCCCCAGATGGCCCGGGAGCAGTTTCCGATCTCTTACTGTCACAACGTGTGTTCACCTTCTCGTGCAAAGACAGGCGTGCTTTTCTAGGGTGCACGCCGAGAACGCTGGGCCCTGGGAAATGCACTTACTAAATTTTAATCGGTTCCCCAGGGGCCTGCGAGCGAGGCTGTACCAGCTGGTCCTCGCTCCCCGGGCGAGCATGTGCCACACGCCTTCTTCACCAGCGCCCATCGGAGGGAGCAAAGCAGCCCCGGGGCTTGGCTTCTGGCCACGTTCAAACCCCAGAATTCAGTGGTGGCTCGAAGGGGACCCCACCTGGTGCCACAGGGTCCCTCCCCGTGGGGCTCGGCCCCCGACGTCCTCGGCCCCCACACCGCTCACAGCCCCCCTCCCGGCCTGTCTGGGGAGAACCCTGTCTGTAGGTCCTTGCTGTGTCTATTTGGTTTTTTTTCTTTAATCCTCATCCGAGGATATTTTCCCATTGATTTTTGGAGAGAGTGGGAGGGAGGGGGAGAGACAGAGAGAGAGAAACATGGATATGAGAGACTCCTCAATTGGTTGCCTCCTGCACACACCCATACCAGGGCAGGGGATGGAGCCTGCGACCGAGGTTCATGACCTTGACTGGATTTGAACCTGGGCCCCTTCAGTCCGCAGGCCGATGCTCTGTCCACTGAGCACACCAGCCAGGGTGAGGCCCTTCCTGTGTTTGTGACCCCAGGCCACTGTCCTCACAGGCCACCTCTCGTCATGGCCCTTCCAGGTTGGCCCCGCCACAGTGCCTCGTACGGCGCCTCGGCCAGCGTCCCCTCGCAGTCTCGGATGCAGGCAGAACCGGTCCACAGGGGGGACTCGGGTGCCTCCCCTGGACCCCTTGATCCAGCCCTGCCTGCCACCCACCTCCCTGCCTCAGACCTCAGCACCTCCACTTCCTTTTGGTAAACAATATTTTTATTGATATCAGAGAGGGAGAGAGGAACATCCACCATGAGAGGGAACCATGGATCGGCTTTCTCCTGCACGCCCCCCATTGGGGATGGAGCCTGCAACCCGGGCCTGTGCCCTGACCGGAATCGAACTGTGATCTCCAGCCGGGCCCTCCACTTCCTTTTTAGCAAACCCCTCCTTCCCAGGTCCATGCACTCGGTCTCCCCAGCACACATGACCCAAGCGAGCTGGGTGGGTGGGTGCGGGGGGGGGGGGCAGCTGCCTGGTGCCGTCTTTGCTGCTTTTGGAGGAATCTTGCCGGAGGATGCAGCCCACGCTGAGGGAGCGACTTGACCCAGCCTCACCTGACGTCAGCGTGTCCTGGGATGTCCCAGCGAAAGGCGCCCATCAGTTCCCTTCCTTGGCGCCCCAGTGCGAGCTGGGTTTCTGCCAGTGGCAGCGACACTGTCCCAACGCACGCACGTGAGCAACCTGCGGGGATGTGCTGGGGAGCGTCACGGATGCCGGGGCGCAGAACGGTTTTCCAAAGCAGGTGAAGCAGGTGGGCCGTCTCCAGAAGGGGCTGCCGAGGCCCAGGCTCTGGGAGGGACAGGGACAGGAAGGGGGGGGGGGCGGGGCGTGAGGAGGGGACTCTGCCTGGAACCCAGCCCCCAGCCCCTCAGATTGGGAGACCAGGATTCAGTGGAAGGGCCTGGGCCTCGGTTTCCCTGTCTGTACAATGGGACTGCATCCTAACACCAGCTGTGACCACGGGTGAAGGGGGAGAGAGGAGACCCAATAGGAGGGGTGTGTCTGCACTGGGACGTGGCAGCCCCGCACGGCAAGTTCCTTAACTTCTCTGGGCCTCGTCTCCTCGTGGGAAGCGGGAATCGCAGTTTTAAGGAGATGTTGTGAGAAGAGAATGCGATTCCATACGGGAGGCTCTGAGCATGCGCGACACACACACAAACTACCAACAGGTCAGCTCTTCCCCTGCCCAAACCCACGGTGACCTCAGACCCTCCCCAGCTGACCCCGCCGCCCCCAAACTTCCACCCGGCCCCCCTCCCCTCCCTCGCTCACCTCCGCCCCTCAGGGCCTCAGCCCCCAGCCTCAGCCCCGACCCCACCGCTCCCGCCACCCACCTCCAGCCCCTTCCACTGCGGTGCAGGGGCGCCACCTAGCGGTCGCTAGGAGTGCGGCTGCCGCGCGGGGTCCGGGAGGGAGCCGGGGCCCGCTCTTGGAGCGGGGGGGCCCGGACCCCGGATTCCGCGCCCACGCGCACGGGACCGGGTGGGGGCACCAGACAAACTCCTTCCTTCGGGCGCCGCAGCCGCCCCTGGGGGACTCGCGGCGGGCGCGGGGGTTCCGAACATCCCCCGCGTGGAGCGGGCCCTTTAAGGATGTGGGCGGGGCGCCCGGGTGGCCACATTAGCATATATTAGCATGCCCCGCCCCCGCCCCTCCGCTGGGCAGCTCAGTCGGCCAGGAGCGGCGCGCGGGGCACTCGGGACGCGGGGCGCGGGGACCTCCACGCTGCCCGCCCGCCCTGCGATCGCGATGCCCGGGCCGCCGCTCCCCCGGACGCAGGTCCCGCCGCTGCCGCTGCCGCTGATGTTGCTGGTGCTGGCGGCCTGCGGGGGCCGCACCGCGCCCGCACCCCGCGCCGAGGACCTCAGCTTGGAGGTGGTGAGTGCGCAGCCGCGAGGCGCTCCCGGGCGGGCTGACCATCGTGCGCCCTGGACCCATTTCCCGGGCAGCTAAGCCTCGGCGGCGCCGGGCTGAGTGCGGGACGCGCGCGCACCGGGTCTGGGAACAGGCGCCGGTCCCCTCCCCGCCCAGTGTGCTCGGAGCGCGCTGCAGCCGCAGGAGCCCGCGGAGGGAGGGGAGCGGGGGTCGCCTGGCCCGAGCCCCATCCCCGGCTCGGAGCGGCCCCGAAGGGGGGGGGTCCCAAGCAGGGGGCACAGGCGTCGCAGCCCGGGGAGCAGTGCGCCCCGCGCGTGTTCCGGGAAGGGCGGGAGAGGGGCGCACACCCACACACGAGGAGAGGCCGGGGCTGCGGATTGTGGGCGCCCGGGACGCCGGCGGTTCTCGAGTTAGCTGGGTGGAGGGTGGGGGAGCCAGGAAACCGGCCCCAGTCCCGCACCGGGAATGCTCTTGGCCCTGCGCCACCCCCACTTGCACTGTTAGGGCGCCCAGCCTGGCTCTGCCGCCCCCACGGCCCTGCCCTGAGCGCGATAGGGTCCCCCTGCCGGTCCCAGGCTCGGCTGCAGCCCCACCGCCTTCCCCAGCGCCCACGTCCTGCAACACCAGCTGTCCCACTGGCTTGGGAGCCGCACCGGAGGCGGCGGCAGTGGCCTCTCTCCACACCCCCTCCCCCGTGCAGCCCGCCAGGCTTGGAGCCTCCTCTGCACCTGGAGGTTGAGATCAGACTGGATGTGTCTGCCACCCCCGGCTCCTCCGGAGGCCAGGCCAGGGCGCTGATGCATGAAGCAGGTCCCTTCTGAGGTTCCTGCCCCGCAGCTGCCCTCCCTGCACCCAGGGACCTGGGCCAGGACCCTTGGCCCCACGGTGGGCAGCCTCCTGCAGGGGCGCTGGCGGCCCCTCTCCCACGGCATCCGGGAGCTCCAGGTGGATTTCGGGTGGAAGGGGGGGTGCATCTGGGTGTCATCTGCACCCCGTACTGGGCAGGACTTGGCCACAGGTTCTGGATGACGAGCAGGCTCTGGGCACCCCGCCTGACTGCCCAGCCTCTGAGCCACCGGGAGGGGTGCAGCCAGGAGCTGGGGTCTCCCAGCCACCCTGCCTCTGAGATTGGGCGCCTTCACCCCACCTCCTCCCGGCTCTTTAGGGCTGGGGGTTCCGGGATCCGTCCCCCTGGGGTGCACACTCTGGGAACATCCCGTTCCCGTCTGGGCTGAGTGACCGTACAACCCAGGCCTGCAAGGCTCCTGGGGGCCACGGGCAGGGGATGGGGCTCCGGTCCAGCCAAGTTCGTCCCTCAGACCCAATGCAGCTCCGAAGTTTACCCCGGGCGCCCGGGGAGGGAGTGAGCGGTCAGGCACCTTCCTCCCAGCCCCGGCCTGGGTGCGCCTCCTCCCCCTGCTCCCAGGGGCTCTCTCCAGCACCCAGGGGTCACCCGGATGTGCTGGGCAGGGAAGGGGGGGCGGGGGAGGGGACATGGCTCCCCAGCCTCGAGCCCAGAGACTGCCTGGTCCTGTGGGGAGAGAGAGCAGAGGACGCTGTCCTTGCTGGGGAAGCCCCCACCCCAGGGAGCCCACCCGCCCCCCTGGTGTGGGAGAAGCCGGCCTGCCTGCCTCTTGCCCCGGGTTTGTGGACACGGGGCGCCCTCTGGTGGCCGTCGGGGGAATGGCGCATCCCAGCCTGAGCCCAGAGATGCAGGAGGAGCCGAGACAACGGGGATTTATGGGGGAGTGGGGGGTTCCCTCCCGCGCCCTCTTCAGACCAGTGGGCAGGGGGGGGGCGGGCTGGATGCTCAGGTCTGCGGCCGCCAGTCAGGAGAAGGGTCCCTTTGTAAGTGCCACCCGGCGTCACCCAGACGGTGGCCTGGCAGTGGGGCTCCCCCAGCCCAGCCTCGGCTCTAGCTGGACTGAGGCTGCTGCGCCCGCGCTGATGGGTGCTGTCGGCCGGCTGTGCCCTCCTGGGCCTCAGGGTCTCACCCTTTTGGGTTGGTGATGCCCACGCCGGGCCCCAAGGCTCCCCTCTCTCCCTGGGTCCCCGGGATCCTTCCCCAAGGGCCTGGGCCCCGGAACCACCCTCAGTCCCTCGTGTCCAAGGGTGGCCACCTGCTGCCCACCTGTGTGCCTCTGTCCACACTGCACAGTCTGCCCGGCCACAGCTCACTGCACGGTGTCACGCCCTGCAGCCGCTGGGCCAGGCGGTGGCGGGAGCGTGTGAGGGCTCAGGCCCTGCGGGAGGTTCCCCACGTGCCTCTAGACCAGCGGTTCTCAACCTGTGGGTCACGGCCCCTTTGGGGTTCGAACGACCCTTTCACAGGGGTCACCTAAGACCATCGGAAAACACATCTATAATTACACATTGTTTTTGTGATTAATCACTATGCTTTAATGATGTTCAATTTGTAACAATGAAAATACATCCTGCATGTCAGATATTCACATGACGATTCATAACAGTAGCAACATGACAGTTATGAAGTAGCCACGAAAATAATGTTATGGTTGGGGGTCACCACAACATGAGGAACTGTATGAAAGGGTCGCAGCCTTAGGAAGGTTGAGAACCACTGCTCTAGAGTGTCCACTCCCGGCTGCAGCCTCTGATGCCGTGGCCTCGCACCGCATGGCCTGTTGGTGGAACGTTTGCTGCCTGACGCCCAGATGGGGAATGGGGGTCTGTGGCTGAGACTGTGCGTGAGGGTGGCGGGGACGGGCGGCACCCTCAGTGGCCCGGGGGCTGCCAGGGGCTGAGCAGGACCGGGGCCGGGGGGGGGGGCGGGGGGGGCGGTGAAGGGAAGTGGCAGCCAGGTCCTCGCTGGGAGCACCCTGTCCCCCTCCCGGGGCCGGCACAGGGTGGGGGGTGGCAGGGGGGGACAGTCACCCTGGCCTCGGCCTGTGGCCTCTGGACCCAGCACCCCCAAGAGCCGTGGACCCCGTGGGGGCTCAGGATGGAGTCATGGGCCTGGCAGGGGGCCAGGTATATGCCTGGCAGCTGCAGCCAAAGAAACTGGCCCAATTCCCTCCACCAGGAGCCAGGGCGCAGGGAAGGGTTAATGGAGAGGCGAAGGAAGGGGAGGGGAGGGAGGGGAATCCAAGGCCCCTCCCCCACACCCCGGGGCGCTTGCATGCAAATGGTGGGCAACTCCTGAGTTCAGGCTCTGGGCTGGCGGCCAGCGCTGGGGTACTGAGAGGCCTTTGTGGGCTTTGGTGTGGGAGCCAGTGGGGCCG
Organism: Myotis vivesi; assembly: GCA_035771395.1. Lineage (NCBI taxonomy): Eukaryota > Metazoa > Chordata > Mammalia > Chiroptera > Vespertilionidae > Myotis > Myotis vivesi. Next base: position 27,706,082 of record JAWPEG010000010.1, read on the forward strand.
GGGGAGGACCGAGCTGGACGCCTGCGGTTGAGCCGGGAGGGTGCCCGATGATCCCCTTTCATCCTGCGGAACCCAGGCTGCTGCTCAGCAGCCTGTGACCTAAGTGCTGGCCTCAGTCTGCTCATCTGGACAATGGGGCCATGAGAACAGGGCTGGGGGGGGAGGGGGGGTGGGGGCGCAAACTGGGTGATGCCCTGAATGGCTTACGGCAGCATCTGGCAGGTGGGGGGTCGGGGGAGGCAGACAGGGAAGGCTGAGATGATTTGGGGTTCAGCAGTGTTCTGTGACACAGCGCCATCTGCAGGCACTGCCGGGGGTGCGCCCAGCATCCCTGAGTTTTTGCCTCCTCGCTCAGGGCGAAGCTGCAGGCGGGTGAAAGGTGATGCTGACAGCCTCTGGGCTGCTCTGGAGTGAGAAGTTGCGGACAGGATCAGACAGGCAGTTGCTCCTCAGATGCCTCCCTCCCTCTGCCCGCCCCTCGGTCCAGGTCCCTGTCCGCTCCCTGAACTTCCCGGGCCGGTCCTGCCTCGGGGCCTTTGCACGAGCCACCGGGCCCCTGGCCAGCTGCTTCCCATCCCTCGGTCATCCTCGAGCACCAGCTGAGGGTCCTCACCTCCGGTAGCACAGCGGTTACGGGAATCGGCCTGAGGCCAGACGGCCCCGTCTTGCTGCGGGTCCGCGGGCGAGTGTCCTGACCTCTCAGCGCCCCGGTTTCCTCCGCTGTGAAGTGGGGATAGCGGCGCCCACCTCACAGGTTGACTCAGCGGCTCTTCAGCGAGCGCCTGCCGGGTGCCAGGCACACGCACACGCCACAGACACGCACCCCGTCCCCTCGCAGTGTTCCCCGGGGGTGCGGTGAGCACGGACGGTGTCCGACCACCTTGGCGTCCGGACCCCTCGTCCTCGTCATTGTCTGTGATGTCATCGCTGCCGTCGCTCAGTGTGGGCACCTCCCTCGGACGGTGGGGCGTCCCCGGGTCTTTTCTGTCACCCCGGCGCCTGCCTCCGTGAACTCTTGGCATGGCTGCGTCGATGCAGCGAGAGGGGGCCTGGGCCCCGGCTTCCTCGGCTGTAAGTGGAGATGCCGGTCACCCCGTCGGGTGCAGAGCGGACACGGAGCAGGTGCTGGCCGGGCTCAGCTGCACTTAGTTTATTTCGTTTGTTTTATTTTATGAATATATTTTTATTGGTTTCAGAGAGGAAGGGAGAGGGAGAGGGATAGAAACATCAATAATGAGAGAGAGTCATGGACCAGCTGCCTCCTGCACGCCCCACACTGGGGGTCGAGCCCGCAGCCCAGGCCTGTGCCCTGACCGGGAATCGAACCCTGACCTCCTGGTTCCGAGGTGGACACTCAACCACTGAACCACACCGGCCGGGCTGCAGTTACTGTTGTTGGGGGAGGGGGGGCCTCAACCACATCCGCAGCCACCTCTGGGCCTCAGTTTCCTGTCTGTGCAATGGGGCCAATGCTCGTCAGACCAGGAGGCTGGGGGTCCACTTAGCGCTGGAATGGGGGGCGGGGGACGGACAGTCCAGCCACCGGTCCCCGCGGAGCCGCCAAACCCGGGCCGGGCGGCCGCAGGCACCTCGTGGGGACCGGGTGTGCCCCACGGGCACCGGGGCAGCAGGACGCTGGCAGCGGCTTCACTGTGGCCCCGCGCCCCCTGCCTGCAGCTCGGCTCCCCTGCGCCTCCCCCGCCCGGTGACCACAGCGGAGGGGAGAGCTGCCGGGGACCCGCGCACAGTAGGGCGCCCAGCGGCGCTTCTTGTTGCCCAGCAGCCCCAGCGGTGAAACAGGCCCGGCAGGTGCCTGGCCCGAGGGCCCTGGGCGGGCGCAGTGAGGGGTCCTAAGCGCCTCTGGGGTGGCGGCTGCACCCCCAGAAATGCACTGACGTCACTGGGAATTGAGGGGGTGCGCGGCGGTGACCAATGCAAACCCGGAGCGCGGAAAGGCTGGGGGCCCGCGTCTGGGGGTGCGGTCAGGGCGCCCCTCTCCGGCCTCTGTGTCCGTCTGTCCACCCGCCCGGCGGGGGGAGGGGCCGTGGGGGAGCGTCTCCGAGGCCCTGGGGGTGCGGGAGGCACGGGGTTGGGCACCAAGGGCTGGGCGCCCTCGCCCCCCCCCTGCCCGCGGCCCTGCCCCCTCCGCCTTCTAGAAGGTTCTGCCACCCTCCCCGGTGCAGCCTGCTGCCCTGGAGACGGGCGTGTGGGTGCCTTGGCGACCGCGGAGGGCGATGGGGGCGGGGAGATCGGGTGGGTGCACAGGTGGGGGTTCCCCCCACCCCCCCAGCCGACGTGACCCGCCCACCAACCCAACCTTGCGGGCTCCTAGGTGGGGGCGGGGCCTGTCGGGGGCGGGGCCTGTCGGGGGCGGGGCGGCCTTGGCTCTGGGACCTGGGCGGTTGGGCACCGTCGCCTCCGCAAGGACAGAGCTTGGGGGCGGCTCCCGCCTCCCCGGTCCGCACCCCCCTCCCCGGGGCCTCCTCTGACATTTCAAGTTTGTTAACTGCGAGGAGAGAAACCCCGGCCACGGGCACCTTCCTGCGTCCCCCGGACTGGGATGCGCTGCAAGGAAGGGGCGCAGGGTGGGGGCGCAGGGTGGGGGGGCGCGCAGGATGGGGCGCGCAGTGGGGGGCGCAGGGTGGGCGCGCAGGGTGGGGGGGCGCGCAGTGGGGGGCGCAGGGTGGGGGGCTGTTTTAGACGTCCGGTCCCCACGGCCCCCTCCCTGCTCCGCGAGGCTGACNGTCGGGGGCGGGGCGGCCTTGGCTCTGGGACCTGGGCGGTTGGGCACCGTCGCCTCCGCAAGGACAGAGCTTGGGGGCGGCTCCCGCCTCCCCGGTCCGCACCCCCCTCCCCGGGGCCTCCTCTGACATTTCAAGTTTGTTAACTGCGAGGAGAGAAACCCCGGCCACGGGCACCTTCCTGCGTCCCCCGGACTGGGATGCGCTGCAAGGAAGGGGCGCAGGGTGGGGGCGCAGGGTGGGGGGGCGCGCAGGATGGGGCGCGCAGTGGGGGGCGCAGGGTGGGCGCGCAGGGTGGGGGGGCGCGCAGTGGGGGGCGCAGGGTGGGGGGCTGTTTTAGACGTCCGGTCCCCACGGCCCCCTCCCTGCTCCGCGAGGCTGACTGTCCCTCCCCAGCTTCTCATGGGGGCCGGAGGGCGCCCCCAATCCGCCCCCCCAACCCCCCTCCCCCTCACACAGGCCCTGAACCTGGCTCCTGGGACAGCCCGTTTTAATCCATGTTATTTATTTTTGTTCATCCTCACCCGATATATTTTTCCCATTGATTTTTAGAGAGAGTGTAAAGGAGGAGGAGAGAAGGAGAGAGACACATCGATGGGTTGCCTGCCCCGTGGGCCCTGACCAGGCTGGGGTTCAAGCCTGCAGCTAGGTACATGCCCTCGACCGGAATCGAACCCACGACCCTTCGGTCCCAGGGCCGATGCTCTAACCAGTGAGCACCCAGCCAGGGCTCATGACTGTTTTAAAATGTGATTGTCTTAGGCGTCCTTCCCCCCTTCCCCCCACACTTCACCTCCTGGGGAGGGGGGGCAGGTGGTGGACTCCCAGGGGCAGGAGTGTGTGGGGACACAGCTCCCGCTGCCTGTGCGGGAGCTGAGGGAGGGGCCAGAGGGGCCTCGTGGGTAAAGGAGGGCTGGGCTGGGCTGGGCTGGTGTTGATGGGGCTGGCGAGGCGGGGAGCCCCCACCCCACCCGGGGCCCCCACCCACCCCTCCCTCGCTCTCCACCCCAGGAGTGGCTGAGCAGGTTCGGGTACCTGCCCCCCGCGGACCCCGCCACCGGGCAGCTGCAGACGCAGGAGGAGCTGAGCAAGGCCGTGGCCACCATGCAGCGCTTCGCTGGCCTGGAGGCCACCGGGGTCCTGGGTCAGTCCGAGCCCGAGCTGGGGCCTGGTGTCCCCACCCCTCCTCCCTGTGCCCCCACCTGCTGGGGGGTGGGGTTAGAGACCCACGCGGGAGCCCCTCTGTCACCGTCACCTCCCCCCAGGGGTGGGCACAACCACACACAGACCCGGCTCCACACTCTCTGCCTGACTCCTGCCTGTGGGGTGCCAGCCAGTGTGGCCCAAATGCCCAGCTTTCCAAGAGGAACCAGAAATCTGGGGGGGAGTTAGTGAGCACCCCACTTTTTAAAAAATATTTTTATTTCAGAGAGGAAGGGAGAGGGAGAGAGAGAAACATCCATGATGAGAGAGGATCATGGATCAGCTGCCTCCTGCACGCCCCCACTGGGGATGGAGCCCGTAATGCGGGCCTGTGCCCTGACCAGGAATCGAACCCTGACCTCCTGGTTCACAGGTCGATGCTCATCCCCTGAGCCCCGCCGGCCGGGCCCAATTCCAATTTTGTAAAGACCCTCGTCAGGGATGGCCCTGAGTTAGTCGCCCGTCCCCACCAATGTGCTGTGGGGACCCGGGCAGGGCTGAGCTGGTCCGGCTCCTGACCCTGCACCCCTCCCCCCTGCAGACGCGGCCACCCGGGCGCTGATGAGGACCCCGCGCTGCTCCCTGCCCGACCTCCCGGCCCCAGCTCGGAGGAGGCGCCAGGCCCCGGCCCCGACCAAGTGGAGCAAGAGGAACCTTTCGTGGAGGTGGGTGACGGGCTCCCCCGCCTGCCCGGCCTTGGTGCTGGGGGCCTGCTGAGCACCCCGCCCCTCGGGGCTCCAGGCCGTGGGGGCTCGTTCTTGGTCCTGGGGCCGGAAGTCGGAGATCCGGGGTCACAGGGCTGGCTCCTCCCAGACCCTGAGCGGGGGTCCGCCGGCCATCACTGCCGTCCCTGCCCCGTCCTCAGAGGCCCCGTCCTCTGTGTGTCCTTTCTCCTCGGGGACGCTCTCCATGGCTTTAGCGGGTGACGTCCAGGATGGTCTCGTCTTAATCCCTACCTTTATTTTTAAAAATATATTCTTGTTGATTTCAGAGAGGACAGGAGAGGGAGGAAGGGAGAGAGAGAGAGAGAAACATCCATGGTGAGAGAGAATCATGGATCGGCTGCCTCCTGCACGCCCTGCACTGGGGATCGAGCCCACAACCCGGGCCTGTGCCCGACTGTACTTCCTGGTTCATGGGTCCACGCTCAACCACGGAGCCTCTCTACCATCAAACCCCATTTCCAATAGGGTCCCGACACCCACCCCGGGGACAGGGCGTCCCTGGGAGCGCGCTGCAGCCTGGTGGGGGCGCGGCCTGTCCCCGTGACCCGACCCCTGGCCCTGACCCCTGGCTCTGACCCCGCCCGCCCAGGGTCCGCACGTTCCCGAGGGACTCGCCCCTGGGCCGCGACACGGTGCGTGCGCTCATGCACTACGCCCTCAAGGTCTGGGGCGACATCACGCCCCTGAACTTCCACGAGGTGGCGGGCAGCGCGGCCGACATCCAGATCGACTTCTCCACGGCCGACCACAACGACCCCTACCCCTTCGACGGCCCCGGCGGCACCGTGGCCCACGCCTTTCTCCCCGGCGACCACCACACCGCGGGGGACACCCACTTCGACGACGATGAGGCCTGGACCTTCCGGTCCTCAGGTGCTGAGCCCTGGGGACCCCACATCACTCGGGGGCCCCCATGGACCCCGGAGGCTGCAGGAAGCCACACCGACCCTGTGAAGCGTCCAGACCCCGGGCACGGGAACAGCTGGGCAGTTCCAGTTCAGGGCGACTCACCCCCATCGTGGACAGGGACGCCACCGGGCGGCCGGGCTGGGCTGGGTGTGTGGGCCTGGGGCTCCATGTCCTCTGGCTCAGCAGCTTGTCCTCGCCTGGTCTCATCTCCCAGGAGGTGTGGGTGCGGGCAGGCAGGGAGGAGAGGCCGCATGGGGTTCCTCCACACACAGGCCTTACGAGGGTCCTGGTCCGTGGGGTGCAGGAGTCCTACGCCGGTCCCTGCACCCTGGGCCCAGATGGGCCTGTACAGAAAGTAAACCCCCAACACCCGGCCCGTGGGCACCGCACCTCGCCGTCCCGTGGTTCATTCTTCCCTATGTCCCCAGATGCCCACAGCATGGACCTGTTCGCGGTGGCCGTGCATGAGTTCGGCCACGCCATTGGGCTGAGCCACGTGGCAGCCACGCAGTCCATCATGCAGCCCTACTACCAGGGCCCGGTGGGCGATCCGCTGCACTACGGGCTCCCCTACGCGGACCGGGTGCGAGCCTGGCAGCTGTACGGTGAGTGCCCCCCCCCCTCGGGAGCCAGCGCGGGTGCCCCGAGGACGGGGACAGAGGCTGGGGAGCCCCTGGCACCTGCCTGGCGCATACCTGTGTGGAACAAGCGGATGCAATCCCAGACTCACTCCGGAGCTTCAGAGCCCAGGCAGGATTCCGCGTCCAGGCCCCAGGTGGTCTCAGCTGTGACAGCTGGCGTGATGGTGCCGGGCGGGGCACAGCCCTCGGGTGTGGCCGGCCGAAGGCGCCCTCTGCTGGGGACGCCTGGGAAGTGCAGCGGAAGGAGGCCCAGCCTGGTGAAGTCCCTGTTCACCCTCCAGGCCACCTCCCTGGTGTCCTCCCCACACCCATCGCCCTCTGGCATCTGGGTTATTTTAGTGTAAAATTTACCGTTAAACTTTCTTTTTTAATTTAGGGAGAGGGAGGGAGAGAGAGAGAGAAAATCAATGATGAGAGAGAGCCATGGACCAGCTGCCTCCTGCACACCCCGCACTGGGGATGGAGCCCGCAACCCGGGCCTGTGCCCTGACCGGGAATTGAACCCTGACCTCCTGGGTCCTAGGTTGACGCTAAACCCCTGAGCCTCGCCGGCCAGGCACAGTTAGCACTTTAAAGTGCACCATCCGACATGGACACACCCACAATGCAGTGCAGCCAGGAGCGTCCCCGCCCTGTGCGCGGGCCTGTCCGGCTCCTGCTGTAGCCGGTGCTGACTCCGGGGCACCGCAGGCCCGTCTGCCCAGCGGCCTCGGGGCCGCCCCGGGGTTCCTGGAAGCGGGCTGGGACTGGAGGGAGGCGGGCGCACTGGGTTCCATGCGGCCACCCTGTCTCCGCAGGCGTGCGGGAGTCTGTGTCCCCCACGGCACAGCCGGACACGGCCGAACCTGCGGAGCCCCCCCTCCTGCCGGAGCCCCCTGACAACCGGCCCAGCACCCCGTACGTGTAAGTCCGTCTCCCCTGCAACAGCGCCCCCCCACCCTCAGTAGTGACTGGGCGCCCTGAACCCCAGGCTTTTCCGAGAAAAGCACCGTTCTGTGCACTGAGCCCTGAGCGAGGCATCGATGATGAGAATCACTGACCAGCTGCCTCCTGCGGGCCCCACACTGGGGATCGAGCCCACAACCCGGTCAGGGCAATGAACTGTGACCTCCTGGTTCATAGGTCGATGCTCAATCCCTGAGCCCCGCCAGCCGGGCTGCTTTTCTCTCTCGATGCAACTCCTGCGGGTCCCAGGGCTCAGGCGGGACGTGGGGCTCCCGCCCACCGCTCTCTCTGTCCGCAGGCCCGGGAAGGACGTGCCTCACAGGTGCAGCACCCACTTTGACGCGGTGGCCCAGATCCGCGGCGAGGCCTTCTTCTTCAAAGGTAGCCCCGCGGAGCCCAGCGCCAAGGGGTGGGAGGGGGCCCCGAGCCGGGCGGCCTCCCGCAGCTGTGCCGCTGTCCCCGCAGGCCGGTACTTCTGGCGGCTGAACCGGGACCGGCACCTGGTGTCGCTGCAGCCGGCGCAGATGCACCGCTTCTGGCGGGGCCTCCCGCCGCACCTGGACGGCGTGGACGCCGTGTACGAGCGCACCATCGACCACAAGATCGTCTTCTTCAAAGGTGGGCCCCCACCGGCTGCCCGCACCCCACCCCGAGCTCACATGGCACGGGGGGCAGCCGGTGGTATGCTCCGGGCACGGAGCGGAGACCAGCCGTGCGTGTGTGTGCCTGCCCGTGTGTTTGCTGAGCACCGGCTCTGTGCCCCGCACTGGGAGGTGCTGTAGGTACAGGGTGTGGGGGGAGGGGGCAGCGCGGGCCCAGGAAGAGCAGCCACAGGGATGAGGAAGTTCGTTCCAGGTCGACCTGGGGGAAACAGTGTTCCAGGCAGAGGGAACAGCCGTGCAAAGGTCCTGGGGCAGGAACGGTCCAGCCGAGTGCGGAGAGGGGACGAGACTGGAGCCAAGAGAGGGGCAAGGATGCAGGCCTTGGAAGTGCGTGGGGATCATCGCCAGGCCCTGGTGTCGGTCGGGGATGGCAGGTGCACCCCCACACCTGCTCCTGGGGAGCACGCTGTCCGTTTGGGGAGAAGGCAGGATGGGCCTGTAGCAGGTGCCTGAGACTGTGGCCCGTCCTCCGTCACATGCAGTGTGTGTGTGTGTGCAGAGGCTGCTGTGTTTTGGGGTGACAGGCTCCCCAGCCTGGCCTCCGGGTGGTGTGTGGGGCCCAGGGTTGGCCACAGTCACAGTAGCACCTTCTGGACTCGATTCTTCCTCAACCTGTGAAAACTGGGGGTTCCCCACGATCACCCGCAGCTCCAGCTCTGAACTGTCAGGCAGGGTGGCCCCCGGGGCCTGAGCTGTGCCCCGCCCCCCCCTTCCCCCACCACCGGCCTCACAGCCCTGACCCCGTGTCTGTGCGGAACCATCACCTCCTTCACCTCCTCCCCGGCTCACAGGCACTACAGCCGTTTAAAAAATTTTTACATATATTTTTGTTGATTTCAGAGAGAGGGAGAGGGAGAAGGACAGAAACATCAGTGATGAGAGAGAATCACTGCTCAGCTGCCTCCTATACGCCCCCCACTGGGGATGGAGCCCCCACCCGGACCTGTGCCCTGACCTGGAATCGAACCCTGACCTCCACAGCCGGCTTTTTTAAAATTGATTTTTAGAGAGAGAGGAAGGGAGAGGGAGAGAGAAAGAAACATCGATGTGATAGAGAAGCACTGATTGGCTGCCTCCTGCACCCCCCACCCCCGACCAGGGATGGAGCCGCGCCTGGGCCTGGGCCCTGACCCCGAATGGAACCGTGGCCTGTGGTGCCCAACCCGCTGAGCCGCACGGGCCGGCCTGTGGCTTTGCTCACGATCACAGAGGCTGAGCCTCTTTTCAAGCCGCTCACGTCTCCTCCAGTGAACCCTTGCCCAGGGCTCCGTCCAGCAGAGCATTTCTAAGTGTGTTGCTGCTCTTCCCCGAACAGCAGGCTTGGTGACTGCCACCCGGAGGGGAGGGCGTGCCGTCCCCCACCCGGCCCTCGGCCTCACGTTCCCGCCCTCCTTCTGGGCAGACCGGAGTCCAGGGTGCGTCCGAGCCTCCTGGACCGCCTTCCGCAGTGTAACCAGGGACGCGCAGCCTGGGGGGTGGCTCGGCATCTGCTCGTGCCAACGTCCGACGGGTGCATGCGCCTGCCCGCCTGGACCCCGACTGGCAGCCTGTCCTCTCCGCACTCAGCCGCTCCCAGGCCCCTCCTCGCGGGAGCCGAGAAGGCAGAGCAGATAGAGGGCCTCTCAGGGCCGGGGCTCAGCCCATGAAGTGGCTGCCTCCTCAGAACTGGCGCTCGGGCTGCTGTCAAGTGGAAGGACCCTGTGCCGGGCCCAGACAGGTGTCGGGCAGGGGCAGGTGTGAGGCCCAGACAGGTGTCGGGCAGGGGCAGGTGTGAGGCCCAGACAGGTGTCGGGCAGGGGCAGGTGTGAGGCAGGTGCAGGTGCGTGGGCCTGTAGTAGGTGCTCAGTAAACACTCGTGAGCACTGGTGGGCGCTGCGGGGGGTGGGGCAGTTGCCCGGAACGGGTGCCGGGGGAGCAGCCAGGGCGGGAGCCCTGCCTTCGGTGGGCTGAGCCCCCCCCCCCCCC
>JAWPEG010000010.1:27729208-27797682 GCA_035771395.1 Myotis vivesi
CTGCCCCCGGCCCGCGCCGCCTGAGCCCGGCCCGCCCGGCCCGCCCGCCGCCCCGGCCCGCGCCATGGAGCCCGGCCGCGGCGGCCTGGAGACCGTGGGCAAGTTCGAGTTCTCGCGCAAGGACCTGATCGGGCACGGCGCCTTCGCGGTGGTCTTCAAGGGGCGCCACCGGGAGGTGATTTAGGGCGGCGGGTCCCGGCCCGGGGGCCCCGTCACCCCCACTTCCCGGAGACCCCTTCACCCAGTTCCGGGGACCCCTTCACCCCCACGTCCCGGGGAGCCACACATCTCCCCCTCCCGCGGGACCCCTCATCTCCACTCCAGGCTTGGGCACCCTCACTGCCGGGGGGGCCCCCCAACTGCCCGGGGCAGAGGCTGCCTCCGAGGGGCTCCTGGCTCGCGGACTGAAAACATCCCTTTGGGTTTTCAGAAGCACGACCTGGAGGTCGCGGTCAAGTGCATTAACAAGAAGAACTTGGCCAAGTCCCAGACGCTGCTGGGGAAGGAAATCAAGATCCTCAAGGTGAGCGGGGCCCGGGGTCCGGGGGGGGCAGGAGGGGAGGCGGTGGAGGGGCGAGGCGGTGGGGGAGCCCCGCCAGCCGCTCACCGGAAACTTGGGTTTCTGTCCTAGGAATTGAAACATGAAAACATCGTCGCTTTGTACGACTTCCAGGTAAGAACCGAGCTGTGGTTTCGTTGTGGTCGGGGTCCTGGTGGGGAGGGGTCCCCGGGGGCCGGGGGCCCAGGCCAGCCAAGCCCCGGAGACCTGGCCGGTGCTGGGGGGTTCCAGGCAGGTGACTTGTGTTTTGGGGGGAAGGAGCTGGGCCTCCCCGCCTGGCCCGCCGGGAACCTGGAAAAGGTGGGGTCAGCCCGGCTCCCTCTGGCCGGGCTGGGAGGGTGCCCACCTTCCAGGCTGTTGGACCAGGGAAGGGCTGCTGGGTCCCGGGCCCAGCGCTGGATCCCGGCTGCCCCGGCTCAGGGAGGCCTGGTTACCGCTTGGCGCTCAGGTCTGACCTGGTGGCCCTGACCTGGAGTCCTGTCAGCGGCCCAGGCCCCGGGTAATCCGGCCAGCCGGGCCCACCTGTCTGGGCAGGCCCATTGTTTGTTGACATTGCTCCAGGGCCTGGCATTGGCCAGTCTGTCTCTGCGTCAGAGGGGGGGAGGGGAGGGGCCACCAGAGATTCCGACTTGCTGGCAGCGGGGGGCTGGCCACCCGGGGTAGGAGGGAGGCAGTCGCCTGTGGGATGAGGCCACCTCCGGCCTGGCTGGCCCCGGAGGCCACAGTCAGGTTCCCCCACTGTCCCCAGGGCCTGGTGGTGGTGGGGGTGGGGGCTCAGCAAGGGTCCAGGACCCCAGATGCTTAGCGTGGGGACGTGGGAACCTGAGGCGGCTGATCTGCAAGCCAAAGTGCTGACTAATGGTTTTGAAACCTGTTTACTGAGGCCACGGGCCCAGCCCCTGGCGGAGGGCTGTCTGTGTTTGGGTGGCCTCCTCTCCTCTTCCCCGTTCTCTCCTCCCCCTTCGGAGCCGGGCCGTGGCCTTGGGGGCCGTGGCACAGCAGGAGGCGACACGGGGAGGGCTCTGATCCAGGGTGACGGAGGGTGCCTGGCAGCCCACACGGAGACACTGTGTCCTGGGGCCGGGAGGGCGGTCCCCTCCCTCCTCCTCTTCCCTGTCCTCCTCCTAGACGGTCCCCCTCCCCCTTCCCCATCCGGCTGGCCGCACACCTGGTTGTGGGCAGTGCCACTTCCTCCAGGGGTGGCTGCTTGGCGTCCCCCACAGAGGAGGTGCTTGGAGGCCAGCATGGCTTGTGCTCTCCCTCCAGGGGAGGGTGTGGGGTGTGGGGTGTGAGGTGGTTCCCCGGGTCCTTAGACTCCTGTCTGGGACCCGGGGCGGGGGGGGGGGGGAGCGGGGAAGGTCTTTGAAAAATAGGTTAAGCCCGGCTGGTGTGGCTCAGTGGATTGAGCGTCATCCCATGCAGCAGGAGGTCACGGGTTCGATTCCCAGTCGGGGCTCATGCTGAGGTTGCGGGCTCCATCCCCAGTGGGGGGCGTGGAGGAGGCAGCCGGTCCATGATTCTCTCTCATCATCGATGTTTCTATCTCTCTGTTCCTCTCCCTTCCTCTCTGAAATCAACAAAGTTATTTTTTTTCAAAGTTATTTAAAAAAAGAAAAATAGGTTGAAAAAAACACAGTACAAGCGTGGGAAAAGGTAACTCTCCTATCCCTGCCCTGATGGAGCCCCCCTCCCCCAGAGGGACCACACCCACGGGAACCGTGTCTGGGTCTCGACAAGGTGGTGCGGGCACGGCAGCATGCTCGCCTGCCCCTTCCCCACCACCCCTCCACCTCCCTCTGCCTCTCGGAGAGAGCGCCTGGCACTCCACACAACCATTTCAACCCCAATGTCATCAGTGACACCCCCCTCCTCCCAAGAAAAGGGCCCCTGGGTTCCTTCGGTGAGGCTAGCACCGCTGAGCCCAGTGATCCGGAGCCCAGACCCAGTCTCAGTCCTGGCGCTGCTGCTTGAACTTGCTGTGTGTCCCTGGGCCACTGTCTTAACCTCTCTGTGCCCCCACCTCTTCCTTTAAGACTGAGACCCTGGAGTTGTTTGGTTGGCACTGGTCATAGTAAACACGGCGTGGGTGTTAGCTGTGTGACGGCTGTGGCCGCAGCTTTGGGGCGGTCACTCACGCCCGTCCTATCGCTGACTTCGCCAGTCCCCGGCCGATGGGACGTGAGGTGATCCCGGCACGTCCGCAGTGTGGGAATGACCATCCTGCGCTCGCCTCTGCCGTGTGTGCGTCTGTAGGGTAGATTCCTAGAAGTCGATTGCCCGGGGAAGAGGGATGCGCGCTTTTAGCTCAGGACACTGGCCAAATTGTGGTCCACAGAGGCCAGACCTTGGACAGGCAGCGGCACTGCCCGCGTGCGAGCGGGCCTGTCTCCTCTCGGCCCTGCCAGCTCCGTCACAGACATTCCTCTCGGCCCGTCCCAGAGGTGGGAAATGGCATCCCGCTTTTAAAAATATATTTTTTATTGACTTCAGAGAGGAAAGGAGAGGGAGAGAGAGAAACATCAGTGATGAGAGAGAATCATGGATCAGCCGCCTCCTGCACACTCCCTGCTGGGGATCGAGCCCACAACCCAGCCATGTGCCCTGACTGGGAATCGAACCCGGGACCCCTCAGTCCGCAGGCTGATGCTCTATCCACTGAGCCACGCCGGCTGGGACCCCTCCGTCTCTTGTACTGAGGCTGGCTGCATGGCCCCGAGCCACACTGCACCCCCTGACGAGCGTACCTGTGTGACCTGGGCGGCTGCTCAGCCTCCTGGTGCCGCGGTGTCACCTGTGAAGTGTAGACGCTGAGTAGACACCCACCTTGTAGGTGGCTGTGGAGACAGCCTGAGTCAGGGATGAGTGCTGAGACCCGTGCCCGCCGTGTGAACCGCACTGTGTGAATGTTAGTGACTTGCGGGAGCTCTTTATGTAGTAAGGAAAGCCCTTGGGTTACAGGTGGCAGGTACCCCACCCCACCCCCAAGGTAGTTTTTGTCTGTGTGGCGGGGGGGGGGGGGTGGGAGGGGCGGGCATGCTGTTGGCCTCACGGAAGAGGAGCGTGTGTCCGGCGATGTGAGGGCCTGGAGGTGGCCCCTTGGACTGTGTGCTTTCGGGCCCAGACCTGTGTGTGGGGTGGTGGCTGGGGTCCCTGGCCTTCCACTGAGGGTCGAGGGGTGGCCTGGTTGGTCCCCAGGAGCCTGGCCCCGACCTTTGTGGGGACCTGCTCCCCGCTTGTCCGTCCGCCACGCCAGTGCCCTGGGTGCCCACTGCGGTCGCCCTCAGGGTCACCGGGGAGCGTGTCCCCCTCAGGGTCACCCGGGGAGCGTGTCACCCTCAGCGTCACCGGGGAGCGTGTCACCCGGGGAGCGTGTCACCCTCAGCATCACCGGGGAGCACGTCACCCTCAGCGTCACCCGGGGAGCGTGTCACCCTCAGTGTCACCCGGGGAGCGTGTCCCCCTCAGGGTCACCCGGGGAGCGTGTCCCCCTCAGCGTCACCGGGGAGCGTGTCACCCGGGGAGCGTGTCACCCTCAGCGGCACCCAGGGAGCGTGTCGCCCTCAGCGTCACCCAGGGAGCGTGTCACCCTCAGCGTCACTGGGGAGCGGGTTGTGGGCGCCCCGTGGTGCCCGGGACAGAGCCCCTGCAGGAAATTCGCGGTGTTGTTGGGGTGCAGCTTGGACTCGGGGTCTCACAGGAAGGAGTAGACTCTTTTCCAAGTGGTCCCACCAGCTCATGCCTCCATCCCTCCCAAACCCCAGTGAAAGTGGTGCCTGCTTTTCCCAATCGGGCGGCCCGGGTGTGGGGAGACGGGCTGGAGGGGGCAGGCCAGGCTGCCAGCCCCTGGGAGCCCCTGGGAGCCCCTGGCACAGCTGAAGGGGCTTCTGGGAGGAGGCGGTGCCCTTCCCTTGGGGGGGGCAGCATCTCTTCCCGGGGGAACTGTGGGGGTGGCCAGGAGCAGTTCGTCCTGCTGCCCGTGCCCTCTGCCACCTTCGGGAGCCAGGATGCCAGCTGCGAGGCGCTAACTAGGTCAGCACCTGTCCGCCCACCAGGCCAGTCCTGGTTCCGCAGACGGGCTCACCGAGGGGCCGCTGGGAGCCTATTCAGCAGAGCACCTTAGCTCCGACGCCAGGGCCCCAGGTGGAGGGGCTCCGGTTCAGGTTTGTAGTGGAACTTGGAGAGAGGACGGGAGAGAAAACACCAAGTTGTTGCCCCACTGGCTCATGCGCACGCCGGCTGGTTCCTGCACGTGCCCGACCGGGGATCAAACCGCGACCTGGGCTTTTTGGGCGGCCCAGCCAGGCCTCCACTCGGTCCCTCGAAGGCTTGGCGTCCTTGGCTGCGCAGGGCAGAGTCTCAGGGCCTCTCTCTGCCCGTTTTCTCCCAGAAACCGGCTACGCGGTTGCACTGCCCGTTCGAGGGCCGAAGGCTGTGGGGCGCTGACCACGGCGCTGAGGGTGGGGCCGGGGTTTCCCAGGGTCTGGTGGGCCCGGGACTTGGCCACCTTCGTGTTCACCTTACTAATGTGACGAGGACCGGCCACAGGAGGGCCAGCGCGCCTGCCCCCGGGCTGGGCCCTCTCCCGGGTGGGCCCCCCTAGGACCCGGCAGTCAATGTGAGCAGCAGGACGAAGCCCAGTCCTTCAAGCATCCGCACTGAGTCCCAAGGGGCTGGCCCGCGGGCGGGCGGAGGTGAGCCTGAGGCCGGGCCCGTTTCTGGGTGGCAGCCGCAGGGCAGGGCTGTGGCCACAGGGCCGTGCTGACCTCTCCCTCTGGGGGGACCAGCGCCGGACAGTGACTGCATGGCCCCGGGTGGGTGGGTGCCAGCGCCCGGCAGGGGCCCGGGCATGAAGCGCCCCGCCAGCCGGGGACGCCGCCTGAGGCCTCGTGGCTGGGCCTCACCTCCTGCTGCCCCGACTTGGTGTTGGCTGGGGCGGGGGAAGGGGGGCAGGTGAGGACACACTGCGGTGGCTGGGCCGTGTCCTCATCTTATCTGCGAGGCCTGGGCTCCAGGGCTGGTGGAGTCAGCACAGGCCCCTCCCAGGGCCCTGGTCACATGGGAGGCGGCCCCTCGGAAGGGACGTGTCCCCGGCTGCCTCTCTCCCAGGCGTCCCCCAGGCCTGAATGTGTCCTCTTGCTTCTGAGGCCTCTGACCCCCACACCCCAGAGGTCCTGCTGAGCCCAGGGCGGGGGTGCCCGAGGTTCCTGGGGAATTAACACCCCCACAGCCCCGTGTGGCCAAGAACCTCTGGCTGAGGGGCTGAGTGGCTTCTTGGGGTGATGAGTGGTGACCTCTGCAAGGAGGGGCGAGGGCTGGGGCAGGGCAGGGCGTCAGCGGCCGGTGGGCGGGTGTCGGGAGCTGGCCTCGCGGGGTGTGGGGATGGGGGGAGCCCTGTGCAGGGAGCCCATGGGTTCTTGGCACAAAGGGGACTCTGTTGTCACTGCCTCGGGCACCCCCTCTCTGGGGCAGGCTGTGCTGGGTTGGGGGGTCCCCCTGGATTTGGAGGCCTCCCACTGGCAATCCTCAGTGGTGTGGGCGTCTCTGCCCGTCCTGGTGGACAGCTCCTGGGAGGGGCACTCCACGAGGTGGACGCTGTGCCTGCCTGCCTCTTGCCTGCCCCTGCCCTCGTCGCTCTGTCTGTCCCTGCCCGTCCTGGCTTGCTGGGTGAATCTGGGGCTTTCCTGGGGAGCCAGCTGTCGGGAAGACAGGCGAGAGCTGGCGGAGTCTGGCCTGCCCACTGCTGTCCTCGGGCGTGTGGCCCAGGCCCGGGCTCGCCTCCCCTGGCCTCTAGAGGGGAGAGCGCTCACCGCCCAGACCTCATACTGGAGGGGGATTGGGGAGCACGCTCAGCACCCACGGGAGGGGCCGTGGTCAAGGTGAGGGCAGGCGAGGGCAAGGGAGCAGGTGGCCTGGGTGTTCCAAACCCTGGTTATTTCTGGGTCCTCATCCCGGGCACCTCTTCCCCCCTCGGCTGGGTCCTCTGCCAGCGCCTCCCTCTGCCTCCCTGTGACCACCTCTGCCCCTGCTGCTGTCACCGGGGTCGGCCTCCTGAGAGCCCAGTGACGGGTGACTGGGCCTCTCTGCACCTGCCCGCGTTATCTCTCCCCCTCAGCCGGCTGGCGGGCGGGCGGGCGGGCGGGCGGGGCTGAGGCTGCTCTGTGGACAGCCACCCTCCAGGCCTCTGCGTCCCTGCTGGGACACGCCCCACGCGAAGGGCCTGCGAACTAACGCCAGGTGGGCATGCTGGAGCCAGCCTGCCCGTCCCAGGGGTGCCCAGCCCGGCCCCAAGAGCTCTCACGCCCTGAGAGCTCACCCCATGTCTCACCTGCTCCCGAGGCGTCTCCACCCTGGACGCAGCCTCTGTGGGGCACGGGGTGGGGGCTGACATTGAACATTAACAGTCACTAGGGCTGTGTCCCTGCTCCTTGCCCTCCCGGGGTGGGGCGCTGAGCAGGTCCTTCGTCCTTTGTGGTGGGAGCAGGGGCCTCCCTGGGCCTGAGCAGGTGGACAGTGAGCCCACTGCTGGGCATCCGGTCTTCCCTTCTTCCCTCCCCAGGGCCCATGCTCGAGGGCTTTGGGGCTCCCCTCACCCTGGGTGCTGGGGGCGGGGAGGGGGCCCTCCTGTTCCCAGGCCCAGCAGTGCTGGTGCTGACGGGGTTTGGGGGCCTGTTCCTGCGGGCGGAGCCCCTCAGTTGGGGCGACCCCACCTGGGGAAGAGCTGGGGGCTGTGAGCTGGCGAGCAGAGGCTCGGTGTCCTGTTCTATGACTGGAGAAAGGGCCTGCACCTGGGGAAGCCCTCAGGCATACGACCTTGTGTGTGTGTGTGGAGGGGGGGGGGGTCTGCACGCCGGCCTGGCACAGGGCTTCTCCATCTCCTGGGTGGACTGAGTGGTGCACGCCGGAGCCACGGGGCTGGGGCCGGGGCCGAGCCGGAAGCTGGCCTGGCCGTGGCTCTTTGATTCCGGAGTCCGGATCCCAGTAGTTTCCGCACCTGAGGGCCATGTTCCTTCTCAGGGGTGGCCTGGGGCTCCTCCTGAGTGGGTCCCCCAGCCAGGATGCGTCACTCAGAGCAGCAAGCTGAGCCCTGACCAAGCCTCAGGCCTGGCCTGACTGGGCAGCTGAGGGCTGCACAGGGAGGTGGGGTCCACACCCCACTCTGACACCTCTCCTGGGACCTTAGCCCCTGCCCCAGACTTGGCAAATGAATGTTCTGATTGGCTCCTGCTCCTGTCATTCAAGGACATGACTCAAAACCAAAACACCAGAGCCCACTTGGCTCTCGACGTCCTGTCTCCCTGCCACTAGCCAGCTGGCTAAGCCTGGCACGCTGGCCCCAGGCAGCTGGCGCCCACGCTCACTGCGGCTCCTGCCTGGGGCCCAGGTGGTGTGTGCAGGGGGCCCAGTGCCCAGGCCACACGGCTGAGACAAGCTCCCCAAGGGCTGCCATAACGGGCTGGAAGCACTCCCCTTCCTCTCACGCCTCTTCTCTGTCCCGCAGGAAATGGCCAATTCCGTCTACCTGGTCATGGAGGTGAGTTCCTGCAGGCCTGGCTGTCGGACTGGGGGCCTCGCCCTCCCAGCTCTTGGACCCCTTGTCACCTGGGCGCGGCAGGCTGCCCATGTCCTGTGTCCGTGGGCTTAGGGCACCCCACCCAGTAGCCACAGCAGGTGCCTGAGGGGTGGGGAGCACCCCTGTTGACCTCGTCAAGCCTGGATTGTGGGGACACCTGCCCAGGGAGGAGGGGCAGCACCGAGTGCCCAGGCGGAGGGCGGTGGGGAGACCGGGGCCGGGCTGGAGGGGTGCCCGGCATTGACGGGTGTGTGGCTGGTCTTTTGCAGTACTGCAACGGCGGGGACCTGGCCGACTACCTGCACAGTGAGTGGCACCCGTGGCCATGGGCTGCGTGCCCAGGCCCACCCTGACCCAGCCTCCGAGGTGGGCCCGATGGTGGCAGCCGGTCCTCCCCTCCTTCCGCACCTGCAGGGAAAGGTGGGAGGGGGACCGGAGCCTTCAGGGACAGCCCTTTGCTCCTGTTGAGTGGGGCCCTCTGAGTGGCCCCCAGGCCCGCAGGGCCCCAGGGTACCTGGCTGGCTGCTCTGCTGGGTGCCGGCTCCCCATAAGCGGCAGGGGCTCCCCGGGCTGTGCCGCAGGTGGGTCAGTCCCTGTACCCACTCCTCCCCCCACATCGGTTCAGCCCCTGGATCCTTGAGAACCCAGCCTCGGGGCTCAGTGCCGAGCTGCAGGCCAGGGGCTTGCCGGGAGGGGATGCTGAGAAGGAGACGCTGAGAAGGAGTCGGGGGGACAGTAAGGAACTGCCCTGGGGTGACACTGATCGGTCAGAGCTGGGCAGGCAGCCCTGGTGGCCTCAGGTGGCCAGAACATGTACCTGCAGAGTGGGTGATGGGCCACAGACCCTGGGGGCTGTCGGGGGCAGCGGGTCCCCTCACAGTGTGTGGGGCCTCTCCAGCCGGAGGAGGAAGGGCCCGTGTGGTCCCTGTCCCCCGGGAGAGTTGCGCCCTGAGCCCCGTCTCTCCACAGCCATGCGGACCCTGAGCGAGGACACCATCCGGCTCTTCCTGCAGCAGATCGCGGGCGCCATGCGGCTGCTGCACAGCAAGGGCATCATCCACCGCGACCTGAAGCCCCAGAACATCCTGCTGTCCAACCCCGGCGGGCGCCGCGCCAACCCCAATAACATCCGCGTCAAGATCGGTGAGTCCGGCAGGGGGGCCCGCGGGCGCAAGGAGGGGCTGCCCGCCCTGCTGGCGTCTGTCCTGCTCACCGTCTGTCCTCTCCTGCAGCCGACTTTGGCTTCGCCCGGTACCTGCAGAGTAACATGATGGCGGCCACGCTCTGCGGCTCCCCCATGTACATGGTAGGTGGCCACAGCCTGTGCCCTCCCCGTCCACAGCCGCTGTCCTGTGGCCTCACTTGGGTGGTTGGCCAGTATGGCTTGTCCCATTGTTTCTCGCTGGCACCTGGCGGGTGTCTGCTCTGATTGGCTGGCACCTGGCGGGTGTCTGCTCTGATTGGCTGGCACCTGGAGGGTGTCTGCTCTGATTGGCTGGCACCTGGCGGGTGTCTGCTCTGATTGGCTGGCACCTGGCGGGTGTTTGCTCTGATTGGCTGGCACCTGGCGGGTGTCTGCTCTGATTGGCTGGCACCTGGCGGGTGTCTGCTCTGATTGGCTGGCACCTGGCGGGTGTCTGCTCTGATTGGCTGGCACCTGGCGGGTATCTGCTCTGATTGGCTGGCACCTGGTGGGTATCTGCTCTGATTGGCTGGCACCTGGCAGGAGTCTGCTCTGATTGGCTGGCACCTGGCAGGTATCTGCTCTGATTGGCTGGCACCTGGCAGGAGTCTGCTCTGATTGGCTGGCACCTGGCGGGTATCTGCTCTGATTGTCTGGCACCTGGCGGGTGTCTGTTCTGATTGGCTGGCACCTGGCTGGTGTCTGTTCTGATTGGCTGGCACCTGGCGGTGTCTGTTCTGATTGGCTGGCACCTGGCTGGTGTCTGTTCTGATTGGCTGGCACCTGGCGGTGTCTGTTCTGATTGGCTGGCACCTGGCGGTGTCTGCTCTGATTGGCTGGCACCTGGCGGGTGTCTGCTCTGATTGGCTGGCACCTGGCGAGTGTCTGCTCTGATTGGCTGGCACCTGGCAGTGTCCGCTCTGATTGGCTGGCACCTGGTGGTGTCTGCTCTGATTGGCTGGCACCACACTAGGTCAGTGCTCACTCAGTGTCCGTTGTTGCCGAGGCCCTGACCCCGTATCTCGCCTGCAGGCCCCTGAGGTCATCATGTCCCAGCACTACGACGGGAAGGCGGACCTGTGGAGCATCGGCACCATCGTGTACCAGTGCCTGACGGGGAAGGCGCCCTTCCAGGTGAGTGCCCAGCTCAGGGGGCTGCCTGGCGCTCCGCAGCGCTCCGTGGGGAATAAAGAGGGACACGCACATGCTGGGCCTTCCCCACAGGGCACTGCCCCCAGGCGGCCAGCTTCTCGGGTGGGGGCATGGGCAACCCCTCCATTTCAAGGAGCAAACAACCAATCGCACCAGACCCCGGGGGTCCCCCAAGGCCGGCTGCCTCCTCAGACAGTGGGGCCCCGTGGCTGCTCAGCCTGCTGGGGGCGGGCAGGACCGTCCCAGAGGTGAGCAAGGGCTCGTGCCCAAGCCGAGCGCCTCGGGGGATGGAGCAGCTGCCCAGTCCACTGGGGCCCTCACACCCTCGTCCCCCACCAGGCCAGCAGCCCCCAGGACCTCCGCCTCTTCTACGAGAAGAACAAGACCCTGGTGCCCATGTAAGCCCCTGGCCCGGCCCCATCCTCAGCCCCGGCCCCGGCCCCCGAGGACCCCCACCTGGCTGACCAGTCTGTCCTCTGGCCCCACCAGCATCCCCCGGGAGACCTCGGCCCCCCTGAGGCAGCTACTGCTGGCCCTGCTGCAGCGCAACCACAAGGACCGCATGGACTTCGGTGTGAGCCCTCGGCCCCTCTTCCGGGCGCGGGTGGGGGACGGGGGGTGCAGGGTGGGGGGCGGGGGCTATGCTGGGAAACCAGGTCAGGCGGGCGGGGACCTGGGCCAGGCCAGCTGGGGACCGGGGGGTCCTTCACCCCAGAAACCCCGACTGGGTCCTGAGGTCTCGCTCCCCCTCCCCCTCCCTCTCCTGCAGATGAGTTTTTCCGTCATCCTTTCCTTGACGCCAGCGCTTCAGTGAAGAAGTGTGAGTCCCTGAGGGTCCCCGGCCCAGGCCTCACCCCTCCAGCCTGGGTGCAGCTGGTGTGGGGGTGCAGCTGGTGTGGGGGTGCCCCCTCTTCAGTCCCTGGTCCCTCTGTGCTGGGCAACACCAGGTTGGGCGGGGGGCGGTGTGCAGGGCAGGGAGGGGGCCTGACCACCTGCCTCCACAGCCCCACCCGTGCCTGTGCCCTCGTACCCGAGCTCCGGCTCCGGCAGCAGCTCCAGCAGCAGCTCGACCTCACACCTGGCCTCCCCTCCGGTGAGCGCCCTGGGCGGGGAGGCAGGGAGGCGGGGAGTCCGGGCCCAGCCTCGGGTGTAGCGTCTCAGAAAGTGAAGGGGCGGTGTGGTCCCGGGGGGAGAGCGTCAGCCCCGTGTCGGCTGGGCCTGGCGGGACTCAGTGGCCTCCCTCTGACCCAGTCCCTGGGCGAGATGCAGCAGCTGCAGAAGACGCTGACCTCCCCTGCCGAGGCCGCCGGCTTCCTGCAGGGCTCCCGCGACTCAGCCAGCAGCAGCAAGAACTCGTCCTGTGACACCGATGACTTCGTCATGGTCCCGGCCCAGTTCCCAGGTCAGGCCACAGTGTGTGTGGGCGGGGTGCCCGTGGGCCCAGACCCGTCTCCGCCTTGTCCACGAAGCCCTGCCTGCAGCCCCCTCTGTCAAATCGAGGGTGGGCTGTCAGGGAGGCCCCGTGGGGAGGTGGCCGGGGAGGGAGGGGACACTCCTGACTGGGCCCAGCCTTGCCTGTCTCCTGTCCGCAGGTGACCTGGTGGCCGAGGCAGCCGGTGGCAAGCCCCCCCCGGACAGCCTGATGTGCAGCGGGTAGGCCCCCAGCCACCTCTGGGGAGGAAGTGTGGGCTCACGGGTGGTTCTTTTGCCCCGTGGGGGTCAGGCGATTCGGGGAGGGCCGGGTCTTCTGCGACCCCAGGACGGGGCCAGGAGCTGCGCACGCCTAGCTGCCTGTCTGCTCTGTTCCCACCAGGAGCTCCCTGGTGGCCTCCGCTGGCCTGGAGAGCCACGGCCGGACCCCGTCTCCGTCCCCACCCTGCAGCGGCTCCCCCAGCCCCTCGGGGTAAGCAGGCCGGGCTGGGCGGCTGGGAGTGGGTCCCGAGCCAGGCTTCCCCAACCCTCGCGGGTGGTCCAGTAGGAGGGCCGTGGTGTCTAGGGGTGGACGGCTGCAGGGACCACGGGGACCAGTGCCGCCAGCACCCCTGGGCCTCCGGGCCCGGCAGCATGGGCTCCCAGGCCGGCAGGAGCTGCCCAGCCTCCCTGCCCTCCGTCCCACCTCCTGCGACGTGTGGCAGGCTGGTCCTGACCAGAAGCCCTGGGCGCGGGGTAGGGTGGGCTTTGAGCAGTCCCTCCGCCCCGACGGGGCAATGCTGGGCATGGGCAGGAAGTTTGGGCCTGGGGTCAGCCTGGTGGCCATCCCCGGTGACCCCGCCTCCTCCCTGTCTGTCCTCCCGCAGCCGGCCCGGCCCCTTCTCCAGCAGCAGGTGCGGGGCGTCTGTCCCCATCCCCGTGCCCACGCAGGTGCAGAACTACCAGCGCATCGAGCAGAACCTGCAGTCCCCGACCCAGTTCCAGACCCCACGGTGCGTGCGGGCGGGCGGCACGGCTAGTGAGGACCCACTGCCTCCAGGTGCAGGGCCCACACGCACCATGCGCTGGCTGCGCGGGCATAACTCAGACCACATTCCAGTTAACAGCTGTCTGCGATGTCAGTCAAGTATTTTGAGTTTATAAACCAGTGTCGTGTGGCAGTTTTCAACAGACGAGGCACCTTCTTGTGACACACAGAAGGCCCTGTGGGCTAGTGGTCTCCATGGGGGACACACTGGGGCTCCCCACCTGGTAGTTGTCCTCCACCCAGGAGGGCCGTGGCCTCACTCCCGACTCCGGTTCCTGCCCCCAGGTTCTCCGCTGTCCGCAGGTCGGGCAGCACCAGCCCCCTGGGCTTTGCTCGGGCCAGTCCATCGCCCCCGTCCCATGCCGAGCACGGAGCCGCCCTGGCCAGGAAGCTGTCCCTGGGTGGAGGCCGGCCCTATACTCCGTCTCCACAAGGTGGGTCCGTGTGTGCTGGGGGGTGCAGCCCTGCACGGGGAGGGACTGGGTGTCTCCGCGGCTGGGGTGGGGGTGCGTGTCCTCTCCATCTGGCACTGACCCCAGCACCCCCTTTCCTCCAGTCGGAACCATCCCGGAGCGGCTGGGATGGAGTGGGGTGCCCTCCCCACAAGGAGCCGAGATGCGGGGCGGCAGGTCCCCTCGTCCAGGTAGGTGTGGCGCTAACCCCTGGGCCAGAGCCTTGATCTGGGGAGGGAGGAGCTCCTCCTGCTTTGGGCGGGGCCGCCTTCCTGTTCCGGGGCCTGCAGTCCTCACCAGCAGGAGGAGGGGAGGAAATGGGTTCCCTCCCACGCCTCCTCCATGTGTGGGACCCGGGCGGGTGTCTCGGCTCCTCCGCTGTCTCCTGCCTGGCTGGCTGCGAGGTTAAAGGGTGTGATGAACAGACGTGGTGCCCATCCATGCTCCTGGGGGCAGTGTGGGCTAGGCAGGGGGCAGCCACAGGCCGCAGTGACCAGGCCTGTCCTTTTCGTCCAGGTTCCTCTGTGCCCGAGCACTCGCCGCGCACCACGGGGCTGGGCGGCCGCCTGCACAGCGCCCCCAACCTGTCCGATCTGCACCTCGTCCACTCCAAGCTGCCCAAGCCCCCCACCGACCCGCTGGGGGCTGTGTTCGGCCACCCGCAGGCCAGCCCCCCACAGCCATCCCATGGGCTCCAGTCCTGCCGACCCCTGCGCGGCTCGCCAAAGCTGCCGGACTTCCTGCAGCGGAACCCCCTGCCCCCCATCCTGGGCTCTCCCACCAAGGTAACAGGGCCCCCGCATCCCAGTCAGTGGGTGAAGGTCCCCTGTCTACCGGATCTTGGCTGGTGGCTGTCTTCCCAAGGCAGAGCCTGTCCACAAAGCCAAGCAGCTGCTGTGTGGCCCTTAGCAGAGGAAGTGGGGGGGGGGGGGGGGGGGGGGGGGGGGGGGGGGGGGGGGGGGGGGGGGGGGNGAGCCTGTCCACAAAGCCAAGCAGCTGCTGTGTGGCCCTTAGCAGAGGAAGTGCCCCCCCCCCCGCCGCCCCGTCCCGTCCTGGCCCCCCACCCCCGCCCGGGCCCAGCAGGCACAGCCCAGGAAGCACAGGCTGCCTCCACGGGAAACCATGTAGTCTGTCCCCTGGACTCAGTTTTCCTGTCTGTGAAATGGAAACAGAACCTACAGCCACCCTGTGGTGTCACCATTCGGGCTTAGGGCGTGTGTGTGTGTGTGTGTGTGTGTGTGTGTGTCTCCACATGTCCAAGTGTGCGTGTGTGTGAGCGTGTGCATGTGTGTGCGTGTGCGTGGTACTTTTGTCCAGCACAGAGCAGTGTTGGCCACGAAGGCGGGGCCGTGGAGGGCTGGTGCTCGGGGGTGGGCCCTACAGACGCAGGTGGATCTTGCCGACCTGCCAGGTTGTTCCTGGTCGGCGTCCTCAGCACCCACCGCCCTCCTAGGCCATGCCCGCGTTCGACTTCCCCAAGACGCCCAGCTCCCAGAACCTGCTGGCCCTCCTGGCACGGCAGGGCGTGGTCATGGCGCCGCCGCGGAACCGCACGCTGCCCGACCTCTCGGAGGCCGGCCCCTTCCAGGGGCAGCCGCTGGGTCCGGGCCTGCGGCCGGCGGAGGACACCAAGGGCCCCTTTGGCAGGTGAGGGGGTGTGAGTGGGGCCCCCGCCCAATGCCTGTCGCTTCGTCCCTCTGGGGTCTGCTGGTCTGTTCAGGGGTGCCTGGCTGCGCTGGGGTGGCGGGAGGACGGCGTGGCCTGTGCCTGTGCAGCTGGTGCCTGTGGGCAGCCAGGGCGGCCGCCTGCCCCTGGGCCCGTGGTCTGTGCCGGCCTCTGGACCCCCGGGCGGCTCATCGCTGCCCCGCGTCTCCGGCAGGTCCCTCAGCACCGGCCGCCTCACCGACCTGCTCCTGAAGGCGGCGTTCGGGGCGCAGGCCCCTGACTCGGGCAGCTCCGACAGCCTGCACGAGAAGCCCATGGAGATCGGTGAGCGTGTCCGCAGGGCGGGGTGGGGCACCCCCCCTCCCTCCCCTACAGGCGATGTCCCTGAGCTCCTCTCCCTCCCACAGCGCCCTCTGCTGGCTTCGGAGGGAACCTGCAGCCGGGCTCCCGTGCTGGGGGGGCCAGCAGCCCTTCCCCTGTGGTGTTCACGGTGGGCTCGCCCCCCAGCGGGGCCACCCCGCCCCAGAGCCTCCGCACCCGGATGTTCTCAGGTGAGGATGGCGCAGGGCCCCTCGCTGCCAGGACGCGGCTGCCCTGGGATGGCGTCCTTGTGGGCAGGAGGCCGGGCTGGGGCCTCCCCGGGCGAGTGCAGGCCCGGCCACGCAGCCTCTGCACTGACGTCCCACCTGCAGCAGGTGGGCCAGGAGGGCGAGCCTGTGCTCAAGGGCACAGGCGTGTAAACCGAGACCCCCAGACCCAAGGGTGTGTCATGGGGTCACAGAGGGGCTCATAGGGAGGGGGAGCCTGTCCTGAATGGGCCTCTCCCCACAGTGGGCTCCTCCAGCTCCCTCAGCTCCGCCGGCTCCGCCTCTGCCCGCCACCTGGCGCCCGGGGCCTGTAGCGAGGCCGCCCCGGAGATCCTGGCCCCCGGCCACTGCTGCGGCTTCACCGACCCTGTGGCTGCCAACCTGGAGGGGGCCGTGACCTTCGAGGCCCCTGACCTCCCCGAGGAGACGCTCATGGAGGTGAAGGGCTGGGCATCGCTGGCCGAGCGCGTGCTCCTGGGGCGAGGGGGCCGTGGCTGGGGGGCGGGCGGAGTGGAGGCCTCTGGCATGGGCCCTCCCAGCTCCGCACTCTGCTCCGCTCCCAGCAAGAGCACACGGAGATCCTGCACGGCCTGCGCTTCACGCTCATCTTCGTCCAGCACGTCCTGGAGATCGCCACCCTCAAGGGCAGCGCCAGTGAGGCGGCCGGGGGCCCCGAGTACCAGCTGCAGGAGAGCGTGGTGGCCGACCAGATCAGCCTGCTGAGCCGCGAGTGGGGGTGGGTGTGCCCGGCGGACTGGCGCGGAGGCGGCCTGGGGTCGGGTCCCCCCAGCCGCCTGATGTGCCTTCGCCCCCAGCTTCGCAGAGCAGCTGGTGCTGTACCTGAAGGTGGCCGAGCTGCTGTCCGCGGGCCTGCAGACCGCCATTGACCAGATTCGGGCAGGCAAGCTCTGCCTGTCGTCCACTGTGAAGCAGGGTGCGTGGGCTCGGGCGCCGGGGAGCGTGGGAGTCAGGGGCAGGTCAGGCGGGAGGTGACCAGGGAACACAGGAGGGTCTCCCGGAGCAGCGGCCCCGTGGGGGCGGTGGGGCGGCGGGCTGGGCAGTGTGTGACGCCCCCGCCCCCCTCAGTGGTGCGGAAGCTGAACGAGCTGTACAAGGACAGTGTGCTCTCCTGCCAAGGCCTGAGCCAGCGGCTGCAGCGCTTCTTTCTGGACAAGCAGCGGCTGCTCGACCGCATCCAGAGTGTCTCTGCCGAGAAGCTCATCTTCAGCCACGCGGTGCACACGGTCAGCGCACGGCCAGCAGGCGGGCGGGCGGGCGGGCGGAGGCGCATCCCTGGCCACACGCTCCCCAGCCAGGCCTGCTGGGGCGGCTGCCGAGGCCTCGGGTCCTTCTGCCCAAAGAGCTCCCGTAGGCAGTGCCTGTTTCTGAGATGGTTGACTGTGCGGTTAAAGAGTCTGCCTTTGCCTGGGGGCGAGGCAGCTGCTGGTCCAGCCGGAGCCCTGAGGCTGCCGCGGGCACCCGGGCACCTGTGAGATGCCCCCTGACCTCCTGCCTGCAGGTGCAGTCGGCTGCCCTGGACGAGATGTTCCACCGCCGTGAGGACTGCGTGCAGCGCTACCACAAGGCCCTGCTGCTCATGGAGGGGCTGCGGCAGCTGCTCTCGGACCCGGCCGACGTGGAGAACATCGCCAAGTGTGAGTGCGGCTTCCACGGGGCGGGCGGGGCGTGGCCGGGCGGGGCAGCACTCACGAGCCTCCTCCCACAGGCAAGCTGTGCATCGAGCGGAGACTCTCGGCCCTGCTGACTGGGCCCTGCTGACCGGGTGTGTGTGCCTGACCCGGAGCCTGCCTGCTGGGCCCAGCGGCTGGACCTTCTCCGCGGGCCCCTGGGTGGGCTGCGAGGACAAGCCCGAAGCCTGGGTCCTCCTCCCGGGAGCTGGGGAAGGACGTCCCGGCCCCGTGTCCGGAGCTGGGTCTGCCCGGGCTCTGGCTGGCGCCGGGTGTGGGGCACTCGGGGCCGCACAGGCCTCAGCCCCGGCCCGTCCCCTGGCGGCCCCGGTCGTCCCAGCAGCCCTGCCCAGGAGCAGCAGGGCCCACTAAGCCAAAGCCTCCCACCTGCCCGGCCCCTCCGCCGGGACCCACCCAGCTTTGAGGCACGAGCACTTTATGCAGGCCCGGCCCGGACCTCCCAGGCTCGCCCTCGCGGCGTGTGTACATACATATACATATATACATACATACATAGCCTGCTGTGCCGGCGCCCTCGGCAGGCACAGCGTCTTATTTAAATGTTCTTTTAGGGACACACAGTACGACGCACCGAGCTTTCTAAACCAGAGCGGACGTGGCAGTCTTTCACACTTTACTCATCAAATATGTCTTATTTTTCTGCAGCTCTTTTTTTGTTTAAAGAAGAAACTCGTAGGTGTTTAGACGTTTTGTTCTGGAAGGTGGGAGGGGCATAGCAGCAGGTACGCTGCATGGCTGGGTGTCCTGCTGTCCCACCTGTAGGGGAGTGGGGTTCCTGCCACAGAGATGGGGGGCAGGTGAGAGGGGGTGTTTTGTGCAAAAACCTCCCCATCTGGCTTTCCCAGTCGGTTTTGATGTCCAATCCCTCCCCACCTTCCCCCCCCTCTCCCCAGGTCCCGGCTGCTATCTGAGGGGTCAAGGAGGCCCACCTTCTGGGCTTAGGGGGTTTTCCCAGGCTGCCCAGTTCTGCCTTGCCCCCTTGAGTGCACCCCCAGAGTTCGGGGGACGCCTGGGCGAGTCCTGGCACCGGCCAGGGGTTTAAGGCCTGCAGCACAGACCCAGCAGGTCTAGGGTGTTCCTCCCGATACTACTTGAAATTGCCCTGTTCTTGGACTTGGAAGAAGCCCTGTGACTCTGTTCTTTCCTTGCTGCACAGGACTCGTTCCTATTTATTGCTTTATGGTCGGCCGGACTCCAGGGCTGCCGGGAGGCTGGTGCCGCAGGAGGGGCCTCCTTCCCTGCCCCTCACTTGTGGCACCAAGCATGCCCGTGTGCCTCCTGGTCTGTGCCCGGCCGGGCCTGCTCTCCAGGAGACAGCGCTCGACTCAGTCTACTTCAGAAGGGATTTGTGCGATCACTCCCCAGTTGTGTTTAATTGTGTAATATCAGTTTAAGGAAATAAACCTTTGGAATTGTTGAGCTGCTGTTACTGATGATTGCTTGGTCACTGTTTCAGGCCTGTTGCAGCTTCCCCCCCCCCACCCCCACCCCGCCAGCATCCTGCAGCACCTTGGACTGGCCCTGCACACAGGCCAGGCTCGGCTGGGGGAGCCACCTCCAGGGCAAGGCTTGGGGAGCAAACCCCCCAGGGCAGGCTTGGGGTTCGTGGCTGTGTCCCCCTGGCCATGTCCCGGTGGAACCTCCTCACCTGGGTTCTCGGGGGTTCACCTAGGAGGGGAATGCAGGTCGTGTACAAGGCAGCCACGCCCCTTCCGTCCCCACTGATTTCTCCACATCCTCCCTGGGGCTGGTCCACCTGCATTCTCTTTTTTCTTTATTGATGAAGGTATTACATATGTGTCCTTATCCCCCCGTTGCCCTCCCTCCCCCCGAGCCTCCATGCTTGATTCCACGTGCGCTGTGATGCAGGTTTGCACGCTCCTGGGCGATTAGTGACCTCAAGCGTCTTCCTATCGCTCGTTGGCCGTATCTACATCTTTCTCGGGGAAATGTCTATTCAAGGCCTGTGGCCTTATTGTAATCAGGTGGTACCTCTTTCTAATGTGGAGTGGTAGGCTTTGCATTTTTTTCAACTACATAAGTTAAAAATAACTTCAGTGACCAAAAAGGCTCATCACAACATGAAGCGAAAGTTCATGGAGAGGTAGCGCTGGAGGAAGTGAAGGTGGGGCCTCCTCTGGGCGGGCGGCTTCCTCAAGTGCGAGGCTCCTCTCCAGACAGGAAGCCCGAGCCGGGTGGGACCGAGGGGTGGGGACCGAGCCCCGAACCCACCTGTCGGCTCTGAGGGCTCCTAGTGTGAGAGTAGCAAATGCCCAAAGGGATGGAGACAGTCCTGGCCTTTCGTTGTTACTAAATTTAAATATATATATATATTTCAGAGAGGAAGGGAGAGGGAGAGATAGAAACATCAATGATGAGAGAATCACTGATTGGCTGCCTCTTGCATGCCCCCCCCCCCAGTAGGGATCGAGCCCACAGCCTGGGGCACATGCCCTGACTGGAAATCCAACTGCGTGACCTCCTGGTTGATAGGTCAACTTTCAACCACTGAGCCACGCTGGCTGGACAGTGCTCTTTCTAAATGGTTACTTACCCGTGCACCTGCTGAAGGACATCTTGGTGCTTCTAAGTTTGAGGAATCATGAATGAAGTTGCTGTAAACATCCCTGTGCAGGAGCCCTACGGTGACCGGGGGCCTGGGGGTACATGGACCATGTGGGACGATCTCGACGTCCCCTGCGGGTTCCTGGCACATTCACAGCTACCAGGCCCTCGAGGGCCCCTCAGTCAGGAGGGCTGGGATTGGGCCCCCACCCTGTATCAAGCTGTGGCCTCCAGCTTGTCTGTCCCAACCTCAGGTCTGTTTACTCTCCATAGAATGGAGATGCAAGATCATCCTTTGTAGCTGGTGGGTTGAGGAGGGAGCAGGTGTATGGGGCTCTGTGAGGGTGGGTGCCGTGTGGAGGAGGTGGGAGGGCTGTGCGAGGGTGGGTGCCGTGTGGAGGAGGTGGGAGGGCTGTGCGAGGGTGGGTGCCGTGTGGAGGAGGTGGGAGGCTGTGCGAGGGTGGGTGCCGTGTGGAGGAGGTGGGAGGGCTGTGCAAGGGTGGCCGGATGCTTCCTAAGGCTGCCCAGCCACCTGAGCTCACCGGGTCACAGGTGACCTTGGCTTTCCTCGCCCCGGGGACAGGAAAGGGACAGGAAAGGCAGCCAGTTCTTTCCTTCCGCAGAGAGAAGGGCTGTGTGTGTGTGTGTGTGTGTGTGTGTGTGTTGGGGGGGGGTGTCGTTTGGGACAGGTGAGCTCTTTCCCACTGGGTCTGACTCCTGAGCTGGAGGAGTTGGCAGCACGTCCTAACCTACTTTCTTCCTCTGATTGGCCTGTTCTGGACATTTCACACACGCGGTATCGCGGGCCACGTGGCCTTTGGACCTGACCTCTTTGGATCTGAGCATCACGTTTTCAAGTGGGCCCACGTGACAAGGGACATCCCTGCTTCCGATTCGTCTTTCGCAGGGCATTTATGACTCCAGGACCCGGGCTTAGGTGGCGGATCGGTGGTGTCCCTGCCCGTCTCCCTAGAGGTGCTCGCGTTTACCCGCGTAACCCGGGCAGAGCCCTACGTTAGCATCAGGACCCTGTGTTCGCGCTAAGGAGTCCTGCGCAGCCGCAGTCACGGCGGTCTGCCACCTACCTGGAGTCTGCAGCCGGGAAGCCCCGCCCCAGCCAAGGCTTAACCACGCCCACTCCACCTCCTCTCCTCCAAGCCCCGCCCCAGAAGACTTTTGTCCTCACTCGGCCGCCGTGGCCGCGCGCTGCACTTCCGCCTTCGTCCACGTGGTCCTGCGGGGGTTCAGTCCGTGAGTGGGGCCGGGTGGGGACGCGCCCCTCTGGTCCCGGCGGGGCTGGCCCGGTCTCCCCAAATCCCGAGGGAAAGCTGGTGGGTGGGGCGGGAGGAGAAGGGGAACTGGGAGATCAGAGGTCAGCCCGGGGTCAGGGGACGCTGAAGGGTAGCCGCGGGCGAGGCTGGGCATCGGGGATCCCGGGGAGGTCAGGAGTCGCGCGCGCGTCCCCCTCCGGTCGTGCATGGGGCTCCCCGGCCTGCGGGCGGCGGCCGGGGCCCTGCGGAGAGCCTGCGGACCGTGGACGCCGCGCCTGGGACGGCGCCTGCTCGGGTAATGCCCGCGTCCGACCCGCCCGGTGTCCAGTGCACGCCCGAGCGGTCGGCCCCCCTGCCGCGCGCCGTCTGTCTGCCTGACTGACAGCGCCCCCTGTCTTTCCAGCTTGCCCCCCATGGCCGGGAAGGCGGAGGCCCCGGCGCCCGCGGCGCCCCGGCAGGAGCCGGACCGGAAGGCCGGGAGCGGCTGGCACGGCGGGGGCCGGGTCTGGGAGGACGCGGAGCAGCCGGCGAAGAAGCTCAAGAGCAGCGGCGAGGACGGGGAGCAGCCCCGGAAGCTGCCCAAGCGGAAGATCGTGCTGCTCATGGCCTATTCGGGGAAGGGCTACCACGGCATGCAGGTGCGGGGCTCGGGCCGCCCCATTCGCCGGGACCAGCCGGGACCGCGCTCTGGCTCCGGGGAGGGGAGGGGCCAGGGAGCGAGCGAGGCGCCTCGGGGAAAGGGCCGGAGCCCCGCTCTTCTGCGCCGCGCTGCGGGCCAGGCTGAGACGGCAACCCCAGCGCTTGGACCTGGCTGCATCCATGGGAGATGCCGCACCAGCGCATTGGCTGCTCCCACGGTAGTCGCAGGACCGCCCTGCCGCTGACCAGGGTCCTGGCCTCGGGCGTGTGATTGGCGCTCTCCTCGCCTGGCAGATGCTGGGACCTGAGACCCAAGCGCAGCCAGGAAGGCTCCCTGGAGTCAGCTGCCCGCGGGCAAGCAGGTGCCCTTTTAGGCGTCTCTCCCCAGCTCCCCAGCGGGGTCCTTTTCCGGAAAGGCAGACGGTGCCCCCCAAAGGCACGTAGATTTTCTTGCTCCTGGTGCTCAACTCTGGTCAGCCTGACTCACAGTGAGAAATAAATTCACTGCTGGGACGGGGTGTCTAAGTGAAGGAAGTTTGGAAAAAGGTGGTGTCACCTTTACTGGGAATAGTGGTAGGAAGTTACTTTGTATCCTGTTTTAATTTTGAAAAGCATAGGCTGCACCATGAAGCCAAGTTCATGACCGACAGCGGTAGCCCCCGGGTGTTTGTGGGAGCTGATCGTCCGCCTGTGCCGCTCTTTGACCCGGAATGCTTTTCTGAGGGTGACTTTGGTTACGTAAATTTTGCCTTAGGGCACTGTCTTAAGGATTTAGAGAGAAAGCTCCGTCATCTTCCATTTGCCTCGGTTTCCCCATCAGGGAAATGGGTGGAGAGTGACAGCGCACAGGGCGGACAGAAGGACAGATTGAGATGGGAGGGAGGGGGTTGTTATCACTGTTTCTTAGAGAGAGACTTCAACTTGTTGTTTCACTTAAACTGGCAAGTTGTTTCATACAGGCTGTGCATGAAACAACGGGTTTAAGACAGGCGTGCCAAACCTAGCCCTGGCTGGCAATATCCCGGGTGTGTTCCTCTGAGCGAGGGGCCGGCCTCCCTGCAGTGATGAGGGAGGGGGTCCCTCTGCAACGGGGGCTGCAGACAGACGTGTCCAGCAGCAGGAGGGGGCTGGTTTCAGAGCTGGCAGGTGCCGGACACGGCGACACCTGCTGTGGGCTGTTCCGCTGCTGCCCAGGGTGGGGATTCCTGAAGACTCTGGGTACCCTCAGGGGGCTTCCCCCCTTCCCCTGGGAAGGGGACGAGCTGCATGGCCACAGATGCAGTCCCGGGCACACTGCACCTGCCCCCGCCTGCTGGAGCAGTCTGGGCCCTCTCTCGTGGTCGGTGACCACACGAAAACCCACGTTTTCTCTTCTCTTCCTCAGAGGAACATCGGGTCCTCGCAATTCAAGACCATTGAGGATGACCTGGTGTCGGCCCTGGTCCGGTCGGGCTGTATTCCCGAGAACCACGGCGAGGACATGAGGAAGATGTCGTTCCAGCGGTGCGCCCGCACAGACAAGGTAGGCGGCGTGCTGTCTGGTTTCCACGGTCCACGGATCCCCTGCTTCCCCTCACCGTTCTGTCACCTGAGTCGCGTGGCCATTTCCCCCAGTGGCCGAGGGTCACCTCCAAGCTGGGGCTTCCTTTCCCATCCACACGATGTCATACGTTACGCGGCACTCGCCCCCGTGGTATATAGAGTGTTGTTCTGGTGCCTGATCATTCCCTGCAGATGCATCTCTGAAAGCAGGACTCCTCCGGGAAAAGATGTAACCTTAGCGTGGGCCGTCTGCCCAAGCGACCCCGCGTGGTGCTTGCAGAGCCGGCCCCAGCTGGCCCCTCACACCCAGTGCTTCCTTTGCAGGGCGTGTCCGCAGCTGGGCAGGTCGTGTCCCTGAAGGTGTGGCTGATTGACGACATTTTAGAAAAGATCAACAGCCACCTCCCATCTCACATTCGAATACTGGGTAAGCCCTGCAGCACTCGACTGAAGTCCTCACGTTGGGGTCAGTGCAGGGCGCACTTGACGAGCCCCTGGCCCCGGCCCCCTCGCCAGCCCAGGTCTGACAGACACCAGGTCATGTCCCCGCGGGTGTGGGGTGTGGAGTTCGGGGTTCAGTGTCAGGACAGGGCCCTGGTGTGTCTGAGGCCTTTGTCCACGTTGCGCCCCCAGGACTGAAGCGCGTCACGGGCGGCTTCAACTCCAAGAACAGGTGCGACGCCAGGACCTACGTCTACATGCTGCCCACGTTCGCCTTCGCGCACAAGGACCGCGACTCGCAGGACGAGACGTACCGGCTGAGCGCCGACAGGCTGCGGCAGGTGAACCGGCTGCTGGCCTGCTACAAGGGCACCCACAACTTCCACAACTTCACCTCGCAGAAGGGGCCCCGGGAGCCCAGCGCCCAGCGCTACGTCCTGGACATGTTCTGCGAGGAGCCGTTCGAGCGGGAGGGCATGGAGTTCGCGGTCATCAAGGTCAAGGGGCAGAGCTTCATGACGCACCAGATCCGGAAGATGGTGGGCCTGGTGGTGGCCATCGTCAAGGGCTACGCGCCCGAGGACGTGCTGGAGCGCAGCTGGGGCGAGGCCAAGGTGGACGTGCCCAAGGCACCGGGGCTGGGCCTGGTCCTGGAGCGCGTGCACTTCGAGACGTACAACCGGCGCTTCGGCGGCGACGGGCTGCACGAGCCGCTGGACTGGGCGCGGGAGGAGGCGGAGGCCGCGGCCTTCAAGGAGCAGCACATCTACCCCACGATCATCAGCACCGAGCGGCACGAGAGGTCCATGGCCCAGTGGCTGAGCACCCTGCCCACGCACGACTTCAGCGCCACTGCCCACGCGGCGGGCGCCAAGGTGGGGCTGGGGGGCCGGGGCCAGGGGGCCGGAGGGGGCGTGCATAGCCCTTCCAGGAGCTTGTCTCATGCTCGCCCGTGTCTGTCGTCCGTGGCTGAGCTTCTGACCCACTGTGTGCTGGTGTCATCGTGCCCATGGTAGCCATGAGCAAGCTGGGGCACAGAGAGGTACATCACTCCCCCCAGGTCACACAGCAGCGGGAGGAACCAGGCCGGGGCGACGTACCAGGTGGCTGGTGACCCTGAAACACGGCCTTAGTGCTCACTCCACGCTTGGTGACCTTGGGCGAGGGACACGCGTGGGTGGCGTCTTTCCGTTTGTGACATGGTGGTGACAGTAGGACGCCTGTCTTGGGCTGGCAGTGCCGGTCAGCACACGCCCTCTCTTGCTGGTGCAGCGGGTGACACCCTCCCCCACCCCCCCCCGCCGGGGGTATCTTCCTGTGACCTAGGGTATCTGGGACACGTCGTCCTCCACACCTGGAGTTGTAAACTGTCCCTGCAGGTAGGTGCACAGGGGCAGCAGGCAGGTAACGAATGGCAGCCAAGGCCAGGGAGGCAATAGGGATGGGTGGAGACTGTAGCAAACCCGGAGCTCCTGTTCACCTGTAGGGGCGACAGCAGCTAGGCAGCAGCCAGTGGTGGCCCCATTGGCGGTGGGCCTGGGGTTGGCAGAGCTGCTCACATTTTCCCAAGAGAAATGAGAAAAATGCCAGAATTTTATGTGAACTTGCTGACTCGTCAAATGTTGATGTTTATTATTCACTAGAGGCCTGCCTCCACCGTGGCCTGCCTCTCATGCAATCCGGGACCCCTCGGGGGATGTCAGAGAGCGGGCTTTGGTCCGATCCCTGCAGGCCAGGCTGAGGGACCCCACCTGTGCACGAATCCCTGCACGGGCCTCTAGTATGCATATAAGATCTTTGGTTAATCTCTTCCCCACCCCCCCACCCACTTCCCTCTGAGATTCATCAGTGTGTTCCATGTTTCCATGCCTGTGGTTTCCACTCCTGCATTGAGCGCCTGCCCCCTGGTGGTCAGTGTGCGTCATAGTGATTGGCTGGTTGCTGAGGCTTTTATATAGATAGATTTCCCCAAGCGCTGCGAGGGCAGATGGAGCCTGTGTGCAGCTTTGGACCAGGGCTAGCCCAGGCCCTCTGCTCAAGTCCCACTGACAGAGGCTGCTGCCCACTTGCCGTCTCCATACCCTGTGGAGGGGCCTGCAGTGTCCAGTTTGGGAGAACCTAGCTTCATGTCCCCTGCGCCACTGCCTCCTCTGGGGATTTGGAGGAGGCCTGTAAGGCACCCTCCCCCCCCCCCCTGCCCCGGCCCGGCCCAGTTGGTCTGAGAATACATGCCGGGGTCACTCCACGAAGGGCAGGTTGGAAGGTGGCTCGGGGTGCACCGTGGACCGCTCCCTGCACGGGGAGGGAGCACCCGCACCCGGGCAGCCTGCCTCCCCACAGCCGCTCCTCTGCTCCTGCTCTGCAGGTCCCCAGCCCCCAGGAAGGCAGCGAGGAGGATGGAGACAGTGACTGAGCGGGGACGCCCCAGGAGACACGTGCACCAGGAGCCGCCACTGCTGCCACCGGCCGCATCCCTCGCCAAGACAGGAGCCAAGACGCGGCCTCGCAACCTCAGGACCTCGAGACCCACATCGTTCTCAGTTTCCCTCAGGAGAACCGGCCGCCAATCTGTCTCAGTTCAGCATGAACTCTGTACACCTCAGCGTGTAAAGACACTATTTTTCTAAGGAAATGATTTTCTTACTAAATAGATACAAGCTTTGCTTAGTTACTCCTTTCTCTTTTTTGGTTCTTTCTGCTCCTTTCACCGTGTGCTGCATGGGGACGGGCAACGCGTGAGTGTGCGGACCGGATGTGCTCTGTTGGCTCCGGGGTTGAGACCCATCAGGCAGTGCAGTGGGGTTCTTTCCAGGACTCGGCCTCAAGCCCCCAGGATGGGGTGTGGCTGCGTGTAGTGGAAGCCTGGCAGGTGGCCCAGATGGAAGCCTGGCAGGTGGCCCAGCACAGCGGCCCCCTGGGCTGGAGGAGGGCCTTTTCTCTGTCTAGCTGGCCCTCTCCAGCACCTGGCCTTCATCCTGTCAAATCCGCTTGGTCATGTCCGTCTGTGGTCGAGGCGGGAGGGGTTATGCAGAAGGAAGGGGGACATCACTGACCGACCATGTCCCTTAGTGAGGTCTCCCAGAAGGCCCACCAGCCACTTCCTTCCTTCCCTGGCCAGAGGCTTGTCATATGGTCACATCTAGCTGCAAGGGAGGCTGGAAAATGCCTTGTATGAAGCAGGGCTCAGTGCCAACCCCGAACAAAGTGACCGGTTAGCAAAGAAGAGGTGGGTGGGTCACTGGCAAGTCTGCTGAAGAAGCTATGAGAGAGGACTTCAGGTGGGCAAGTGGTGTGTGTGCATGGGCACAGGTGTGCACACATGCTGATGAGGTGTGGTTTTCTGTTTGCATTTCCCGGACCCCTGATGATGCGGAGCATCTTCCCGTGTCCTTATCAGACATTTTCCTTTGCGGCATGCCTTGCCCTTTCACAAGTAATCTGTCTCTCTCTCTATATATATATATAATTTCTTTATTGATTTAAGAGAGGAAGGGAGAGGGAAGAAGAGATAGAAACATCAACGATGAGAGACAATCATTGATTGGCTGCCTTCTGCACGGTCCCTACTGGGGATCAAGCCTGCAATCGGGCATGTGCCCTTGGCCGGAATCGAACCCGGTACCTTTCAGTCCACAGGCCAACACTCTATCCACTGAGCCAAATCGGCTAGGGCAGTAATCTGTCTTTTAACTGGGTTGGAAGTTCTTTACTCCGGATACAAGCGCCGTATCCGGCATATGCCTTGCACATGCTTTCGTTCAGCCCGCGGGTTGTCTTTTCTCAACGGCGTCATCAGAAGCGCCCGAGTTTTGAATTCTGCTGACGTTCAACGTATCTGTTTCTCCTTTGGTCTTTGGGTTTTGGGGGTCACTTCTCAGAAACCAGAGTTGTGCGGCCGGACACCTCCGTTTTGCAGCGTCAGCACTTCCACGCGGGCCTCAGACCCACGCCGAGGTCGCTTTTGCAAGTGCAGTGAGGTCGGGGTCGGGGTCATTGCTGCACGGGTGGGCGCCCTCGTCCCAGCCTCTTTGCTTGAGGAGCCCAGGGATTCTGGGAGGCGACCCCCTTTGCTCCGTTCTCCCTCTGCCCTCGCGGAACTCACCTCCCAGACTGCAGACTCTC
This sequence comes from Myotis vivesi, assembly GCA_035771395.1. Classification (NCBI taxonomy): domain Eukaryota; kingdom Metazoa; phylum Chordata; class Mammalia; order Chiroptera; family Vespertilionidae; genus Myotis; species Myotis vivesi. The sequence goes on from JAWPEG010000010.1 coordinate 27,757,124, forward strand.
GGCGAAGAAATCGCTCCAATCGCGGCTGGGCGGCTGGGCACCAGGGCTCGGTCCGCCGCCGGCCCGTCGGCCCCCACCTCGCCCGGCCTCTCTAGCCCGCGCGGCCGTCTCGACACCTCCCGCCCGTGACGTCACGCCGGCCGCCAGCGCGCAGCTGCGGCGCGTGCGCGCGTCCCTTCCGGCTCGCCGTAGCAGGCGCGCCGCCGCTATTTCCGCCCGGGGCCCCGGATGCGCCGCTCCGATCGGATCCGAGCGGCGCCGCCTCTACTTCAGCCGCCGGCTCCCGGCTCCCGGCTCCCGACGCCAGTCCCACGCGGCCGGAGCGCCGCCCAGGCCCCGGGTATGTGGCGGCGCGGGGCGCGGGCGGAGAGGTTCTGGTGGGCCTGTGCCGAGGGGCCCGTCGCGGCCGTCTCCCCCGGGTATCGCGCCGAGAGCAGGCCGCGCCGCCGCCGTCAGTGGGCGGGGTCTGAGCGCGGGCCGGACTCGGGTGGGCGGCGAGGGGGTGGGGTCGTGCGGCCTCCGCCCCCCTCCTTCCCCGCCCGCCGCCTCCCTGCAGCCCCTGGGGGCGCGCGTGGTGGGTGACGGGTGGGCTGGGCGCGGAGACGCGGCCGCCGGGACGGGAGCGCGGGGCGGCTCTGCACAGCTGACGCGGGCCGGGCCGGGCCGGGCCGTGGGGTCCGCGGGGCGCTCCGCGTCGTCCCCACGCCGCGTGGCTGGATCCCGGCGCGGGCCTGGCGCTTTTATTTTCATTGGTTCTCGGGCTTCCGTGCCCAGGCGCTTCCTTCGGCCAGTGGGGGAGCCCCCACGCGTGGGCTCTGCGCGCGAGGCCTTCCCGCCCGCCCAGGTGCGGGAACAGGTGCAGAGGAAGCGTCAGGTGCGAGCCCTGTGCACGCCCACCCGCCTCCGTCCGGACCGGACCGGGGCGGGGTGCGGGGTCTCGGGGCCTTCCCCTCGCGGCCCCCCGCAGCCCGCGGGCCTCGGCCCAGGCGCCCCCGTGTCAGCCGCAGAAACCACGCAGCGGGACTTCCGCAAATAGCACTTTCGCCCCGGCTGGGAGAGGAACGTCGTCCTCTCTATTTTGTGATGAAGCTTTCACGTGGGTGCACATAAAAGGGTCTTTGTAACTTTTTTTTTTTAGTGGAACCAATCACATTAACATGCTCTCTGAGTGGTTGGGGGAAATGGAAACGTGCATTTTAAAACGTGAAGTCATTCTACCGCCCAAAGACACGCACCACAGACAGGCTCCCTTTGGTCCCCTGTTGTACCCATGCAGTTCCCTTTCTCCTCCGCGTTTAACTGCGGTTGTGTGTGCAGCTTTGCGTGCAGCTTTGCGTGCTTTTAGAAAGCGTTCGCTAGCACGGTCGGGTCCCATTGATCCTCTGCAGTCATTGGGCCCGCGCTCCTTGTTTCACGCCTGTGTTGGACCCGCGCATTCGTGCCTTCTCCAGGCCTTCAGTTTGCTTTTCCTCCACGGTTTCTCCTCCATATACGGACGTTCCAGCCACCCTTCCTCGGGTACAGCTTCCTTTCCTACCAGAGGGAGAGGGGACGGGAGAGCGAGCGGAATGGGTTTGTTGTTCGACTTCCTCGTGCGTCCACTGGTTGCTTCTGGTCAGGGGGCGTACCTGCATCACTTGTGTGTGTAGAATTCTGAAAATTCTAACAAATATGTAATTTCCACAATAGGATTCAAAACCTATTGGTTGTTTGATCCCAAACCATTTCCACGTGGGGCCTCTCTGTGGTCCGCCCCTCCCCCAGCCCTGGGCACCTGTTGGCCTCGGTGTTTCCGGGGGTGCCAGCTGGAGGCGCGGCGTGGACGGGGCCTCGGGGTCTGGCTTCGCTCACGGGCACCGTGCATTGAGATTCGCCGCGGCTCCTGCAGGCGTGAGGGTTGGGTTCTTCATGCCGCTCGGGCGTGTCCGTGGTGTGGAGGGGCCAGGATTTACCCGTGCACCTGCTGAAGGGCATCTGGGTTGTTGCAGCGTGTATGGGAGTCCGTGGAGTTCACACGGCGTGACGCGCGCACGACACAGAGGCACGCAGAGGGTGGCCCAGTTCCTCTTTGCTTTCTCCCCGTTCTTGACTTTGTCCGAGAACTCGCTGACTTGGTACGTGTTTGCCCAGGTCTCTTTCTGTCCATCAGGACCTGCATTCTCCACGAAAACTCCCACAAGAGGGAGAGGAGGGTGAAAGCGTCTTAGATAGGACCGTGGTCTGTGGCCTCCCGAAGGGTCCCAGGACATCGGCAGACATGCAGTGCAGCTGTGGTGTTAGCATTTCATGGGCGGCGACTGGGAGAGAAATGCCTGCCCAGGCCCCTGGGGGGCGGCGGGAAAACGGGCGAAAAGCAACGGGATGGCGGGTCGGGCTGCACCGTGATTGCTCGGTGCTGAGAGAAGCACTTCCTCAGCTCGTCTGGGCCGTTCCTGCCACGGTCTAGCTCAGGGGCTCTGGTCCATCAGGCGAGGGACCGGCCAGCATCACCATGAATTTGGCCTCGTGGGCTGTTCAGTTCAGGGGACCCTGGCCGCTCTGCGTGTGGGCTTCCCACTGCAGCCACCCACCAGGCAGTTCTCTGCAGCCATGCGCGGTGTAAGGTGTCATAATCCTAGACGGTTGTCAGCCTCGGTTTAGCCCATTTGTATCCTTTGGAATGTATATGTTTTAGGAGCCAGTATGGGACCTTCACACTCAGGGGAGGAGGATGGGGTCTTGTTAGCAGATGGGACTTTTGTTTCTGCCCTTTATTTGTTGAGCCACTGGTGTTACCATGTCATATAGACAGTATTTTTTCCTGTAGTGTTTATAATGAAAATTTTGAAGATACATAGACGTTGAAAGAATTTTGCCCATCACCTAGTTTCTGTGATTGGCGGCTTCCTGCACCTGTTTTATGACACACCCATCCATCCACCTGTTCTTAGATGAAGGCAGTGTCCAAGTACCGTTTCCTGCGCTGTGCTTCCCGGACTCACTGCGTGTTCTGGAGATGGCTCTCCGCGGTTCCTGGCGCCCACCTTGCCTGTCACCTGCTGCAGGGCTCCAGTCGAAGGGACCACAGTGGAGTCAGCCGGTCTGCTATACGGACCACTTTACTCCCAACATTTTGCATTTGCAAACAACTCCCTGGCAAACACCCTTGGTGCTTACGTATTTTCCCGTTGCAGGTGGCTGTCGGGTGTATTTGTAGTGGAACTGCCGGGTCCAAGGCGCAGAGCTGTGCAGCTGTTGGGTGGGCCAGGCCCGCCGCTCCCATCCCGCTCAGCGGTCACAGCGCCTCACCCAGAGTGTTGTCCAGCTTCCGACTTCCTGTCAGCTTGATAGATGAGAAGTGCTGTTTCAGCTGAGTTTTATTTTTTTTATTTTTTTAAATATATTTTATTGATTTTTTACAGAGAGGAAGGGAGAGAGAGAGATAGAGAGTTAGAAACATCGATGAGAGAGAAACATTGACCAGCTGCCTCCTGCACACCTCCCACTGGGGATGTGCCCGCAACCCAGGTACATGCCCTTGACCGGAATCAAACCCGGGACCCTTCAGTCCACAGGCCGACGCTCTATCCACTGAGCCAAACCGGTTTCGGCTCAGCTGAGTTTTAATTTGCATTTCTTTTATTACGAGTGATGAATTTACAAGTAGATGTGCTTGAAAAATTCAGCTTCAAGTCTTCTCTGGGGGTTACACTGGCTTACTGTTTGTTTGTTTGTCACAGGAAATCCCATTTTATAAACACAGGCTGGGAGTGAATGGACTCAGACATGGAGTTTGTTACGTGTGAGCAGCCTTGAGACATGCTCAGAGCGGTTTGATGGATTGTGATCTGAGTCAGGAAGGCCAAGCCTAGTCCTGGTTTTTGCAGCCGACATCTCTGCGACCTGATCCTCGGCCTCCTCCTGGGCAGCACTGCCCTTGAAATCATGAGCTGAACGGATCCGATCTAGCTGGTTCTGGTGGACTTGAAAGTTAGGACAGCCAGTAAGAATGAAATGTGTGTTGCCATTGGTGGTGGCTTTGCTCTGCATGGGGTACCTCTACCACATTTTTGGGAAATGTTATTTAGAGAAGCAGTGATTTGATTCCCGGTCAGGCACCTGCTTGCATTGTGGGCTCAGTCCCCAGTGTGGGGCTGTGCAGGAGGCAGCCAATCACGTTTCTCTTCCTCAAAATCAAATAAAAAATCTTTTTTAAAAAAAAATGAAGATCCTAAACTCGTATTGAAAACAATGGCATAGCTAAGATTTCCCTCACACGCTGTGCCCACACCCAGTGCCCACCACATTGCTGGGCTTTCTGCTTGGAGGGCAGTGGTGGGAGTGAGGCCGTTGCTGGCTGTGGTCCCAACTTCCTCCTTCGATGCACTGGCTGCTGCTTGCCCATGACCTTGAGACTGTCTTCGGAGACAGCCATCAGGACGGAAGTGCCTTCTCTGAGGGTTACACTGAGTTTTATGTTTTCTCAGCCTTTACGTGTGTAACCGTTATCCGTAGCTTTTGATTTCACACAGATGTGTGTTCCAGCAGGGTGTGGAGCTGTGAGATCATTCATACGTATGTGCGTTGCACCTTTGTCAGTTTTTTAACTTTTCCCTTGTGCATTTCCTCTGACAAGCAGTGGTGTCTTGAACATGAAATGGTGTTTCTGCTGGTCTCGGGGAAGGGAGTGAGCAGCACCACACACAGGAAGCTGGTATGTCCGTTAGCTCCGAGGACTTGCCGTGTGGAAAGGAGCCGTGTTTGAGCCCATGACCCAGCACTGTCGGGACAGGTGGCCCTGGAGTGCAGTTGACCTGTACCCACTGGAAACCTCGGCTCTAGCCGTGTCTGACTTGGGAACATGGTCCCTTCTTAGCTCAGAGTTTCCCGCTCCGCCCTCGGGTGGCCCCGTCCTGAAGGCTGAGCTTTCTCAGGGGCCCCTTCCACTCTCCAGCCCGCGCTCTAGTCATCGGCACTGACGAGTTGGGGGCTGGGAGCCCTTGGGGAGAGCTCCAGGACATGATGGCCTCTCGGGCTGCTCCCTGTCTCCCTGTAGATTTCCTCTTGGCAGCCCTCCCTGCTCTCACACAGGATGCTCGGTGTGAGCGCCGTCAGGGTTTGGCCTGGCTCCTGTGTTGGGGGTTAACAGTGTAGCTGTGAGGTAGCTCAGGTGTCACGGGAACTGCTGTCTGGTGAGGGATTTGGCTGCGGTTTTGGTGCTGAGGGGCTGTGTGTACAGCCCATCCCTGCACCGTCCCCAGCACGTTGGAGCACAGAAAGGCCCTGAGCTGGGAGATGCATCTGGGAAGAATCCACTGGTCACAGACCAGCATTGAGGTCACATCCTGCTTGCCCTTGAGCAGGTGATGCTTGTGACCGTCCAGCAGCTGGTTGGTATCCCCCACCTCGTGCCAGGCTGTGAGGGACCAGTCCCTCCTGTGTGTTGAAGGAGACCTTCTGTAGTGTCCACGGCTCCACGTGAATTAAGACTGTCCTTTGCACCAGCTGCCGGTGGGACAGTCACATGTCTCCAGTGATGCTGACCAGGCTCGTAATAAGGGGTGATCAGACGGTGATATTTGCCTTGAAGTAACTTGATTTCAACTTTGATTTTTCAGGAGAACATTAAGTTGGATAAAAAGGGGGGCGATAATGCACCACGGCAGCGGCCCTCCGAATGTCCAGCACCAGCTGCAGAGGTCCCGGGCCTTCCCCAGCAGCGAAGAAGAGCAGCAGGCCCACCCAAACCCACCCCCATCCCCCGCCACGCCTTTTGCACCCTCGGCCAGCCCATCCGCACCCCAGTCGCCCGGGTACCAGGTTCAGCAGCTCATGAGCAGGAGTCCCGTGGCCGGGCCGAACGTGAACCTCGCCCTGCAGAACGTGGGGCCAGTGGTGGCAGGAAACCCCCCGCTCACGCTGACCCCACTGCCACTCCCCAGCCCCACCTCTCCGGGCTTCCAGTTCAGTGCCCAGCCGAGGCGCTTTGAGCACGGATCGCCATCCTACATCCAGGTCACCTCACCACTGTCCCAGCAGGTGCAGACCCAGAGCCCCACCCAGCCCAGCCCTGGGCCGGGGCCAGGCTTACAGAATGTGCGGGCAGGCGCACCCGGGCCTGGCCTGGGCCTGTGCAGCAGCAGCCCCACCGGGGGCTTTGTGGATGCCAGTGTGCTGGTGAGGCAGATCAGCTTGAGCCCGTCCACGGGTGGGCACTTCGTGTTCCAGGAGGGCTCGGGCCTCGCCCAGATGGCCCAGGGAGCCCCAGTCCCGCTGCAGCACACAGGGACTCCCATTGCGATGCGAGAACGGAGACTGTCCCAGCCCCATGGGCAGCCCGGGGGGACCGTGCACCACCTGGGACCCCAGAGCCCCGCGGCCTCGGGCGGAGCTGGCCTGCCACCCTTGGCCAGCCCCGGCCACATCACCACCGCCAGCCTGCCACCCCAGATCAGCAGCATCATCCAGGGGCAGCTGGTCCAGCAGCAGCAGCAGCAGCAGCAGGTGCTGCAGGGGCCACCGTTGACCCGGCCTCTGCTGCCCGGGGTTGGGGGGGCTTCGGCGTTCGGGATGACATCCCCGCCGCCCCCCAGCAGCCCTTCCAGAACCTCGGTGCCCCCGGGCCTCTCCAGCCTTCCCCTCTCGTGCTCGGGGAGCAGGAAGACACCCAAGAAGCTGGAGGAGATCCCCCCAGCCTCTCCAGAGCTGGCCCAGATGCGGAAGCAATGCCTGGACTCTCACCTCCGGGAGATGGAGGCTTTGAGGGAGGCCTTCAAGGAGTACCTGATTGAGCTGTTCTTCCTGCAACACCTGCAAGGGAACATGATGGATTTCCTGGCTTTCAAGAAGAAGCACTACGCCCCGTTACAAGCTTATCTTAGGCAGAACGATCTGGACCTGGAGGAGGAGGAGGAGGAGGAAGAGGAGGAGGAAGAAAAGTCTGAGGTTATCAATGATGAGGTGAGAAACAGCAGTTTAATAATTCGAGGACTGCGCTGCGCAGGTGTGAGTCTAGGCAGCTGTGAACACAAAAGAACCTGTGAGCCCCGGGTGCTCCTCAGACGTGGTTTCATAAGGATCTGACCCAGGAGTAACGTGGAAGGTGGATTTTGCTGTTTTCTTCGCAGGAGGGAAGAGCTGCCCTAATAGTTGGGGGGCAGGGGCAGACCAGGTGCCTTCATTGAGAGCAGAGACTCCGCTCCGGATGGAGAGCTGACCTGTGGGCTGCAGCCTGTGCCCCTGGCCTGTGGGGGGTGCGCACCTTGGGCTGGTTTCCCAGTTTTCACATTTTACTGAAATAGGTCCCCCCATTGAATCATCGTGAATGTGGATTTTAAAAAAAGGGTTTATCAATAAATGTAAATATTGATATGGTATTTTCATGATTAAAATAGTTATTATGGCAAAAACCAATTTTTAGATGTAGTCTTAGCTTTGAGATCACACTTTAAATTCACTTTTATAAATACTTATGAATGATATTTAAGATGGCATCTTTTTTTAAACTGAAAATTTTGGGTGCCTGGAATGGGTGCTTAATAAATGCCCGAATTGAGATTTCTTGATACCATTGTGATTCCAACCCATCTATCTGCACTTCCTGAAAAAAGCTAATCCCAGCAGCGAGCGTGAGGTGGCTGTCGTGCACTGTACGTGTGCCTTTGTGTTGTGTAGTGTACGATATGTTGGTGCAGCTGACTTTGTCCTAGAAGACGGCTGAATACCTGAGTCTTTGTCACTCTTCTGCAAAGAAATCGGCCTTTGGTGAGCAAAACTGGTCTCTTTGCTCAGTCGTCCTCATCGACATTTATGGGCGTATCCGTGTGGCTTTGCCATTTTGTGTTTTCTTTAACACCCTTTCCAGGATGGACCATTTTTATTTTCCAAATGGTTACCTGATTATTTTGAGGATTTCACCTCTGAAATAGTGAAATTCCGTTATCTTTATGTTTGTACACCAGTGTTGTCTGTAGGTCAGTGCCCTTATCTGTGCTTATGAAAAGAAAGTCCCTTTTTATAACTTCCTGTTGAACTGGACCCTCCATCCTGATCCCCACGTGGTGGCTGATGGAGTGGCCGCTGTGCAGACTGCCGGAGGTGGTCAGCTTTGTTACTGGACCGCCTGCCGTCCCCACTCCAGAGTATGCAGTTGTGCAACCAAGGAGATTGCACCTGTGACTCAAATTGGAGTTCCTGCAAGATTTGCAGCTGAGTTAGGTTGCTATGTTATACATCTGTCATAAATTAGTTCATTGTCCTTTTGCAGAATTTGATGCAAAAACATTCCATTTTTAAACAGCAAACATCAGTGAGCTGTCAGCAGTAAAATTCTAACACAGTTTTGAGCAGTCTTAAAAATCATGTTGCCTTTTTTTCTCAAAATATTTCCTCTCAGGTAAAGGTTGTGACAGGAAAGGATGGGCAGACTGGTACTCCCGTTGCTATAGCAACCCAGCTTCCGCCAAATGTTTCTGCTGCTTTTTCATCCCAGCAGCAACCATTTCAGGTACTTGTCAATGGTTCTCAAATGTAGCCTCATCCCAAACTTTCCCTTCATCCAGGCATTTTAACCTTCAATTACTATTTGCTCTTAGCATTTTTTCCAGAGCCCATCCCTTATTTTAAGAAAATAAAAAAGTCTTTCTGCATATAGAGCTATAAAATTAAGTTGCATGAGTGAACGACAACCCAGAGCTAATGCACTTTTTTGTGTTGACCTGTGCTGCAGTCGTAGCTGTAGTGTGCATGTCCTCTAATCCTCAGCCTGTCCGTGTGCCAGGATCCTCATGTGCTCTGTCTCCTGTGGGCTCTTTCTGTGTCTTCTCTCTGTATTTTTGAGAACAGTGCAGAACAGAAACAAGAAAAGAAAGATTTAAGCAGACGATAACTTGATATTTTCTCAGCTGGAAGAAACACTGAGGTGAAAGCTCCGAAATTAGGGCCTCAGGCTTCTAAATGGGTGTTAGTGAATGCAAACTGATTATTTACAATTTTTGGAAATTAAGTTACTCAGTGTTCCAGTAACAGTGCTAAGGATCTAAAAGTATAGGTCTGATTCTAGTAGTTTGGGAATGGATTGTGCTGGGTTCTGAAAGCAGTTTCATCTTTGTGGTGATAAGTTTTTTAAAACAATTTTTTTATTTCTCAGCTACAGTTGACATATAATATTATATTACTTTCGGGTGTATAACAGTGATTAGACCCTTGTGTAACCTACAAAGAGATCAACCACACATCTAATACCCATCTGGTATACCATACATAGTTATTTTAATATTTTCATTTTGATATAATTTCAAACATAGGTAGAAGTTGCTGTAACAGTACAAAGAGCCCCCCTGATAGTCCTCCCCCACATTCACCAGGGGTTACCTGTTCGCCCCGTTTGCATTACTTTCATTCTCTCTCTCATATTTGCACACACATCTCCCCCTGAATTAACTGACAGGAAGTTGCAGACATCCCCTCATGCCCTTTATCCCTACGTACTTCCGCACGTCCTGGGTGAGAGTGTTCGCTGACCTGACCTTCAGATCAGCACATATTGCAGTGACGCTGTACGGTGGCGAGGCTGCAGCTCAGGCAGATGTCTCCTCTCCGGATGATGTCGTCTAGCGTTTCCCTCGGTCTGGGACCCTCGGTCTCTCGGGACCTTGGCATTTTTGAGAAGGAGAGCCATTTATTCTGTAGTGTGTCCTTTGATGTGGGCTTGTCAGATGTTTCTTGTGTCCGATGCGGGTCGTGCTGTTCTGAGGGGACACCACAGAGTGACGCTGTGTGCAGCTCAGGGTGCCACGTGAGAAAGCCGTGATGTCACTGTCCTTCACTGATCCCTGAGGCTTTTCCAGTGGAAGGTTATTGCTTTTCTTTGGGCGAGTGCTAAGTAATTTGGGGAAGATAGTTCAAGACCATATAAATACCTAGGATCTCATTAAATGTTCGACACTGATTCTAGCATCTGTTGCATCTACTGACGAGTCCTGCCAGACTCAGCTGTCACCTTACAGATTGCAGAATGGACTTGCTAATTCCATTATTCCGTTTATGTTCGTTAGTTGGCATTCTGCTGTAATGACACACTTTCTTTTCTGTTGATGTATTTTATATGTGGATTCTTTCATCAGTGGGTTATAACATGTCACTGACAATTTATTTATTTGTTCATTTGCACTTATTAACTCAGTAGAATTGACACGTTTTGGTCTGTAGTTCCATGAATTTTGACAAACACAGGAAGCTGTGTAATGACCACTACAGTCAAGAACAGGAATTGTGTCATCCCCCAGGGTGCTCCCTCGCGTGTCTCTGTGGTCGAGCCTCGCCCTGCCTTACCCTTTGTCTGCACCGCTGTGATTTTGCCTTTTCCAGATGAGGTATCGGTGGAGTCATACTGGCTGCTTGCAGTTGGCACAACACACGGGAGAGCCACCCACGTGGTTGCGTATTTCTGTTGCGCTGAGTGATAAAATTAGGGGTAAAGTTGCAGTGAATGTCCACAGACTGTTTTTCATGTGAACATAGGCCTTGCCTTCATTTGGGTAAATCCCTAGGGGACAGGTTGTTTGGTAAGGGTGTATATGTTCAACCCCATAACAGACTGCCCACCTTTTCCACAGCGGTGGTACCATTCCTCACCCTGGGTGGCAACTTTGTTCTTTTTTAAAATCTTTCTCTTTTTTTGATATCTACACAACATCCTGCCAGGGTTTTGACTGAGATTACATTGAGTTCGTTGATCAGTTTGCTGAGAAGTAATGTCTTGACAATATTGCATCTTCCAGTTCAGGAATATGGTACATCTCTCCATGTATTGTGGCCTTTGTCTTCTTTCTTCAGTGTTTTGTAGTGTTCAGCATCCCAGTTCCATATGTGTTTTGTTATATTTATACCCCAGTATTCCTGTTTCTCTGTGGAATTGTAATTGGTAGTTATATCTTTAAAATGTTGTTCATTTGCAAGTACAGAGTGTCTCAAAAAAATGTGTACACACTTGAACAGCTGATAGCTCAAGTTTGGGAGTTAAATGTATTTTAATAAACGCTGCCTTTGTAATTATTCAAAGTGTGTGTATACGTTTTTTTGTTTTTTTTTGGGGGGGGGGACATTCTGTATATAAGAATACAGTTTATTATTTGAACCTGTATTCTGCAACTTTGCTAAACTCATTTATTCATTTCAGGAGCTTTTTTGGTGGATTCTGTAATATATTCAATAGAGAGAATCATGTCTGCAAAGAAAGCAGGACTTACTTTTTCTTTTCCTATCTGTACGTTTACTTCTTTTTCTTGCCTTATTGCATTGGCAAAACCAGAATAGGAGTGGTGAGAACAGACATTCTTCCCTTCTTCCTAGTCTTAGCGGGAAAGCATTTAGTCTTTCACCATTGGGTCTGATGTTAGCTGTAGATGTTGTAGGTGTCCTTTATCAGGTTAAGGAAATTCCTCTAATTATACTATTTATCATGAATGGATGTTGAATTTTGTCAAATGCAATTTCTGCGTCTTGTGATGTTTTTCTTCTTTGGTCTATAAATATGGTGAATTATGGGTATTGAGGTATAGTTTATAAGCGGGGAGTGGACACAACTTAGGTGTGACAAGTGCCCGTGTAACCCACATGCCTTTCAAGATGTCCACTTACGTCACATCCCCTTGTGCCCCCTGCTCGGCATCTGCTGCTCAGGCCCCTCCACTGCTCTTGATCCTCAAATTATCTGTAATTTGGCCATATGGAGCCCCTCTCCAAGCTTCTGACGCCCCCTTCTCTGAGACGCTCTCGGAGCACTTCTCCGGTGAGCACTTCCTTTCTGGTACAAGATGCTGAGGCTCGTTGGGCACATCCCTTTCTGCAGCCCAGGACTGTGGCATTGCTCTCCGGAGCCTACTTCCTGTTGGTGGAGAAAACTCATTCGAACCCAGTGCTTAGGTGCTGCTTGCGCGTTTGGTACGGTTGAAGATAAGATCTGTTCAATTGGAGACGCTCAGAATTGGCTCCTGAGCACCGTTACCGCGAGTGCGTAGAGGAGCGTGTGGACGCTCTGGCGGGTGCTTGCGTTGGAGCAGCGGGGCAGTGCACGCAAGGAGGGCCTGCCGGCTGGTGGAGATGATGTGCGGTCTTCACAGCGACTCGCTGTCACCTCACCAGGCTGCCGGGAACGACATTGGACAGAATCTGATGTGATGAGTGGGATTCCCACCACTTCTGATGGGAGCGAGCGTGGAGGAGGTGAGCGTGGGCAAACCCTTTGACCAGCAGAAGCTCTAAGGTTACTCTCACGTGTGTGCACCAGAAAGCCTTGTCTATAAAAGCCCCAAACTGGAAAGAATGGAAATGCCCACCACCACCAGCAGCGCAGACCAGCGATCATGCACCCTCGACAGGAAGGCTTACGTATATTCCAGTCGGCAGAGGGAGTCGGCAGTCACAGCACGGCTGCTGCGAGGGCTGGTCTCTGGGGCAGAGGAAGGGCTTCCAGGAGAAGACAGGTGCAGACTTTCTTCAGGGAAAGCTCACTAGGAAGCAGAGCCAGCAGACGCTGTGTGGCGCTAGCGCTGCAGCTGAGGGCACTGCGGTGGGAAGTGTCCCGATCAGGCAGCAGCACCTGCCTGGTGGTCAGGGGCTCCCTCACTCTCCGCATCTCCAAGGCACAGTAGCAGGTTGTTTCTTAAGCCTGGTGACGACTCCCTGGGTGGTCCCTGTAATACTGTTTTCAGCTATGTATAAGGTCTTCCACTTTCCTCCTCAACATTTTACTATGAAAAATGTTGAACAGAGAGAAAAGTTTGAGTCTTCAATCAACCTCCACATTCCACCATTTAAATTCTGATTAACTTTACTATGCTTTAAAAATTGCATACATATGTTAATTTCTTTTGTATATAGGATAGCCTATATAATAAAAGCCTAATATGCTAAGTGTTTGGTCAACCGGTTGGCCATTCAACCAATCAAAGCATAATATGCTAATGATATATGCTAAGGCCCCTCAACTGCTCGCTATGATGTGCACTGACCACCAGGGGGCAGACGCCCTGACTGGTAGGTTAGCTTGCCGCTGGGGTCTGGCCAATTAGGACTGAGCAAGATGGGCCAGACACGCCCTGGAGCCCTCCCACGTCCCTCCCCGCCCCGATTGATCGTGCACCCGATTGATTGTGCACCGGTAGGGTCCCTCAGCTTGGTCTGTGCAATCCAGGACCCCTCGGGGGATGTCGGAGAGCCAGCTTCGGCCCCACCCTGCAGGCCAGGCCGAGGGACCCCACTGGTGCATGAATTCATGCACTGGGCCTCTAGTATCATAATAAAAAATATTTATGACACTAAAAGGAAAACCAAGAAATCTCCCTTTGGCTGGTAGGTTTGTCAGGCAAACAGTATGGATTTCACAGGAAATGGGAAACCGGGGGAGTCTCAGAAAAGAGCTGAAATGAGAAACAGCCTTTGTTTTCTTTGGAAGAAATCTCGGCGTGAGTTTTCTTATTTACAACCAGTTGTAGATTTTTTATGTTGACCAGTGTGCATGGATAAATGAAGCTAGAAATACATGTAAAGTTCCCTGTATTTCATCTGTATTGATTTCTGTCTGCTCCCATAGAAATTTGAGGCATATTGTTGAGTGCAGAGGTGTTGTATATACAGTAATACATACATGCACACATGTTCGTTTATGAAAAGAATCATTCTAAACAGAGACTATCAGTGATGTTTCTGTTAGAGAAAATGAATAATTATCCATAATCCCATCATCCTAACAGATTTTTTATATTATCTTACATATATACCAGTCAACACAGTGTGTTTACACTTTATTTTATTTAACAAATATTCTCTATATTTTATTTACTTTAAAAAATAATCGTTCTTTTTTTAACTATATTTTTTTTATTGATTTCAGAGAGGAAGGGAGCAAGAGAGGGAGAAGCATCAATGATGAGAATCATTGATTGGCTGCTTCTTACACTCAAGCCCACAATCAGGCATGTGTCCTGACCAGGAATTGAACCGTGACCTCCTGGTTCATAAGTCGATGTTCAACCACTGAGCCACAGCAGCTGAGCCAGTTTGTATTTTCAAGTCAGCAGTATCATTCCCGATACAATAATCATGAAGGTAGTGTAAGAAACTAAAGATAGCCCAGCCAGCGTGGCTCACTGGTTGAGCGTCAGCCTATGAACCAGGAGGTCACACTTCAATTCCCAGTCAGGGCACAGGCCCGGGTTGTGGGCTTGATCCCCAGTGTGGGGCGTGCAGGAGGCAGCCGATCCATGATTCTCTCTCATCATTGATGTTTCGCTCTCTCTCCCTTTCCCTTTCTCTCTGAAATCAATACAAATATATATTTTTAAAAAGAAACTAAAGATAGTATTAAAAACTAAAGGTCATTCTGAAACCAGGAGTTGGTGGCAGTGCAGGAGTCGGGAGAGAGGCTGGCCCTTCCCCCAGCGTGTCTGCCGAGAAGTTGTCATTTTCATCCGTTTTCACAGGGATCTCGTCCTCGAGCACCATTTTGTTGAAAAGACTTCTTATTCCTTCTGGTTGCTCCCAGCCTGCAGGAAGTGATGTGATGGGCAGTCACTGTGGGCCCCTGCTGGGCTCCCCACTCAGTTCTGTCCATTTGTCCATCACCCTTGAGCAGCACTGCACTGTTCTAGTGACGGAAGCCCCCAGCGCGTCTCAGGTCCAGGCCTCTGGTCCTCTCGGGACTGTTTCAGTTCACTGACTCTCCCCCCCCCCCCCTCTGCTACCCAGCCTTCCAGTGTGTTTTTTTATTTCAGATATTTTAGTTTTCAGTTTTAGAATCTCCACTTGGTTTTCTGTTTGAATAGTTCCTTTCTTCTGTCCTTCATGACGACATATTTCCTTTGTGTCCTGGGCACAGTTATTAAAGCCACTGGCAGATCCTCGCTGCCCAGTTCCAGCAGGTGGGCCCGCTGTTTGCTGTCCATCGGTGGTTTTGAGTGTGGCTCATGCTTTCTTGTTTCTTTGTGTCTTGGAGTCGTTGTGACTTGAATTTCGAAGGTGGTGACTGGCAGGTTGCAGCGCGCCGGAGGAGTGTGGGTTGCTTTTCTTCCACAGTTAGCCACGGTGATTGACTTGGAGCCGGGCACTCTGTCTCCCGAGCGTTGGCGCCTGGAACCTTAGTGGGTGCGTGGCATTTGTGTCTGCGTGGTCAGGAGACAGCGGAGCTGATGGAGAGAGCCTGCCTCTCCTTGTCCAGCCTGGTCCTGTGGCAAGTCCCCGTCCTCACTGCTGGCTTCCTGCCCGGCCCCAGTCATCTGCAGGCAGCGTGGCTGGGCTCTGGGCCGAGCCGCACCGCATGGCACAGACGGGCCCTCATGCTGTGCCGTGGAACCAGAACCCACTCCAGCCCTTTCTCTACATCCTGCAGGTCCCCGGCCCCTCCCTGAGGCTGTCCCCTGGTCCCCATGTTACGGTTCTTCCGGAGTTTGTGTGTGTTTGGAGTACTTTTGGTCCAGTATGACGTACTTGACACCGAGCATTTCTCACTTTCTTCTATTAAAAATAACAACAACCCTTCTGATAAGTAATACATGTTCGTTGTGAAACATTTGGAAAATTTAGAAAGGTGCACACACACACTGATGATAAATTAATTCCCTGTAATTCTGTCCCCAGAGATAACCACTGTTCATATCACCTGATTTTCAAATCATTCTTTTCTCTGCCTTCTCTCTCCCTCCCACCCTCTCCTCCCCCATCTTCCTTAAATGTTACTGGGTGCTTACTCTCCCTTTAGTCACTCTGAGCTGTCCTCATGGGAGCTAGTGGCCTGCAGCCTGGCTGGAACCGGCCGTGTCATGTCCACTCCGCGGGCCGCGGGGGTCAGCAACCCCTTGTGGAACAGCGACTTGGTTTAGGCACTTGTGACTTCTGCATTTAAAATGCTTCACTAAGTAGAGTGATCATCGAGTCATTAAACAAGATCAGCGATGAGCAGCTCTCAGGCATCATCCATAGCGTTTAGCGTCCCTGCATGTTGAGGTGCAGAGTGGAAGGTGCAGACTGCGCTCTGCCTTGGCCAGCGGCTGTCATTCAGACATTGACAGTGACCTCTGTTCCACACACCACATAGGTCACGGAGGGCCCATTGTCCACACACCATTTGAAGATCCAAGTCATCGTACTTGTTAATTGGGGTTTTAGTGTCATTTTCCTATAGGAAAACAGTTCCAACCTTTCTTTGCATTATTCAGCTTTGTTTTGGGGGTGAGCGATGACAGGCAGTGTGACTGGCCAAGGAGGCTAAGCTGGAGTCCTCCTCAGGCTCCTGTTTCCCGCAGCAGCCCCCCTGCTGCTCTGTGTGCCAACCAGCTCGTGTAGGTTCGCACTGGCCTGAAGTTCATTTAAAACCAGAATGATAGGTCTTTTCTAAGTCCTTTTTTTCTTCCAGAGGTAAGTTAGAGCTTTAAATCACTCACAGAAATATACATTGCATATGTATATTTAAATACATTGGGTAGGTAATATTTCTTTCATTAAAAAGAAATAAGGTCAATGCTCGGGTAATGATGATAGTTTTAGTCGTTCTTGTACTTAAATGACCCAAATCTGACTCTTCCCTTTTCTTTCCAGCAGCAAGCCCTCGCAGGGACCCTGGTGGCAGGGGCTGGCAGTGGGATAGAGACGGACCCCTTTAAGAGGCAGCAGGCGGGACCCCCGGCAGGTATGTCACCGTCACAGGCACGACTCAGGTGGCCCCAGGCCCAGCGGCTTCGCAGTGGGACTTACAGCTCCGCGGCCACGTGTCTCTAAATTGTGAACGCTGAGGAGCTTGGTGTTGATTAGTTTCTTTCTACTTTGAAAGTTACTTTTTATTTGGGGCGTATTGATGTGCATGTTCACGTGTACTGAAGGGACAGGCTCATCAGTCACGCAGGTGTATTTCGTTTTGATTTTCAGGTGCACTTCTGGGCTTTCTAGTCCTCATGCCATGATTGAATGTAAAACCATCTGCTTTTTCAAGTTGTCATTCATTTTTTCAAACTGAATTTTTTTCTTCGAATTATAAACTTCATACACATTCTGTGTAACATTTTTAAACAGTTCAGGTGTCACTTAAGCCTATCTCTGGTTTCCTGCCCACTCCCTAGCCACAGAGGTAGCTGCTGTTAACGCTTGTGAATTTCCACAGACACTCTGTCTGCTCACCAGCATTGTGACACCCGTCACTCTGGAAACAGTCCGTGTGATCGTATGTACACTGTCGTCTAACATCACGGAGGAGGCGCCTGTCCCATTCACGGGCTTTGTCGTCGGTGCTGGCTGCCATAGTTTCCATTGCACAGGCAGTTCCTTCTTTATGCTTCAGACCCTGGCCAGTGTTCATTTGTTCGTACCATCAACATAGTGAACACTGGTCTCACATTTTTTCCTACAAGTTTATCAGTATATCTTTTTTAAAAATATATTTTTATTACTTTCAGAGAGGAAGGGAGAGGGAGAGAGAGAGAAACATCAATGATGAGAGCGACTCATTGATTGGTTGCCTCCTGCACGCCCCACTCTGGGGATCAGGCCGGCAACCTGGGCATGTGCCCTGACTGGGAATCGAACCGTGACCTGGTTCATAAGTCAACGCTCAACCACTGAGCCACGCTGGCCAGACGTCAGTATATCTTAAGGGGAAACTCCTAGAATGAAATAGTGGATCAGAGCGACATGCGCTTAAGTGTTGGAGACAGTCAGTTGCCCTCCAGAGGGTTGGATCCATTTCTAATCCCATCAACAAGGTCTGGTTCCTTCCCCTGTAGCCTTATGGGTCGTCCCTCTGCGAGCCGTGGCTCTCTGCCCCTGCTCTGTCTGGTCCCCATACTTGCCATGTCACCTGTAAGAGCTTCTGACTGTCGAGTCAGCCCGCCTGTTGCCCACCGTGTGTGCTGCAGATGTTGTCTCTGAGGATGTTGCTTGATCTTTGCCTTTTCATGATGCTTTTCCTTATATTTGCACATCTTGAACGAAAGGAAATTATATTTATCAATCTTTCACGGCTTTTGGATTTTGGTTCATGCATAGAAAGGTCTCCCTGTTTAAATATGATAAAAACACACGTTTTTTCTACTACATTTGTGGTTTTACGTTTACGTCAAACGGCACCTTTTCTGAAAATTATTCTAGAGCAGTCTAAGCGACCTCGACTTGAAGTGGGTCACCAAGGGGTGGTTTTCCAGCGCCCAGGGGCGCCTACAGGACTCCCTCTCCAGCAGTTAATGCCGACAGCTCAAGGTAAGACCCAGCGTCAGAGCCAGCTCCTGTAACTCGGGAGGGCATGCAGAGGCCGGCAGCCCGCGCAGACTCAGACACGTGCCGTTGAGCTGGCCTGGTTGGAGTGGCTCCTGGACTTGGGGTGTTCTGAGCCGTAGTAGCACAGTGTGAAGACCCCGGAGACTAGCTCTTGTCCCTGTAACGAGCCACACGTGCTTGTCCTCAAGCTTCTCTCCAGTTTCCACTCCTGTGTTTCCTCGTTGCTGCCGCCTAGGGACCCCTGTGGTTACTCAGTGCTGCCCTGCTTGGTGCTGCCTGGCCAGACCCAGTGCCTCTGTCCTTCCTGTGTCTCATTGAGAACATTAGATCTGACGTGACTCAGATTTCCCGCCAGTTAAGCCTCCCGACTGCGCGGTCATTCTTCGTGACGGGTCTGTGACAAGCCCTGGGAGGTGACATCTGACGCCTGGTCATGCTTTCGAGCTCCAGAGTCAGTGCTGGTGGGTCTTTCCTGTCTTGCAGGAGGGATGCCTCCCGCCCCTCAGGCCGCCCAACTGGCTGGACAGAAGCAAAGCCAGCAGCAGTATGACCCGTCCACGGGGCCTCCGGTGCAGAATGCCGCCAGCCTGCACACACCTCCACCGCCGCTGCCCGGCAGGCTGCCCCCGGCCGGCCTCCCCACCGCGCCCCTGCCACCCACGCTGCAGTACCCGCCACAGCCGCCGATGGGGGAGCCGCCGACACAGCTGCACGTGGCCACAAAGGCCCAGCAGCCCAACCCCCCAGTCCCCGTGCCCCCTGCCAGCCAGCTCCCTGTGCCCCCGCAGGCCGCACAGCCGGCCCTGCTCGCCCCAGTGCCCGGGAAGGCGCAGATGCAGGCCCCTCCGCCGCCATCCCAGCCGCAGGTACTCTGACCTCGGGCTCTGAGGGGTGGAGGGGACCAGGCAGGTATGACAGGAGGTCAGCCACCCAGCAGCTGAGACATGGTGTGTGTGTAAAATAAGGACTGCTTGTAACCGAGTTGTCACTGTTGAATTATCAGGAAAAAATGGTTCTGATTGCTGTGCTCAGAACAGAGAGCCGTGCGAAGGGCCTTGTAGCCACTGTGCCACTTGATGTGCCCCATAAGGCAGAGGCCGGGGGCAGGCGCCGGGTGCCTGTGGTGGAGGTGAGGCTGGGAGTGGCCAAGCCCCCCGGGGGCCTCCACGCTCTGCCCTCTGCAACAGTGTCCAGGGGTGGTTCTTCACCAGGACCCAGTGACACAATGAAAATGCTAAAGACACAGGAGAGAGGCTGGGGAAGGAAAGGTGTGCGATGTACAGCACGGACGAGCACAGCTCATAGTGGTCTTAGGTGACAGGGCTGTAGACGAGGCTCAGTTTGTGTGGTGGTTTGTGTGATCGTGGGTTCGTTTGTGTTGCTGTGGGGAGGGACCATGGCATGCCTTCACCTGTCGCCTCTTTTCTGCCCACCAGACGGTGGCCTCCGCGAGACCACCGACAGACCCCGCCCAGCCCAGTCCTCGGCCCCCGCCCCCCTCCTCCACCTCGTCCATTGCTCCCGGCAGTGGCTCCGGCCCGGGGGCCTCGCCAGCACGGGCCTCCCCGGTGAACAGACCCTCCTCAGCAGCCAGCAAGTCTCTGTCTCCAGTCACCTCCCGGTCCCCAGGGGCAGCTGTGTCAGCCCCCCCAAAACCACAGAGCCCAGCTCAGAATGCGGCTGCATCCCAAGACGGCTCTCAGGACAAGCTGGCGGAGCAGATGGCACTGGTGAGGGGCTGGTGCCTTCCGTCTGGTGACACGCGGCTGCACTCACGCTGGGAAGCAGCGTTTGTAACTGCACGCCTGGCATGAAGGCGGTTGGCCAGCTCTGTGGTCAGAGACCCAGGATGGAAGCCAGTCATGCGACCCTGTCCTGGGGGAGGGGGACTTGTGTGGTCTTTTCTGTGCCGAAGTCAGTGGTCTGGGCTGCTGTCCTCGCAGGCTGTGGATGAGGGGCCGGGACGTGGCGGGTATCGTGAGGGGGGACAGTGCAGGGCCCCAGGTCGGTGAGGGTCACGGTCAGGCAGTGGTTTCTGCTGTTCCTCAGATGCAGCGGCTGTCTGTTCAACTTCATTTAAAGGAATTAAACAAAGCAAAATGGGGTGGGCTTGGATCTAACCCAGTGACGTGTGGCCAGTCTTCCCAGTGGGTCAGTGCAGACGCCAGGCCTCTGGTTTCCTGGTACAGAGCGCGGGCCTGACGTGTTCTGAGGCTCCACTCAGTCACCTGCCCGTTCTTCCAGCTTTGGGTCCAAGTCTTACCTTTGCTGCTGAAACTGCCACAGAGTCGGTCTCACCTGTGGGAATGCAGTTAATGGTTATGTGCTCCCTCTCCCCGCAGGAAAACCAGATCCATCAGCGGATAGCCGAGCTGAGGAAGGAAGGCCTGTGGTCCCTGAGGCGGCTGCCCAAGCTGCAGGAGGCCCCGCGCCCCCGTGCGCACTGGGACTACCTGCTGGAGGAGATGCAGTGGATGGCCACCGACTTCGCCCAGGAGCGGCGGTGGAAGGTGGCTGCTGCCAAGAAGGTGGGTGAGCTGGGCCCTGGGTTGTCCGTTCACTTGGGGAAGGAAGTAGTGAGCCTGGGTCTCCCCACCCAGCACCGACGGCCCGCAGAGCATGCGGGCTGCATCTCGGAGACGGTGTGGTCCTGGGCTGAGAACACGGGAGGAGCTTCATGTCGCCCTGGCCAGGGTCCCGGTTGGTTGACGCACCGCCCATGCACTGGAGGGTGCAGATTGGCTCCTCAGTCACGCGCAGGAAACAACCGATGGATGTTTCTCCTCTCCTTCTCCCTCTGACTTCCTCACTCTGAAATCATTGTTTCTTTTAAATGAAGCTTTAAAAAAAAGAAACCCGTGTCCCTTTTGTCGCGTGACAGACTAAAACACGAAACCCTTAAACTTTCCCTGCCAGCTCGTCAGGACGGTGGTGCGTCATCACGAGGAGAAGAAGCTGCGAGAGGAAAGGGGCCGGAGAGAGCAGCAGAGCCGGCTCAGGCGGATCGCCGCCTCGGCTGCGCGGGAGATAGAGTATTTCTGGTCCAATATCGAACAGGTAAACCTGACTCTTTAATGGGGCCCGAGACCTAGACTGCTGGGCTGGCAAGGCAGAGCCCGCAGTGTTGCTGGGGAGGGTGCGTGAGGGTGGGTCCCGCCAGCATAGCCCTCCGACTGCAGCTCCTTAGAAGGAAGGTTCTTGCTCTGCCTGTGGCTGTGCATGGACACGTGGACACACGTGGCTGCTGCTGGTGCTGCATGAAGTCCATTGTCCCCGAGAGGCCTGCACGCGGCTCCTCGGAGGTGGGCAGTCGCCAAGGAGCTGCTCTCCGGAACGGCAGCGCTTGCTCCACTCCCTTTTGAAAGCGTTCTGAGCTCAGCACCTGATGGGACTGGGCAGATGCAGTTCGCTGCAGATCAGGGCGAGCCAGCCGTGCTTGCAGACCCGTGTGTGAGTGTCTCCGTTGCTGAACATTCTGGAGCCGGTTAACTTACATCCTCGGACACGTGCTTGTGTTTAACTCTTGTATTCAGGTTGTGGAAATCAAACTACAAGTCGAATTAGAGGAGAAGAGGAAGAAGGCCTTGCATTTACAGAAAGTTTCCAGGAAAGGTATGGTCCTTGGTAAAGCCCTCCCTCTTGCGGACCGTATTCTGCCCCAGTCCTGTGCTTGTCGGCACCTGGCGACAAGGTGGCTTCCCAGGAGGCTGCCTGCTCCGGCCCTGCACGAGCTTGTGGAGCCTGGTGATCACCTTGCTCGAGGGGCAGCTGCTCTGGCCGCATGTTCCCATTCTTTTGAGATTTGCTGGTTGAGTCCGAACGCCAGACTGACCAGCTTTGGGGCCCTCACTCTCAGTTGAGGTCTGAGCCTGTCCCCTTTGGCCAGTCCCTGGGCAGGGAGGTGGACACCCTGAGGTGTGTGGCCCTGGGCCCCTGTGTGTGGCCAGTGCACTGCCTCACTGCACTGCTGGGCTGGGCGGGGTGGGGTGGTGGGACACTGTGACTTCCATTTTCCTGGTGTGGAAACGGGGGGGAGGTGGCCACTGCTGAGGTCGCAGCTCTGCAACCAGACGGGGCAGAAGAAAGCTTTGCTGGTAGCTCCTGTCCCTCTCCTGGGTTCCTGCCGAGGTCTCAGCGCTGAGGGCTGGGAGCTGCCTGGGCACCTGGTGAGGGTGGCAGGGGGCTGGCTCTGCATTGTCCCCAGGTCACCAGGAGGGAGGGGGCACTCGCTGGTATGTCTCCTCAACGGGGTGTCAGGAGGGCGTGGCCTAGACAGGCAGAGACGCCCTTGACGCTGGTGGAGAACACAGTCACAGCCCCTGTCTCTCTAGGAAAGGAGCCGAGACCCAAGGGCCCCGAGGTGCTGCTGGAAAGTGTTCTGGTGAGTCCGGCTGTCCCTGCACCGGTGGGTGGGGAGCGTGTGGGTCACTCTGTGCCGTGGAGCTCCCTGCTTCTATCCGGAGAGACGTGGAGATGACACGCGTCACTCCCTTTCATTGTGAAGTCGGGCTACCTGGGGAAGAAACGGGTTCTCTGTAGCGGGGGGTTCACGGGGGCGTTGACTGTGATTTGGATGAGGTGCAGCACGCATGTGGACTTAGCCACCCAGGCCTGTCCTGTGACCGCGGCCTGGGGGCAGCGTGCTTGTCACAGGGCCACGGTGCCCTGAGGTGCACGCCCAACACAGTCCTGATTTGGTTTCCATCCTGGGCTTTAAGATCACATGTTGGCAATTTTTATCCTGACTCAGGACCTGGGAGCAGCTGGCAGGAAACGGAAAGCGAGCACGACCCTCACTGATGACGAAGGTCTGTCCCCGTGAACTCACAAGCAGGGTGCCCACTTGTTGCAACCATGACCCAGAGCCATTGGGGTTGTCGCCAGCCAGGTGCCTTGGTGGGCAGTGGGCTTTGTGGGGAAGACACGAGGCGCTGGCCTGTGGAGCGGGGAGAGCCTAGGACTGAGGGCGAGTTCTGTTCGTAAGGGAGGAGACACGATCAGTGCTGATGGGAAGGAGCCGGCCAGGGGCTGAGGCCGGTGCTGGGAGAGGTGTGGTCTGTCTGGCAAGGCTGCCTGGTGGTGAGGCTTGTGCCAGGGGAGACGGCTGCAGACGCTGCATTCTGCTGCGGCACTGGTTGACGCTTCTGCACCAGGGCCAGGGCTCTGTGGGAGGGAGGCATGGGGGCAGGGCCGAGGTTGCTTTGAGGCAGTGGCTGCACAGCACAGGAGCCCGGTAGGTGAGCTGGTCTGCTGGGCAGTGGCTGGGGCTGTGGACGTAGGCGATGGCTCATGGACTGGCTGCAGCGGGCTCAGCAGTGGGTGGTTCCCTCCCTTGCTCCAGCCTGAGTGGGTTCGTTGTGTAGCAGCAGCCAGGCTGCGTCCACTGAGGTGGGAGGCCAGTGTGGCCAGTCTCCAGCCTTCCCTGCGGCACGAGAGGCTGCGTGTGGAGCCGGTGGAGCTGCGTCGTGCTTGGTGCATGCCGCCCGTCTCGCTGACATTCGCTCTGACGTCACCATTGCAGTGGAAGACGAGGAGGAGACGATTGCAGAGGAGGAGGCGAACGAAGGGGCCGTGGACCACCAGTCAGAGCTGTCTAACCTCGCCAAGGAAGGTAGGCTGGGCCTCCTGCCAGTGTGCCGTGAGCACCGAGTCAGGACAGGAAGCTGAAAGTCTGTGCAAGGCAGAACAGCACCCGGCGTCGAGCTCCCTGGGATCAGCCATGCTGCTGAGCGTAGGGTGCCTAGTGTCAGCCCCCACCCCACGTCCGTCTCCCTCTCCCCGGGTCCCGCCGGGATGTGTTCTGGGTCTTGGGTCTGTCACTTCTGCAGCTCTGTCCCCGCACCCGTGCACCTCCCTGAGCACACTGCTCCCTTCCCAGCGTCAGAGCCTCACGTGAATGTCCTGCTGTAGGTTCGCCCACTTGCCTTTCCTCTCAGCTCTTCTGCTGCCAAGTTTCATTCACGTTGTCATTTGCTGAGTAAACACTGTTTCTCACTGCGCAGTAGCCACGCACACCTGTTTGCCCAGACGGTCTGCCTGGCAGTTGGTGGGCCCCCGGGTACCTGCGCTCTGAGTGGAGGAGCGGGCTGGAGGGCGTGTGCGCCTGGCAGCCTGGTGAAGTTGTGCTGAGTTTGGGTAGAATAGTGGCCGCCAGCTGCCCATCTCAGGTGCACTGGTGTCTGACTGCGGCCTTTCTGCCCGTCGGGGTGAGAAACGGCGTCTCTTCCTGGGCTCCTGCCTGTCTTCCTGTCCTGGTTCTGGGTTTCCTTTTCCGTGTTGACTTGTAGGTGATCCTTGTGTGTCCTGGACATCAATTCTTCGTCAGTTTCACGTGTTTTCATTCTCCTTGTGGTAACGTGATGCACAAGTGTTCTTGATGTTAGTGGAGTCGCATTGGCCAACCTGGTTTATTTAAAAAACACACAACACTCTAGCTCACAAGATGCCTCCTGTGTTAGCGAACACCTTGTTCTTATGCTCATGTGCATGTCTCTGACGGGGAAGTAACCCCCTTTTTGCTGTGCCCTCCCAGCTGAGCTGCCCCTCATCGACCTGATGAAGCTGTATGAAGGGGCCTTTCTGCCGAGCTTCCAGTGGCCCCAGCCTCAGCCCGGCGGCGAGGAGACGAGTGAGGAAGAAGGTCTGTCCCGCGCCTGCAGGGGGTTCGGCTTTCAAACAGCGACTCGCAGAGCAGGGGTCGGACAGAGCGGACACCCTTTAGCCGGTGAAGGGAACGTTGGAGTTATGTGTGATTCTGTATTGAGTAGCGTTTCATTGAATTCTGTGCTTCTTTTTGGTTGTTTATAAACTTGGCACAATCATGAGAGCACTTGGTCAGGTTGTGAGCAGTTCATTTTCTCCAGGTTTAGAAAAGTCGTCATTTTATGGACCTAGATTTTCATCACATTTATTCAGGCTGTGCTGTTTAACACGCCTGCTTTAAGGAGTTCATTTTACTTTTA
Organism: Myotis vivesi; assembly: GCA_035771395.1. NCBI lineage: Eukaryota > Metazoa > Chordata > Mammalia > Chiroptera > Vespertilionidae > Myotis > Myotis vivesi. Next base: position 27,782,326 of record JAWPEG010000010.1, read on the forward strand.
TTAGACATTCCAAACATGCGCAGACGACACCAGGAACTCTGCTTTCCTGTTGTCGCTCTGCTTGTTCTGATCATTAGACAGAGTGCCTGGGAGTGGGAGTGGCCGCTGTCAGGACCCTGTTGCAGCAGGACCAGGGAGGCCCTGGCGCCCCTCACTTGACTGGCCTTGGAGATGCTGGTAGTCTTTCCTTTCTTGGTGGTGGAGGGAGTCAGGGACCCAGTCGGTGCCCATACAGCCACCTGTGGGGACAGCAGCCGCATTGCTGCTGAGGCCTCTCCAGGTTCACCTGAGGGCTTTCCAGAGTGGGCCGAGGCTGATAGTTTCGTAAGAGTTTTCTGTTTAACCATAGCGCACTCTTAGGTATGTAAAGTGGATCAAAGTTCAAAAAATGGGTGCTTTATTCTGTATTTGGATTCTGTCAGTTTTTTTAATGTTAAATAGGCTCATGAAACTATGAAGGCTGCTGCAAACCCCACCTTTCCATTGCTCACAGAGGTGGAAGACGGCCCTGGCGACCAGGAGGGCCGCAGGGACGTGGTGCTCATAGACTCGCTGTTCATCATGGACCAGTTCAAAGCCGCCGAGAGAATGGGTGTCGGGAAGCCTCACACAAAGGACATCGCGGAAGTGACCGCCATGGCTGAAGCCATCCTGCCCAAGGGCAGCGCTCGATTCAGCACCACGGTGAGCGCTCGGCGGGAGGGACGGAGAGGCTTCCTGCTCCCACAGAGCACTTGCCCCAGCTGCACACGTGACCGGGAAGGTGAACTCTGACCCTTGTCCTGTTGCCTGGAGGCTTTCTGTAGCTTCCCATGTGCAGCATGAGGTCAGTCTGGAGACGGCTCGGATCACCTGAGGCAGCGCTCACGGGTCTGTCCCTGCAGGTGAAGCTGAGCGCCCCGCCCCTGCTGCACGGCACGCTCAGGGAGTACCAGGCGATCGGCCTGGACTGGCTGGCCAAGCTCTACCGGAAGAACCTCAATGGCATCCTGGCGGACGACGCCGGGCTGGGGAAGACCGTGCAGATCATCGCCTTCTTTGCCCACCTCGCCTGCAACGAAGGTAGGGCGCGGGGACAGCAGGTGCCGCCGAGCCTGGCGTGTGGGCCAGGGTCTGGCTGAGCGAGGGTCGGGAGTGCCTGTTTTCTCCGCTCCTCGTGTGGTGCTTTCTTGTGGGGGTGGGGGCGCCTCGCGTCTGATCAGCCTTGGCCGTCGGTGGGTGACATCTTTCCCAGCCTGTCCTTTCCCCTCTCGCTCGGTGTGGCTCCAGTTCGAACAGTCTGGTGTGTGTGACTCTGATCATTTGACGCTGCTCATTTCTTAGAGGAATGAGCTAAAACCTATTTGGGATGGTTTGGGCGTGTGTGTTGGCGAGAGGTTGGGAGCATCCGCGTGAGTTGGTGTGGTGCTGTGGGAGCACCCACCGGGGAGGGGACAGGCCTGGGGCTCCGAGGGCTGCGGGCTGATGACTGCTTTTCCTGAGCGTTGTTCCTTGTCAGCGGGGGTTCCTTCCCGTGCTCATGGGGTTGGCCATGTTTCTGGGTAAGCATTCCTTTTATTGGGTGATTGATTACTCATCCAGCCACTCTTGGCTGTGCGCCTCCTGAGAGTCAGGCCTGCCCCTGCGGCTGCTGGGTGTGGAGACGGAGGCGCCGTCCCAGTCCAGGAGCCGTGGTGGGAGGACGCCCCTGCACCCGCTGGACGGCTGCTTCAGTCCCACTCGGGGACATCACAGCGCGTGCTGGTGCCTGGGCCTGGCGAGGACAATGTGGCTGAGAGGACGGCTGTGTCCCCTCCCTCTGCAGGCAACTGGGGCCCTCACCTGGTCGTTGTGAGGAGCTATAACATCCTCAAGTGGGAGCTCGAGCTGAAGCGCTGGTGTCCTGGGCTCAAGACCCTCGTATATGTTGGCAGCCACCGAGAACTCAAAGCAAAGAGACAGGTACTTCAGCTTCAGCGTGAAACAAAGCCAGATAAGAAACCATCTTAGTTAGTATGAGACACGTTTCAAAATGTGCTTATTAGTGTAAGTACTGAGAGACAGACACTGCCTTCAGGTCATTTTAGACCTGCTGTTCCCCAAAAGCATCGACCACCCTGCATGGAGGGCCCAGGTGTACACGCCCCACGGAGGGCCCGGGTGTACACGCCCCACGGAGGTCCCGGGTGTACACGCCCCACGGAGGCCCCGGGTGTACACGCCCCACGGAGGGCCCGGTGTACACGCCTCCCGGAGGGCCCGGGTGTACACACCTCGCATCCCTTCCTGGAAAGGGAGGCATTTCCTTCCGGAACTGATGGCCCTGCAGTGAGAGCTGTGGCCCTTGTTAGCTGCAGGCCGTGGGCTCTCAGAGGAGACGCGGTGCCTCCCGGTCCCGGATGCCTGTGGTGTGTGCGTGAGGAGCGCGGAGCGCCGAGCAGGCTGCCTTGTTGAGCATTTACTGAAAAAGTGACACCTCGAGATGCGTTTGGTTTCCACTGTCTGGTCACCAATTGTTGTAAAGCTTCTAAGGCAGCCAGTGGCAGCGCAGAGCCGCACGCTGCCTGCGGCCTCGGAGAGCGTCTCGCCTTGCCCAGTCCTCCCAGCGTAGTCTGTCTCCACAGCAGTTGGTGCCCCAGCACCGCCTCTGAGTGTGTCCACACAAGTGCTGGAGGTTCCTGGGGTAAGGGTCATAAACATACACACGTGGGGTCTTTTTTGTGCAGAAATAGCGAGTTATCAAAACAGTGAGGAGACACCTGTGTTTTGTGCCGCAGGGATGGACCGAGCCCAACAGCTTCCACGTCTGCATCACGTCCTACAAGCAGTTCTTCCGGGGCTACGCGGCCCTCACGCGGGTGCGCTGGCGGTGCCTGGTCATCGACGAGATGCAGCGCGTCAAGGGCCTGAGCGAGCGGCACTGGGAGGCGGTGTTCACCCTGCAGAGGTTGGCCTGGCCTCCCGGGCTGTGGGGGGCTGAGGGTTCAGTGACACAGATGGCCTGTGTTCTTGGCACAGTCCCTCCCGCGAGGACACCAGAGTGTTCGTTTAGCGCAGCCATGTCATCCAGGCACCTGGGGGACGCATAGTTACCCCGTAGACTTGCCTTGTCCTTAAACGTCTCAGACGCAGCAGTCCTAGCGGGGCTTTCAGACGTGGTCTCTGGTCTCGTGTGCAGCCAGCAGCGCCTGCTCCTGATCGACGCGCCGCTGCACAACACCTTCCTGGAGCTGTGGACCATGGTGCACTTCCTCATCCCGGGCCTCTCGCGGCCCTACCTGCACGTTCCCCTGCAGGCCCCCACCGAGGAGAACCAGGACTACTACCACAAGGTGGTCATCCGCCTGCACAGGGTACGTGCGCCCCCCCCCACCCCCCCCAGGGTGCAGGGGACTACGGTGGTGTGCGGTGATGTCATTCCCAGAGGGAACCATGGCGTCTCCTTCCCCAGGTGACCCAGCCGTTCATTCTGAGGAGAACCAAGAGGGACACGGAGAAGCAGCTGACCAAGCGGTACGAGCACGTGTTGAAGTGTCGCCTGTCCAGTCGACAGAAAGCCTTGTACGAGGACGTCATCCTGCAGCCTGGGTGAGTGCACCGCCTGTGCTCGGTCCCTTCCGCCTCCTCACCCCCCACCCACGCCCAGGGCCAACCGGGCGTGGCCGGCGCTCCGTGTCCATTCGCGCAGGACACACGTCCTGACGGGACCTCGGACGTCAGGTTTCAGGCCAGTGTGGCCCCAGGACGGCTGCACAGTTGTCCCCCTTGTCCACCGGGGAGCCGTGCCAGGTCCGCCTGGAACTGCATGACCCTCAGGGCTGGACTGTCCATAGCAGACCTCTTCACAGTCACGGCCGGACGGTTCACGCTGACTGGAGGTCTCAGGACCCTCCCCATGCAGTTCCTTCTCTTTCCTTATTGAGTTGAGAGCGTTCGCCTTTCCCCTTAAAGGAGCACCTTCCGGCGTCTGGCATTCCCACGTTGCCAGCATCACTGCTCTTGCTCGTTGGGGCCATTTTAAGTAAAATAAGGGCGACTTGAACACGTGTGCTGATGCCAGGACAGTCAGTCTGCTTAAGTGACTAACAGCTGGAGTGTCTACAGCGTGGGACGCTGGGCTAAGGGGTGACTGACACCCCCAGCAGGAGAGATTTCAGCACGCTGTCCAGAGCAGCACACAATTTCAACCTAGTCATTGCTTATTTCTAGAACTTTGCATTGGATGGCTTTGGATTGTGGGTAGCTGACACCACGGGTCCATGAAGCCATGGGTCGAGGGCTGCTGCACCCTGCCTGACCCTCCCCGGCTCTCTGACTCCCGTCCTGTCCTGGGGACGGAGGGAGCCTGAGGGTGACAAGACGGGAGTCAGGCCTCAGCTGTGGTGACGTAGCTGAGCGCATTGGGGGCGGACGTGCGTCCCTGTCGGAACCGGCGGGGCCGACGCTGAGTGCTTGTGTCTCCGTCAGGACCCAGGAGGTGCTGAAGGGCGGGCACTTTGTGGACGTGCTGAGCATCCTGCTGAGGCTGCAGCACATCTGTAACCACCCGGGGCTGGTGGAGCCCCGGCTCCCGCGGTCCTCGTTTTCGGCCCAGCCGCTGCAGCTCCGCTTGGCCTCCCTCGTGCTGAAGGCGCTCGACAGGGATGCCTGGACGGTAAGGAGGGACCTAGGAAGGTGGGTGTGTCTGGGTCCTGCGGTCCTGACACGGCAGCACCGAGCAGCCTTTGTGCTGTGTCTTCCCCTTGAGAAGCGTCCGTGTGGTGCTGCCCGCGGGGCAGGCTCCTTAGCGTGGCCTGTGCTGTTGGAAACACTCTGAGCAGGGGTGCAGGGTGGACGTGACGGGGAGCTGGCTGCAGTGAGGCGACACCCCCTGGGGACACAGGCAGTGCTTGGGGCACAGGCCCAGAGGCCCAGGACCTGGGCACCTGCCTTGTGTGTTGGGGGAGCTGGTGCAGGTGCAGGTGCAGGTTGGGGTCAGGCCAGGGACTCGGTGGCTTCGGGTCCCCCTCCCTCGAGTAGGGAGGTTCAAGGTGTGACTAGTGAGTGTGTGACAGTCTGAGGACCCTGAGCGAGCAGAGTGCTGTGAGCGGGTCAGCTGCTGCTGCTGCAGTTGACCCGTGTCAGAGGGGCACGGTCCATCGGGGCCACTTCCTGTGTTGTGCTTCTGAGATGCCATGGAGACACTTTGTCACCTGGACACACCTCTGAAGTGTGCAGTGTGTGGGCTTGCATGTGCACGGCCTGTGCAGCCGTCGCCCACGTCCTGGCCTCTCGGTGCCCAGAGCGACTCCCTGCCCGCCCAGCCTCAGGCAGCTCCTCTGTCACTCTCTGTGGAGTCACCTCTTTGCTGTGAACCCATGCGCTACACACACGTGGGGCCAGACCATGCGTGGACTTAAGGTGCCTGGCTTCTGCCCTCAGGGGGCTGTTGGCCGTTTGCCATGTTGCAGCAGGATTTCCTTCCTTTGAAGATTGAAGGGTTCCCCTGCATGCACACCGTTTTGCTTGTCCGCTCATCAGGTGGACGTGGGTGGTTCCCACGTGTGGCCCTCGTCACACTGCCGTGGGCCCTCGGGCACAGTTTCGTGTGAGCGTGGTCATGGTTCCCTTGGGCGCAAGGCTAGGCCTGGAGGTGCAGGTCAGGTGTGACTGGTGAACTGCTGACTGCTTTCCACGGCAGCTGCACTGCTCTCCCGTCAGTGTGTACAGGTGGGAGGTGCCCCTTTCTCCACGTCCCCGCCCACCCGCTTCCACCTTCCTGGGTTCTCACTCCGCAGTGAGCATCCCCAGGGCTCTGGACGGGCGGCATCCACACAGCCACCTCCACTGGCACCAGCTCTTGGGTCTCCCGGGGTCTCTCCCACGCCACACAGGCTTCCCTCTCCTCTGCCGCGTCTAGTCCGTCCCTGGGTTCTGCCTTCTCCATTCCCACAGCCACTCAGGGGGACCATTCCCGTCTCAGCTGGGGAGAGGGAGGCACGCTGAGCCCCAGCACACAGCACAGCTAGGTCTTCAGGAGACCTCGCGGCACGGTCTGGTCTTCCTGTCTGCGCACCTACTTTGATTCTTAGTCGAGGCCTTTCCTACCATCCCACGCAGCTCGTTTTTCCTTCTACTTAGGAAACGGATCTTTCTATATTTGACCTTATTGGCTTAGAAAATAAAATGACTCGCCACGAGGCTGAACTGCTGTGCAAGAAGAGGGTGTCGCGGAAACTCATGGAGGAGCTCTTCACCGCCCCGCCCCCGCCCGGCCGGCCCCCGGCGGTTCGACTGAAGCCCAGCAGGTGTGGGCGGACCCTGGCTGTGGGTGGGAGTGACACTGGGAGGCTTGGGACCAGGCTGGAGTTTCCACGAGACCCTGGCTCCAGGCTGTGAGAAGAGGCCAGTCGCCTGTTGGGTTGTCTGCTCTGGACACGGCCCAGGTGTCCTCTGCTCTGAGTCGCTCATTGTCAGTGGGAAGTGTGGGCTTGGCTCTCACCCGCCTGAGGAGTGGCCCTTCACTGTCTTTACAAAGTGTTAGGATCGGGCGGGGTCTGTGGGGAGGAGCTGGACCAGTCCTTGGGCTGGATCCGACCTGGTGGGGGGTGGGGGTAGCTGTCCTGGCCAGGTGTTGGGGAGCAAGGGCAGAGGGGCGCTGGAGGGTGGTGTGGGCCTGCAGCGAGCAGAGGGCTCCTGACTAAGCGAAGGGACCCCTGGGAGGATGACCATGTTGCAGGCGCCTGGAGGATGACCATGTTGCAGGCGCCTGGAGGCTGGGACGGGACAGAACCCATCTGAGTGTGACGAGGGCAGAGCCCGCGTGGCTCAGGAGGGGCTGACCCGGAACGGGAAACAGATGAAGTCCTGGGCGCGAGCTAAAACGAGGGGCGGGGCAGCCAGCATTTGAGAGATAAAGGGTCAATTCTGCAAACCGGCAGCCATTCTTGTTACCTCCTTTGTGTGTGTCTTCCCGGGCACCTGGGCCTGCAGCCCTCGGACCTGCCCGGCGGCGACGGCGCTGCCTCTGCTGGTGTCGCACAGGGTTCACGGGGCGTCCTGCTCTGCAGTTCCCGGGAGAGCTGGCTGCAGAGGACACGGACGCTGTGAAGCCCGGGGGCACCCGCGGGCCCTGCGTGGTCGCGAGCTGTGGTCGCGGAGGCTGTTCCGTCTGCCCTTCCTATCCCTGTGCTCCTCGTCACCTGAGGCTGCCATTGACCTGTCACCTCACTGCTTCCTCTAGGCCAGTGGTTCTCAACCTCCTGATGCCGCGACCCTTTAACACAGCTCCTCATGCTGTGGTGACCCCCAAATTCATCGTTACAAATTGAACATAATTAAAGCATAACGATTAATCACAAAAACAATATGTAATTATAGATGTGTTTTCCGATGGTCTTAGGCGACCCCTGTGAAAGGGTCGTTCGACCCCCAAAGGGGTCGCGACCCACAGGTTGAGAACCGCTGCGCTAAACAGTCATCTGGACTTGGTGTGCCAGATGCCTTTCCTAATTGAAGTAAAATCACACCCATCACGCAGGCACGGGGGCCACTGTCATGTGCTGAGTGTTGCCAGCACCGCCCGGGCCCCCTGCTGTAACCAGCAGCCTGAGTGGGAGCCTGCTGCTCGGGCAGGCACCCCCGGCCTGCTGCAGCGACGCTGTCTTCCCGTCCACACGCGTCTAGGTTGTTCCAGCCTGTGCAGTACGGCCAGAAGCCCGAGGGCCGCACGGTGGCTTTCCCCAGCACACACCCGCCCCGGACGGCCACCTCCACGGCGGCCACGGCCACACACCAGGGCCACATGCGAGGACGGCCGCCCATCGCCACGTTCTCTGCCAACCCGGATGCCAAAGGTATGTCTTGTGTGGTGGTGTGCTTGCCACGGAGGGTGCTGCCTGGCCCCTCTGACGAGGGACCTCCATTCTGCCGAAGAGACCTGTGCAGCCCTCACACGAGTTGGAGGCTTTTTTATGTCTTTAAACTGGATTTTACAAGGCGCTGCACGCTTCGTGGAGGCGTGTGTGGCGTGGCGATGAGGATGCTCCTGGGGGGAGCTCCTGGAGGGAACTCGGCTCTCAGGCTTCTGAGGAGGTGGCTGCTGTTTCCTGCCCTGCTTTGCCGTCACCTGATTCACAGCAGAGAAGGATGGGGCAGGGGCAGACAGGTGACGCGGGCCATGCCGGGCCGTCAGCGGGTCCTGGGCCATGTGCACAGTGGCTTCGAGTGTCCAGAGCTGCTGCGTCCAAGCGCCCCTGGTGCAGCTGGAGGTGCAGCCTCTGTGTGCGCCTTTGTGGGGGTCAGGATTCCCTCTGGTGGACACGGGTTTACATGGCTGACTTCTAACACTGTTCACTGCAGGAATGTACTGCCCTGTAGGCTGCTGGTTCGCGCCAAGTGGAAATAGTTAACAGCGGATAAAAAGTTATACTCCTCTGTCTAGACCACATTGGCCTTCACCCTCTTTTTAGAGAGAGCTTCTATTTGAGAGACAGTATGAAATGTTTGTTTTATTTCTTTAAAATTCGGGTTGAAGTACTGCGTTGCATTGAGAACCTCTAACAGCTCTGCACAAACCACCCTTGTCGATTGCAGCGGCAGCGGCCCCCCAGGCTCCCACCGGTGCTCCGAGACCCCAGGCCGCCTCGACCTGCAGCACAGCTCCTAGCCCAGCCCATCCTGCGAAACTGCGGGCTCAGACCGCGCCCCAGGCCTCCGCCCTGGGCCCGTCCCAGCCCCAGCCCCAGGCCCCCTCGCACCCGGCCGGGCAGAGCACGCTGCCTCAGGGGCTGCTGCTCACCTCGCAGGCCCAGGCGCGCCTGCCTAGTAAGTGGCCTCGCCTCTCCTGGGGCTCTGCCCCTGCTCCCAGGAAGCTGTGTTCAGACCAGCAGTGTGAAGAGCTCTCTGTCCACTCCTGTCCCCCCAAGCCGGCGCTGCCTTTGCCGAGCTGTGGCCCTGCTGTCCTTTCCAGCCCTAAATCTCAGGGCCGGTGCCCAGGGCCTGTCCTTTCTCTGCCTTTTCTCCTGACCCCGTCCCGTCCGTCAGCTCTGCTTTCCTCCCGCACTCGCTCTGAGCTTCATGCTGATGACTGTGCCTCCCGCACTGTGAGCCGGGCTTTGGCCCAGGGCCGAGATCAGCTGGGGAGCAAAGGGGTAAAATGAAAGCGGCCGCTTCCTGGACAGCCATGGGCCTAGTGTTCGGTTTCTAAAACCAGGACTTCCTCTTCGTCTCTCCCTGTTACCAGATTTAAACCTGGGATAAATTATTGCTCAACTGAGACATTTAGTAATAATTCAATGACTAAGATCTCAATTTTATTAAATACTAGAGGCCTGGGGCACAAAATTCATGCAAGGGGCTCGGCCCTCACAGCCCCGGCTTCGTAAGGATGTCCGGTCTAATTAGCATATTATGCTTTTATTATTATAGATTTTAATAGAATTTTTCATTGTGACCAGTGAGATTAGCATATTTCCAAATTTCACCTGGACCCTGTCCATTCTGCTGTGGAAGGTGCCCTTCCTGGCACGGCTGCCTGGTCTCTCAGGTGCTGCTCGAACACTCGCTGTGGGATGACGGGCTGTGCCGAGGCCTCTGGGGGGGGAAGAGGAGAGGAGCGTGGTGTCCTGAGGACCCGCGTTCAGGCTGGATCTGCAGTCCTCTCGTCTGCTGCCTGCAGTCACCACTGGGCCCCACTGCCTGTGGGACGTGTTTCTTGGCCTGGGACGGGGCTTCTGTGGCTGTGCTTGGGGCATCGTCCACCAGGTCGCCTTCGTCTGGTGCCTTCACCTCTGTGTGGACCTCGAGGGCTAACGGGACTCACTCTCTGCCTCTCCTTTCTCACTTTCCTGTCCTTAATCACGGTTCTGTGCGCAAGATTCCTGGGTGTTTTTCTTGTCTTTTGCTAATTGTTTTTATCACTAATGATTCTTGAATGGGTTTTCGTAGGAGGAACATTTAGACTCAAATATCAACCATTGGGTAAAAAAACCTTTAATCCTGTGTAATTGCAGCCTTTTTGAGTGAAGTGCATGTGACTCCATCTGAATTCGTTTTCCACAGAAAGGTTATAAGCCACGTGACGCCTCGCGCTTCTTGGCAGTAAACCCTGCAGATCAGCCCCACGTCCCTGCGACGGGAGCTTTTGTCTCGAAGCTCCAGCCGGGACGTGTTTCTGTACTGACTACGGGGGAAGCACGGCTCATGCCTCCCTCTGAGCTCAGCTGCACAAGGCTTCTCCGCTGGGGAGGGTCTGACGCGGAGGCTGCCCCGAGGCTGCAGGGTGAACTGCAGGGCGGGCTCTGCTCTGTGACGGTGGCTGCTTTCTCACTGGTTGGGGAGGGAAGGAGAGAGTCCCTCTCAGTGTAGTTACTGTCTAACGTCTCAAGTCCCACCAGTTATGATGGCAGGAGTTAACCCTTAAAATCTGATGTCAACTTGGTCTTCTCTTTCCTGTTAAAATCGTTCTTTCCTGAAAGTGTCATCACTGCTTTTCTGATACTTCTGTTTACTACCCGAGGCCGTTCTATATGACAGTGTCACATTCGAAAACTTCCGGCAGAAGTTTCATTTCCCTTTCTTGTGTTCCCTTAGGTGGGGAAGTGGTCAAAATAGCACAGCTGGCGTCACTCGCAGGACCGCCCAGTCGCGTGGCCCAGCCAGAGACCCCGGTGACGCTGCAGTTCCAAGGGAACAAGTTCACCTTGTCCCACAGCCAGCTGCGGCAGCTCACCGCCGGCCAGCCCCTGCAGCTGCAAGGTGAGCGCCACGCACAGTGCCTCCCTGGACGCCACAGCGAGCCTGGCCCGAGGGGCTGGGAGGACCAGTGGGTAATGTGTGTGTGCCTGGCTGCCCAGTCCTTGACACGGGCTCAGTAGATGGTAGTCATTGAAAAAACCTACCCTTTGCCCAGCCGACAGGGCTCAGTGGCTGAGCATCGACCTATGAACCAGGAGGTTATGATTGATTCCCGGTCTGGGCACAGGCCTGGGTTGCGGGCTCCATCCCCAGTGGGGGCGTGCAGGAGGCAGCCGGTCCATGATCCTCTGTCATCATTGATGTTTCTATCTCTCTCCCTTTTTTCCCTCTCTGAAATCTATAAAAAATCTACCCTTTGATAAAAGTTTCCTATTTTTAAAATCAGAATAGAAACACTTGCTGCTTCTGATTTGACTGTGAAGTGTGAATTGTCCTAAAAGGCCAAGGACTGCAGCTGTGCTCACAGGTTGCAGGTAGCTCCAGGCCAGAGCTCCCTGCCTGTGGCCGAGGGCGATGTGTCCGTGGAGCGGCTGCTGTTTGAGGGAAGGAGGGTGCGTGCTCCCGCTAGTCCTGAGTGACCACAGAGCAGCAGCTCAGTCACGTGTGTCCCCCTCAGTTGTGGGTTTGGGTTCAGGGGTGGTGTCCTCAGCAGCCCTGCCCGCGCGTGTCCGGGACGTGGTGAGCATGGCTCCCGGTTGTGGAGGCCACTGGAGAGGCACAGTTGGCAGAGTGGAGGCCCCTAGGAAGCCTGCAGCAAAGAAATGTTCAATTGGTCTAATTTCCTGCTTCTCCAGGTTTTAGTCAAAGGGGCGAGGCCATCTGGTGCTGTAGTTTCTGTGGGACGTGGGAGGTTCCTGCGGAGCAGAAGGGGAGAGACTTGGTCACACCGAGGTGGAGTGCCGGCTCCTTAAGCAGAGCCACAGCATTTGCACTTAACAAACACGTCAGCCTTTTCTTCATCAGCTGGCGGGTCGTCAAGCACCAGCCTGTGATCCGGCAGCTGGGACCTTCCCTGGGACTCAGGCCTCACGCCGACGTGACCGACCCTGAGCAAATGCCTCTTGCACTGCCCCGAATTCCTAGGAATTTCTAGGAATCGATGAGCTTCCTTTTGACATTAAGAAAAACGACATTGTTTCTCTTTTTTTTTTTTTTTACTATTTATTGATTTCAGAGAGGAAGGGAGAGAGTGAGAGAAACATGCATGATGAGAGAGAATCACTGATTGGCTGCCTCCTGCACATCCCTACTAGGCATCGAGCCTGCAACCGGGCATGTGCCCTGACCTGGAATCAAACTGTGACCTCCTGGTTCACAGGTCCATGCTCAACCACTGAGCCTCACCAGCTGGGCTGTTTCTTAGGGTTACATTCATTGTGAATAAAGTGTTGTCCTTTTGCTACAAGTAATTGAACTTTGCATTGCCATGTGGGAGCAAGTGTGGTTTTGGAGATTGAGTTTGTGGCCTGTGTCTGCACCTTGGAGAGGGCGTGACTGATGGCCCTGGCGCACGTGTGATTACAGGCAGCGTCCTTCAGATCGTGTCCGCCCCCGGGCAGTCCTACCTGCGACCGCCAGGCCCCATGGTGATGCAGACCGTGTCTCAGGCGGGTGCCCTGAGCGCCCTGGGAAGCAAGCCCCCGACCAGCGGCCCCAGCCCCGCTCCCGTGGCCCCACCAGGTAGAGTGCTCTGAGCAGGGGGAAGACTGGCTGTGAGGCCTCCTCTGCTCCCTCCCTCGCAGGTACCAGGAGGCCTTGAGGATTCTGGCCGAGGGGCCTCAGAACCTGCAGGTCCCGCTGTGGCCATGTCTGATTTCCACGGACACCAGTGTCCACTGGGTCTCCTTTGTTGTTGGCTCTCAGAGTTACTGGTTGACACTCACCAGCCTCCACTCACTGTAGATGTTTGTCTGGTGCTAGGATTTCCCCTGGTTCAGACAACGAGGCGGGGTCCTCGGTGTGAGACAGAGGATGCTGCCTCTTGCCTGGTCCACAGCCTGCTTCCCGCCAGGGTCCTCCTGCTCCCTGGACCCGCTCCTGCCGAATCACCGCGACTCTCCCCGGTGCCCCCTAACCAGGCCCCTGGAGCCGTCCCCGCGCACACGTGTCAGGGCCAGCAGCAGCCCTGACCATTTGGGGGTGGCTTTGTGCCGGTCTGGAGGGCAGCTGACTCCTGGCCTGAGGGCCAACAGGTTGATGCTGAGGAAGGGCCAGGGCCCTGGTGGCTGGTGTGCCGGCGTGAGGGCCGTGAGGACGGCGCACAGGCATTCGCCACGGGAGGAGACAGACTGGCGCTCGCTCAGAATGTGGCCAGAGGACAGGGGTGCCCCACGGGTTCTGTCCAGTGCAGGGTGAACGTGCAGGGAGAGGGAGCACTGACCTGAGGGCACCTGGGGCCAGGTGTGTGCAGAGTCCGGAGCTGTTTCCAACCTTGGTTTTGATTTGCAGTTGGTGTGCCTGGTCGAGTGGCGGTCAACCCCCTGACTGTGGGAGAACCCGGCTTAGCCCCCAAACCAACGTCTCCCATCGGGGGGCCCACCCAGGTACTGAGCACCTCCGAGGGCGTGGCTGGGTTACGTACCTTTCATTTTAAAACGCTTTCCTAACAGAAGGAATGAAACTGGCTCTATGATGGCAAACATCTCCTTTCACATAGTTTATATTCTTGTGACGTGGGAAATGCTGTCTCGAGAAACTGCTTTTCTCCTCTGGGGTGCTCTGGGGACAGGCCCCGCCCAGGGCCCCGCAGGGTGGGGGCCCGCCCGCTGGCCTGTGGTTTCTCACGGGCCGTTCCCATCACTTTCTGATGCAGGAGGACAAGGCCCGGCTTCTGAGAGAGCGGCTGGACCAGGTCCACTCTGTCAATGAGCGGCGCTGCTCCCGCGCCCCCATCTACGGGGCAGACCTGCTGGCGGCTTGTTCCCTGGCCTGCGGAGAACGGGGCTCGGGGCTCGGAGCTCTGGGGAGCAGGCATGGGAAGGGGGCCAGGCCAGCGAGTGTCTGCACGTCACCTTCAAACCGTCACAGGGACCTGATTTTGACGCTGACTCAACGTCAAGAGTCCCTCCAAGATCTTATCGACAGGTGATGTGGTTTCCCTGCGTGAAGGGCCTGGTGCTCACCTCGCCACCCCCCCCTCCCCCTGTGCCCTGCCGTGTGCCGTGCCAGCCCCCGAGCTTCTGTTTCCGTGGGGTTCTTCCAGGTGTGAATGTGCGTTGAAGGTTCCTCCCTGTCTTGTCTTGGTTGATAGCTCATTTCTTGTCAGCGGACGCGCCCTCCGTTGTCCGGATGGACCAGTGTTCTTGATCCATTCCCGGCTAAGGACATCTAGGTTGTTTCCAAGTTCAGGAACTGACAGCGCAGTCACCATCTGTGTGCAGGTTTCCATGTGGATATGGATTTTCAGCTCTTTCGGGCAAAAAGCTAGGAGCGTGATGGCTGGACCGTTTGGTGAGACTGTGCCTAGTTTTGTAAGAAACAGTCTTCCTCAGTGGCGCCCCCCCCCCCCCCCCCCAAGCCAGGAGTGCGGGTCCTGGGGCTGCCTCCAGGCTGGGCGGCGTCTGCGTGGGAGGCGCAGAAAGTGGAGCGTCTCTCGGTGGCTCATTTGCATGTCTTCTTTGGTGAGTGTCTGTTCAGGCCTTTGGTGCGTTTTAATCAGGTTGCCTTCGTTCTGTTGAGTGTTGAGAGCTCGTTGTACCTGTGGACAGTAGTCCTTTAGCAGGTGTGCCCTTTGCACACGTGTCCCAGTCCGTGGCTTCCCTTCATGCTCTCTGGACAGCGTCCTTGGCAGAAGAGGAGTTTTTAGTGTCAGTGGAGTCAGCTGGTCAGTCTTCTCTCTCATGGGTCGTGTCTTTGGTGTTGTGTCTAGAAAAGTCGTCACTGCGCCGGGTCACCCAGGTCCCTGTGAGCTGTCTTCCCGGGGTTTGTCCTTGTGCAGCTCACACTCAGCTCTGTGACCCCGAGTCAGGATGTGTGAGGGTGAGCTCGGCGTCTGGTCCTTCCCTGCACGTGGTGTCTGTGGTGTGGTCGTCCTGTGCCTCTGTCGGAGGTCAGATGACTAGAATGAGGAGGTCTGCTCCTGCGCTCTCTACGCCACCCCAGGGCCTGCTGTCTCGTCTCTCGTCAGCACCGCTGTCTGGGTGGCTGCCACTTCATCATCTGCCTTGGGAGTCGTGTGGCCGTCCTCAGACTTGGTTCTCTCCATGTTGTGTGGCTGTGATGGTCTTTTGCCTCCAGATAAACTTTAAAATCAGCTGATCGGTAGCCATGAAACGACTTGCTGGGGTTCTGACTGGGCTGGTGGGGAGCCTCTGATCAGGCTGGGAGGGCTGCCCCCGGCGCAGGGAGTCTGTCTGTCCAGGAAGGTGGGACATCCCTCCGTCTCCTTAGTTACTTGGTCTTCCTGGTCGGTGTTGGATGGTGGGTGGCTTTGGTTTGCTGCAGTGGCAGCAAGTAATGGACTCTGACCTGAGCTGACTGCCCGAGGAAGGGCTTTCTGGTGCAGGTGGCGGCCGGAGGCCGGGCGATGGGTGTCAGGTCGGCCTTGAGATCGGCCCTTCCTCCCGGGCTGCCCCTCCTGGTGGCACAGGGGCTGTAGCAGCTCAGCGTTCACATTCTGGGGGGGGGGGGGGGGGGGGGGGG
>JAWPEG010000010.1:27797701-27828557 GCA_035771395.1 Myotis vivesi
CCCCCCCCCCCCCCCCCCCCCCCCCCCCCCCCCGTCCGGGAGACAGAGCCCCGTGTCCCAAAGTTCCCATCAGAAGACATGCCCTTCGCAGGGGATGGGCTGTGAGTGTCCGTGCTGGGGGCCTGGGGGGCCCTGCCCTGCTGTTTCTCCCTGGGTGGCACTCATCGGCCAGGCTGTCGGGCCTGTGCCCATGGTTGCTGGGACAGTGTGGGCAGCAGGCGTGTCTCCATGGTGACCGAGGTCAGAGCTGCTGGCTGGTGGAGATGCCAAGTGCTGCCTGTGACGACGTGCTTCCTGCTCCTCAGGGTGGCCTGTGTGATCCCGCCGGTGGTGGCCTCACCCCCGTCCTTGTGGGTGCCGCGGCCGCCCTCCCTCTACAGCCACAGGATGAGGATCTTCAGGCACAGCCTGCAGGAGCATACGGCACCCTACGCCCAGCAGCTGCAGCGGGTGACCGCCCCGCGCTCGCTGCAGTTCCCCGAGCTGAGGCTGGTCCAGCTGGACTCAGGTAGGAGAGGGCACGCTCACGCGTCGCACCCGTGCTCTGGGGGCGGACACTCAGTGTTGTTCCCCCGTAGGAAAGCTGGAGGCCCTGGCAATGCTGCTGAAGAAGCTGAGATTAGAACGACGCCGCGTGCTGATCATGTCGCAGATGGTCCTCATGCTGGACATCTTGGAGATGTTCCTGAACTTCCACTTCGTCACCTACATCCGCATCGACGAGAACGCCAACAACGAGCAGCAGCAGGTCAGGCGGACGCTCAGGGCTGTGCACATTCGGTGCTGCCCCCCCTTCAGAGGGAGGCGCCACATCTCCGGGTCTTGGAACTCGAGAGTCTTTTCAGCCCCATCTCGCGATACTTTTCCACTCGGGACTCGCACCGGCGTCCCAGTGCCGCAGTCAGGTCTGTGACGTGTGCTCCCTGCAGGACCGGACTGTGTCCTTCAGGAGGCAGCCCTGGTGGGAACAGGAAACCGCCCGACAGCTTTACCTTAAAGAAGTGCCTGGGCAGCCACCTGCCATGGTCACTTGTCAGAGCAGTGCTGCCGGGCGTGAGTGCTGCAGCTTCCCAGCCAGTCATGGTGCGTGTGACCCTCGACGTGGTCGCTCTCTCCCAGCACCCCCTTCTGACGGCTGGAGTGCGCAGCTGTTTCCTGTAGAAGTGCTTAAACCCCCCCTTCCCGGGCTGTCGCGTCCCGAGCCGTCCCCAGGCCCTGGGAGCAGGTCACCGTGCGCCGATGTTCCCGAGAGCAGAGGCAGCTGCTGGCCCATGCGTCCGCTGCCGCGTCATGTTCTGTAGCATCAGCACCTTGTGCTGCACACTCCGGGCGGGCCTGCGAGGAGGCCATTGCTCACTGACAAGTTTCCTTGGTAGTGGAGCAACACATTGTATGGAGAATCCCTTTTTAAAAAATATATATTTTTATTGGTTTTTAGAGAAAGGAAGGGAGAGAGATAGATTGAAACATTGATGAGAGAAACACCATGGACCGGCTGCCTCCTGCCCTCCCCTCCTGGGGATCGAGCCTGCAACCTGGCATGTGCCCCGACCGGGATGGAGCCGGTGATCGCTTGGTTCCTGGGTGGACACTCAGCCCCTGAGCCGTGCCGGCAGGGCTGGGTTTTCCTGAAGGAGGAGGGTTGTTTGTCGGCTGTGGTCTGATCTGGCGCTGCACTGACTCCAGAGGAGCTGTGTCCAGGGAAGCCATCCGGTGCCGGCCCGCGTGGTGGAGGCGCCTCTCAGGCTGTTCCCGCTCCCTCAGCCTTACTCCAGGAGCCTTTGCTGTAAGGTGCTCTGGCATTGCCTGGGGGCACACGAAAAAGCGCACATCCCTCCCCAGGCAGGCTCCGTTCTCCTGTGGGGCCTACTGATTGCGCTGACAGCACTTGTCGCCTGGAGCCTGGCGGTCTCCTGTGACGACCTGTGCGATCTAAACCGTGTGTGGAGGCCTGGTGAGCCAGGACGCACGTGTGCAAAGAGCCAGAACCAAAGGCCAGAAGTCCGGTGGAGAGAGGTCAGCGTCCCCCGTGTGCCAGAGTCCTGAGAGGTTTTGTTCCATCGCAGGAGCTGGTGAAGAGCTTCAACAGAGACAGGCGCATCTTCTGTGTCATCCTCTCCACGCGCAGCCGCTCGTCAGGGGTGAGCCTGATGGAGCCCGACGCCGTGGTGTTCTACGACCACGACCTGAACCCGGTGCTGGACGCCCAGGCCCAGAACTGGTGTGACAGGATCGGGAGGCGCAAGGACGTGCATGTGTACAGGTGAGGCCGGGGGCGCAAGTGCGGCGGGTGCCCTGCAAGTCACGGAGCAGCTCCTGCGCGTCCTCTCTCCCTCGGGCAGCGGGAGCCCCTGCTGTTTGACCTTCCCGACGAGTGACGCCTGGTGGGGTGGAGTGTGGGGGTGGAGTGTGTGCGTGGCGTGGTGACCGACGTTGCGCACGGAGCTTGCTGACTCTGTGTGCTGTGCCTCTTCCGGAGCCAGCACCTTCGGAGGAGGGAGGCCTCAGGGTGTTTCCGCTGTTACCAAGTGTGTGTTGTCTGGGCAAATCGTATGTTCAGAGAACTTCCCTCTCCCTGACAAACCGGTGCGATGAGGAAGTGGGGAGCTCTGCTCCGTCTGCGTTCTGTGCTATTCGTGCCCTGTGCGCTAAGCACTTGCTGTGCCACTTGGCGCGAAATCCTGCCACTTCGGGCCCATGATCCCGGTGCTGGCCCCGGACAGAGCGCAGGCTGCCTCGCCTTCTAGGTTGTTGCACTGAAGACAGGCACTCACCACATGTCGGAATGGGGCGGCTCCAGGCGGAGGCTGGCGGGGTGGGGACGTGGCCGGACTGAGAGGGGAGTCACAGTGGGGTCTGAGGCCTTTGACCGCCACGTGAGGGCAGGTCACATGGAGCCCGTGGAGCACTGATGCGTGCGCTTCCGAAGCCTGCGGCCCCGCCTGCCCCGTGCTCTTCAGGTGGCCTCTGCGCCGGCCGCTCATGGGGCGCGTGCTTCAGGACTTAGCTGCCTCTGTGTGGGTCTTGTTTTGTTTGTAGGCTTGTGAGTGCCAATTCCATTGAAGAGAAACTTTTGAAGAATGGAACCAAGGATCTGATCCGAGAAGTGGCTGCTCAGGGAAACGACTACTCCATGGCGTTCCTGACGCAGGTACCCTCGTTCGTGGGGACACAGAAGGGCTTCCACGTGGCACAGGGGTGCGTGGCTCTGGGGACTCCAGTGAGGTGTGCTCTGCGGTTCCCCGGCAGCACGCCCGAGTTCAGGGGGGCGGGCGCCAGCCCTCTCGCGGGGGTAACGTGCGTGTCTGTGCTCAGCGCACCATCCAGGAGCTGTTTGAGGTGTGCGTTCCCGTGGAGGAGCCTGTCTTCCCCGTGACGGCCGAGGAGTTTGTGGTCCTTCCCCAGGAGCCGACTGTCACGGAGACCATCGCACCCAAGATCGCACGGCCTTTCATCGAGGTGAGGACAGAGCCTGCCTGGGTCCTGGGTGAGGAGCCGCCTGTGTTCTCCGCCTCCGGGGACCGCTCCTGCCTGGTCTCTCCCGGGTCCTGGCTGTGCAGGGGCCTCTGCTGGGAAGCACCCCACGCCCCGCCTCCTTGGTGAGGAGATTTGCTGCTACCTCATCCATTTTTCAAAAAACTTATTTATTGTTGAAGGTATTACATATGTCTCTTTTTCCCCATTGACTTCTCCCCGACCACTCGCACCCCCCAGCTCATGCTCTCAACCCCCCTACTGTCTGTGTCCATTAGTTACGCTTACATACCTCATCCATTTTAAAAAATTAACCATTTGGCCCTGGCCAGTTTGGCTCAGTGGATAGAGTGTTGGCCTGTAGACCAAAAAGTCCCGGGTTCGATTTTGGTCAAGGGCATGTACCTTGGTTGCAGGTTCCTCCCCGGCCCGGGCCCTGGTCAGGGTGCATTCAGGAGGCAACCAATCGATGTGTCTCTCACATCGATGTTTCTCTTTGTCTCTCCCTCTCCCTCCCACTCTCTCTAATCGGGTGAGGATTAACAAAAGCAAAAGCTTGCTCTGTCAGCACCATCTGACCCAGCATGCACTTCCCCAGGCCCTGAAGAGCATCGAGTGCCTGGAGGGAGACGCACAGGAGCCCGCAGGGGAGGCCGTGCCTGGGTCACCGGACCCTGACGGCTTGCGGGACCAGGAGCCCTCGCAGCTGGAGGAGTTGGCCGACTTCATGGAACAGGTTTGTACATTTCCTCCTTTTGCTTTCACTTCATGTTTTTCTGTACAAGTCATTGTCTTAAAAATGTATTCCTTTCAAAAAAAAAAAAATGTATTCCTTTCATAAATATTTCTTGTTCACTTTGGCCAAGAACAGTCACTTTTTTGTTGTTAATCCTCATCCGAGGACATTTTTTCATTGATAGAGTGAGATATATAGAGATAGAAACATTGACACATTGATAGGTTGCCTCCCACATGCCCCTACCAGGGCTGGGGATTAAACTTCCAACTGAGGTATGTGCCCTCGACCGGAATTGAACCTGCAGCCGTTCAGTCCTCGGGCCAGTGCTCTACCCACTGAGCAAACTGGCCAGGGCACAACCACTTTTTTGATTGAAGTGTTGGTGGGGGCTTGTAAGGAACTTAACCCTAGTGGCCTGCAATGAACTATCCAAAAAATATATTTTGAAACAGCTCACCCCAATTGAAAAATATGCTTTGAATTACCTGGAACTATTCCATTCTTCCATCGATCACGAAAAAGAGAGGAACGGTGAGGTAAGGACCATCTTCACATGCGAGCAGCTCATGTCTGTGGGGTTAAGTTTGGTTTGGAGGGAAGTGAGTTGCCAGAAATCACAGGAATGAACCCAAACCCACCAGTGCAGACACCAGCTGCCATGCAGGTCCGGGAGGCCCCGTGCAGGCGTCTCCAATGGAGGGAGCAGTGGTGCCTGACAGGTTCCGTGCTGGGAAATGGCCACCACAGCGTGGAGGGGCTGCAGCCGGGAAGAGAGGTCCTTGGTCTGAGTGTGAGACCAGGTTGGGGGGGCAGGTGTGTTCCCCATGGGGACGGTGCTGGACGCCATGTCCGAGCCTGTGGTATCCCAGCAGGACGCCGTGCTGACTGCAGTGAGCGCCTGGGAGTCCCAGAACCTGCGGGCGCTGCAGGAGCAGGAGGCCCGGGCGCTGCAGGAGCAGGAGCAGGAGCAGGAGCAGCTGCTTACCTACACCCGGGAGGACGCCTACAACGCGGTGCGCACCCCGTTGTCATGTCACCACACAGACCTGTGCTCTCAGCCCGCTGCATGGCTTCCGGTTCCATGTTGCTTTTCCCTCGGGGTGTAGTGAGGTCCCTGAAGTTACGAAGGTGCTGGCAGCGTGAAGCAGACTCACACTGAAAGCTCCCCTCTGTTTCCGCAGGAATACATCTACGAAGGAGCGGACGGGCAGACGGAAGTCATGCCGGTGCGTGCCCCGTCCCCGGCCCCGTCCCCTGTGGGTGGCCGCCTTCCTCGAGCCGCCAGCTCATGCCTCTCCCTCTCCATGCAGCTCTGGACCCCGCCCACGCCGCCCCAAGACGACAACGACATCTACATCGACTCGGTCATGTGTCTCATGTACGAGACCACGCCCATCCCCGAGTCCAAGCTGCCCCCCGTGTACGTGAGGAAGGAGCGCCGGCGGCACCGGACGGACCCCTCAGGTGTGCGCCGCGGGCCTGCTCCCCTCGCGCCGCGTTGTGTTCCCGAGCGGAGGAGCCTTGCGTGAGGGCCAATGGGCAGGGAGGCAGGGTGGGTCGTCCTGGCCAAGGGCTCCTGGGTGACGGGCCTCCTGCTCAGCCCCTGGCCCCTCCTTGGCTGGCTGTGGGCGGAGACTCTGGCTCCGCAGCCCTGAGCGGCCTCTCTGTCCAGCTGCAGGCAGGAAGAAGAAGCAGCGGCACGGGGAGGCGGTCGTGCCCCCGCGGTCGCTCTTCGACCGCGCCACGCCGGGCCTGCTGAAGATGCGGCGGGAGGGGAAGGAGCAGAAGAAGAACCTCCTGCTGAAGCAGCAGACGCAGTTCGCCAAGCCTCTGCCCACCTTCGCCAAGCCCGCTGCTGAGTCGGGTCCCGACAACCCCGAGTGGCTCATCAGCGAGGACTGGGCGCTGCTACAGGTGAGCCCGGACCCGGGCCCTTCCCCACATGTCCGTCCGCGCCCTGCCCACGGCGGGGGAGGCGGGAAGCCGCCTCCGCGTGCTGACCGGGTGCCTCCCCTGGTCCTCTAGGCCGTGAAGCAGCTGCTGGAGCTGCCTCTGAACCTCACCATCGTGTCCCCGGCCCACACACCTAACTGGGACCTCGTCAGCGACGTCGTCAACTCCTGCAGCCGCATCTACCGCTCCTCCAAGCAGTGCCGCAGCCGCTATGAGAGCGTGCTCATCCCCAGGGAGGAGGGCAAGGTGAGATCCGGGCCATTGGCACAGGGCGCAGGGGCTCCGCAAGGGGACGGGGCCTGAGGCGCGGCTGCAGTCCTGGTGCCTGAGGCTGGCGGTACGGGCACCGTGCTGCTTGGTCCTTGGAAGGTGCTGTGTGGCTCCGGGCGCCAGGTCCTGCCTCCTCAGATCAGCAAGCAGAGCGTCACCGTGCACGGTAGCTCGTGTGAAGCCTGGTCTGTGCTTTCCCTGACTTGGCCGCGGGGCTGGTTTGATGACCCCAGGCCCTCAGGTCCACACGGACCGAGGATCACGCTGCTGCGGTCGTCGGACAGCTGGGTCCTTGGCATCCGTCACCAGGAACTGGGGAGTCAGCGCTGGGGGGGCGCGGGTGACTTGGGAGCCAGCAGGCACTTGGTGTCGCTGTGGGACTCGGGAAGGCGGCGTTACCAGGCACAAGCAGTGCCAAGCCCCCGAGAAATGCCTGGCGGCAGGAATGTCCGCCCCCTTCACAGCTCGCTGTGGGCAGAGGCCGCAGGGAAGGTCAGGTTGCTGGGGAAGGTGCTGGCTTCATCCCTGTCTGTGGCCTTACGCGCTGGGCCAGCTGCTCTCTGTCTGCAGCTGCTGATTGGGCGGCTCGCTCAGGGACATGCAGAAAGGCCTGGCACAGCCCGAGGAGGTGTGGGCGGGTGGCAGCTGCCGGCCGCTGTGCCCTTGCTGTCGTGTGTGTGCTGTCCCAGGAAGAAGGGGTTTAATCACGGCCTCACCTGAGGCCTCCCCGTCAGTGAGCCCGTCCCGAGGTCACGGTCTGACCGACCATTTTGTTTCAGAGCAAGAACAACCGTCCTCTGCGCACGGGCCAGATTTACGCCCAGGACGAGAACGCCACACACACCCAGCTGTACACGAGCCACTTCGACCTGATGAAGATGACAGCCGGCAAGAGGAGCCCCCCCATCAAGCCCCTGTAGGCCCACGCTCCCTTCACGCGGGGGGCCGGGCTGGGGCGGGGGGCTCGTCCTGTCGTTGGTCGTGCGCGTCTCCTTTTTCCTTCACGCGGTGACTTTTGTCTCCGTCTCTGCTGTAGGCTTGGCATGAACCCCTTCCAGAAAAACCCCAAGCACGCGTCCGTGCTGGCAGAAAGGTACTGTTGGTGACACGCTTTCCCTCTGAGGTGGTTCCCTCCCATCTTCCCTTACATGCCATCAGTTTAGTGAGCTGTTGAGCACATGGCCTGTCCTGGCATCGCTGGGGGTGGTGGCGTGGCCGGGCAGGCCCCGCAGGGGCTCGTCCAGGGAGATCCTTGTTTGCACAGGAGGGTGTGGAGGCGGCGTCCTGCCTGCCGGCCTGGTGGAGGGCACAGCAGCGGGACAGGGGCGCTCTCCTCTCCGCCTCACCCCTCACCTGCAAACATTGCGTTGGCTCTTCTGTAAAAACATGCCCAGTTGTGGGGTGCACATACTTGCTTGGGATCAAGGAGGTCTTTAGGTGACAAAGTGGGGGAGGACGCAGGAGTCCCGGGAGCAGGGGTCCATGAGGGGGTGAGGAGACCTGTGGGACCTGTAGCCCTGGGGCTTGCTGGCCGGGCGCTGTGCCCGGGGTGGGGACGCAGTGCTCATTCAGCTGGGGGCCTGGGGCATCTGTTCTCAGGCCTGGAAGGGAACGGACCCTGGGCGGGGGTGACAGGCAGCCTTTCTCCTTCCCAGCCTGGTCTGCCCCACACCCCTCCTCTGGGCTGGGTGGGAGCTGCCTCCAGCACCCGGCAGCTTTAAGAATGGGCTGTGGGTTTCAGGAATATTTGTGCTTCAGAACTTGCGGCTGATTTTTATTTCTTCTCCTGTCTTTAGTGGCATCAACTACGACAAGCCCCTGCCTCCTATCCAGGTTGCGTCTCTCCGTGCCGAGCGAATCGCCAAGGAGAAGAAGGTGTGGGGCCTGGGCATACGGGCGACCGCCATCAGTAGTCGAAGCCCCAGGTGCTCCATCTCCTTTCTTCCTGCCCTGCAGGCCTTGGCCGACCAGCAGAAGGCACAGCAGCCGCCTGTGACGCAGCCTCCGCCACCCCCGCCGCAGCCACAGCCCCCTCCGCCCCAGCAGCCACCACCGCCTCTGCCCCAGCCCCCAGCGGCCGCTGGCAGCCAGCAGCCCTCAGGGCCACCCGCTGTGCAGCCCCCTGCGCAGGCGCAGCCTCCAGCACAGCCTGTGCAGCCCCCACAGAAGGCACCCCCTGCGATCACTACGGTGGGCGGCGCCGCCGTGCTGGTGAGCAGGCCTCCCTCCTGCCGGGGAGACGGGGCGTCTGTCTCCTGCAGGGCTCCTGTGCTGGGAGAGCTCAGCGGTGCAGGAGCCTCGGAGTCAGAGAGGATGTGTGAGCCTAACTGAGGAAGTCGCCCTTCCTCCCCATGAACTTGCAGAGCGGACACTGTTTGCCAGTTTCCAAACTTCTCTTCTGACTTGGTAGTTTTCCTCAAAGCACGTGCATGTGTGCTCATGCGCACGCGTGAACCCTCTGCCTGTCAGAGAAAAGGGATAAAATGCACAAAAGAAGGAAAGAAAAGTGGGCTGGTGATCTCACAGGCCCTACGCTGGCACCGTCCGCCCTGGCGTGTGCCCTCGCTCTGGTGCCCACGTGGCCACGCTGAGCTCACAGTGGGAAGAGACCGGGAGTGGGTGGAGGCTCAGCTGCTCTGCACTGTCAGCCAGGCCTGGGGCGTCTGCAGAACCAACCCCCTTGCTTTGATTTCCTTTGCTGGGGGGCGGGCCGGGGGAGGTGTTCGTATGTGCCTGGGCAGCCTCACTCCTCATTCGTTCAGAAAATGCACTCTGGAGCACCTGTGCCCAAGGACTCTGTCTGTGGGCAGGCATCTGGCCAGGCAGGACCCGGAGGACCCTGGTGGGTGCTCAGGAGGGGCTGTGCCTGAGCGACAGGAGTCTGAAAGGAGTGGAGACCGGCAGGCACAGACCCGAGGGCACAGACCCGAGCCTGGCAGCTGTGGGGCCAGCAGAACAGCGTGGCTGGAGCACCACTCACTGAGGGGTGGACACCGCAGTGTGGGAGGGGCTGGGACAGCGCTGGAGTCGGCCGTGTGGCCAAGAGTTTGGGTTTGATGCTGACAGAATGGGAGCTTTGGGAGGGTGTGCCGTGTGCGTGTGCAAGTCACGTGTCTCTCCAGCAGGCCGGAGCCATCAAGACCTCTGTGACGGGGACAAGCATGCCAGCAGGTAAGGGGCCAGCGATGTCCGTGGGAACTCACTTGTCTCGCGTGCTCTTGCCCCACAGACCCCTCTCTCTGCAGGCACAGTGAGCGGAAACGTGATCGTGAACACCATCGCGGGTGTCCCTGCCGCCACCTTCCAGTCCATTAACAAGCGCCTGGCCTCGCCTGTGGCGCCTGGAGCCCTGACGGTGAGCTGCCTGCTCCTGGGGGGCCAGCAGTCGAGGACGCTGTGCAAGTCATTTGCTTGTTGGGAAAAGTACTGACCTGGCTGAGTTTCATAAAGTAACATGGACCTGAGATGTTTTAGTTTAGTTTTTAATAATAATAATAATATATATATATATATATATATATATATGTATTTAGCAATATTTATTTTTTTTATTATTGTCTAAAGATTTACATACGTCTCTTTTTCCCCCTATTAACCGCCCCCCCAGCCATTCCCACCCTGGGCAAGCCCCCACCGCCCCAGTGTCTGTGTCCATTGGATATGCTAATTAATATTTTTATTGATTTCAGAGAGAAAGGGAGAGGGAGAGAGAAACATCAATGATGAGAGAGAATCATTGATCAGTTGCCTCCTGCACGCCCCCTACTAGGGATCGATCCCACAGCTTGGGCATGTGCCCTTGACTGGAACTGAACCCAGGCGGGACCTTCAGTCCATAGGCCTATGCTCTGTCCACTGAGCCACACTGGCGAGGGCGGACCTGTGGTATTTTAAAAGATAAAGTAATTCATCCACGATGCATTTTTGAGCACCGCTTCCTGTGATGTGGGGATCGAACATGGCTGAAGCCCACGGTGCTTGCACTGGGCTCTGCTGGCCGAGGCTGGGGCGCAGGTGCCGGCAGCAAGAGGGGCAGCAGCAGACAGTGGGCAGGCCCTTCAGACTCGGGATAGAGGGCTCTCTGGGTGTAGATGATGAAAGTTACACTTCCTGTTTTAAAGAAAGAAAAAGCTGGAGAATGCCTATACAAACCTGGAAACTTTTAAAAGAACGTAGAGAACTTTGGGAAATGAAAACTGGCTACCAGAATTGTAGAAAGAAAACCTAGTAATCGGGCTTACTGTCCGTTCCCCAGTAGGAGAGAGAATTAGTGAACTGGAAGACAAGTCCGAGGAAGTTATCCCAAACGCAGGGTGGGGACCAGTGGTGAACGGAGAGAAGTTAAAGCCATTAGAGGTGGACAGGGAGGATGGGAGGCCAGGCAGAGAGAGGGAAGGCGTGTTTCTGTAACAATAGCCCAGGCCCAGGACAGGAGGGATCCCGCCTGTGCACAGTGCAGGCAGTGGCGGGCGGGGTCTCTGGAGGCCAGCAGCTCACCTCTCCCTGTTGTGGGGAAGCCAGGAGCCGAGGGGACCACCAGCAGCCCCGGCTCTGTCTCTGTTGGAAATACGGCGAGGGATTTGCAAACCACCGAGGGAAGTGCAGAGCGACCTGCTCTAGCTCAGGGCAGCGCTTCGAGTGTGCAAGGGGCCTCCCGGAGGCTCAGCACCTCCAGGATGGCCGTGGGTTAGTTGGTGCCCTTTTCACCCCATGATGGAGAGAGCAGTCCCCTGATGGGCCCTCGTGTTGCCTTTCCAGAGCTCCGGAGGCTCGACGCCAGCCCAGGTGGTCCACACCCAGCCCCGAGCGGTGGGCTCCCCGGCCACGTCTGACCTGGTGTCCCTGGCGCCGACGCAGGGCGTTCGTGCGGTCACCTCCGTGACAGCCTCGGCCGTGGTCACCACCAGCCTGGCTGCCGTGCAGGCCCCAGCCCGGTCTTTGGTGACGCAGGTGTCCCAAGGTAAAGGTGGTGGGTTTCCTGTGCTCGTCCACCCTGAGAGGCAGGACTCGGCTCCAGTGTTGTGGGGAAGGGAACAGCGTCCGCTAATGAAACAACCTCTTCAGCCACAGGTGTGCAGCTCCCAGGGAAGACCCTCACGCCCGCACACTTCCAGCTCCTCCGGCAGCAGCAGCAACAGCAGCAGCAGCCGCGCCGCCGCCGCCTCCACCGCCCTCCCAGGCGCAGGTCCCGCAGCTCCAGGGCCAGGCCCAGTCGCCCGCACAGATCAAAGCTGTCAGCAAGCTGACCCCGGTGAGCACCTCCTCAGAGACCACGGGCCCAGTGGGTGGCGCTGTGACATGGCGTAGCTCAGGTGTATTGTGCATAAAGGCACCCTAGTCTGCAGGCGGGAGGTGAGTGTTGTCTTTAGAAATAGCTTGTTGGCAGCCTCTGGAAGCGCCTCCCACCTGCTCTGTGCTGTGTGCTGGGGCAGGCTCTGGGCAGGCAGCTCCCGTGCAGCCTCGGGTCTCACAGGCGATGCCCGAGCGTTGCCAGGCTGCACGCAGGACTGACATGGATATGAACACATTCCTCTGAAAGGAAACATGACGTTCCTGCCGTCACTGGAAAAGCACTAAGACCAGGTCTAAGCAGCAACCAAAGAGCGTGAAATAAAAACCCAGCCGGCTGTCGGGCCTGTCCCTTCCCCGTTCACAGGGACCGCAGCCTGCACCCAGCTTCCTCCTGGAGGCACAGGCGCCTCCCAGGGAATCAGTGCAGCCAGACAGGTCTCCATTCCTGGTCGCTCCAGCCACATGCCAGGGCTCCATGGCCGCCCGCGGTGTCGCTGCAGCATGGGAGGCTCAGAGCTGGCCGTGTCGGTCAGGGTGTGCATGTGGTGCTGCTGACGTTGCTGAAAAGCTCCTCCGTCTGGGTTTTAGGAACACCTGATCAAAATGCAGAAGCAGAAGCTGCAGCTGCCCCAGCAGGCCCCCCCGCCACAGACCCCGCCTGGCCCCCCGCCGACCACCGCACAGGTGCAGGTGCAGCCTCCACCGCCAGCACAGCAGCCGAGCCCCCAGCTCACCACCGTCACCGCCTCGCGGCCCGGAGCCCTGCTCACAGGCACCACCGTGGCCAACCTCCAGGTGGCCCGGCTCGTAAGTTCCCCTTGAGGCGTTGGTCTTTCCCACGCTCCTGCACAGCTCCTGCTGCGTGGACGCAGGTGTTGTGGTGGACTTGCGAGTCAAGTAGGTGTGCTTTCCCCCCAAGACCCTGTTCTCCTTGGAGAGGATGAAACAGCCCCTGGGGAGCATTTAAGTGATTGTATTTCCTGGAACTGAAGTGTCACAGCTCATGGCTGAGCGCTGGGGGAAAGAAGGAGGGCAGAAGCTCGACCATGGAGGGAGGGCAGGGTCTACGTCGGGGACAGCACACGGGCATGCGGGAGGGGTCACCGTGCTGCGGGGCCTGCAGAGAGGAGACGGGGAGGAGCCAGGTGAGGCAGCTCTAAGGACGGCTCACAGCACCTGGGAAGCCCCGAGAGACGAAGGGGAGTCGGAAGGTCCTTCACGTTCCGCCGTGTCGATGAGGCACTCCGGTCAGGCCAGGTGGCCGGCTTAGGAGACCCCATCCTGGCACGGGTGCAGCTGGCATCACCTGCCACCTGATGGGTGCTCAGGCAGGAGGGGGTGTTTTAATGTTTCCCCACTTCGCACGGGCAGAACCTGAAGCCGGCAGGTGAGGTCACCTGCCCAAATCCTAGGGAGTCACCCGATCGCTGGCTCGGCTCTGCCAGGCGGGACAGAGCGGGTAAAGCCCGAGAGCACGTTCAGTTCCACCCGTGTTCACGTGACAAGAAAGGGCTTGAACACAATGTGATAGGAAGTTGGTGGCCTTCACAGGAGTCTCGGGCGAGCTCCAGGCTGATGGTTAGGGAGGTCTGTGGGGAACAGCGAGGTTGGGCGGCTCGAAGGACAGGAGGTGCGGATGCCATGTGACTGATGAGCTTTAGGTCCCGCCTGCTGGTGATGGTTGGACAGCGGGGGTCACCCTCCGGGGAGATGCTAGCCTTTCGCTGCTGCCACTTCCCACCCTGCGACCCGTCCACGTCTCGCCACATGTCCTCTGTGGGTGATGTTTGCAGACACACAGGTGGCTGAACCTCTGGGCCCTTCTTTCTGTTCAGACGCGGGTCCCCACGTCGCAGTTGCAGGCGCAAGGCCAGATGCAGGCACAGGCGCCCCCGCCGGCGCAGGTGGCCCTGGCGAAGCCTCCGGTGGTGTCCGTGCCCGCGGCCGTGGTCTCCTCGCCAGGCGTCACGACCCTGCCCATGAACGTTGCTGGGATCAGTGTGGCCATCGGGCAGCCGCAGAAAGCCACAGGTGCCGCCCACGTCCGCGGGGCCGGGAGGGGCTGGCTCCCTCGCCACACGGCCGTGCCGAGGGCCGTGGTGCACTCGAGGGGAAGCCTCTCCGCGTTGTCCAAGTACAAGTTCTGACCCCCCCGATTTAACCATTAACATTTGGAACTTCCCATCCCTTTATCTCAGCGACTGTCAGCTGCTGTGCCCCAGGGATGTTTCAACAGGCAGTAACTGGCCATGTAATGGGGCACTGACCTCCTTCCCTGAGAGCAGGGGTGGGGAGCCTGGTTCTGCCCAGGGCCACTGGGCACTTGCAGCATCGTTCACAGGCCAGACTGTATCAACGCCGTCTGGTGAGATATCTAATTAACTCACCCCTGACGCCTTGGCAGGGCCAGACCAGTGATTTCACAGCCTTATTTGGTCTGTGGGCTGGACATTCCCCACCCCTGCCTTAGATTGTCAAGTCAAAAACTGACAACCAACAGTAATAGCCATCGCTGTGAAAGAGTCAAAACTGCCTATTTTTCTGTCAGTTCGGTGAGCAGTACTGTTGGTGTGCCAGGAGGTGGGAAAGGTGACAGTCGCTGCTCTGAGTGTGCTGGTGGCCGAAGAGCATCTCGTGTGTGTGTAGGAGGTGCCTGTCTGTCTTGCAGGGTCAGGGTGCCGTTCTCTGTAGCAGGCAGTGACTCAGGGAAGCGCGGGGAACGCAGGGTGAGCCTGCCTCCGCGCCTGACTCACCCACTTGATGGTGTTCGCAGGACAGACCGTGGTGGCCCAGCCCGTGCACGTGCAGCAGCTGCTGAAGCTCAAGCAGCAGGCTGTGCAGCAGCAGAAGGCCATCCAGCCGCAGGCCGCCCCGGGCCCGGCCGCCGTCCAGCAGAAGGTACTGGCTCCTGCGGGCTCTGGGGACACCCTGTCTGTGCTGAGCCGGGCCCTGCCACTAGGCACAGGGCACAGAGGACGGGGTCCGAATGGGCCCTGCCTCGCTGCCTGACACCCACACAGGGGACCCCAAGGCCGTGCATTTGGGCTGCACAGAGGGTGGCCTGGATGTTGGTGCTGCTCCAAGGCCCCGGGGCGGAGGGGGGTATGAGATGGGGAGCTGTGTTCACTGCGGGCTTTTGGGGATCAGTGAGGACTCAGGCTGTGGGCTGCATGGCTGGTAAGAGCCACAGGGTTTGGGGAAGTGTGTGACCCGCCTGGGCGCTAGTGCACAGAACCGAGGATCCAGGCGGGGACCTGGTCCTGTGTGTGCTCGAGGGGAGGGCGAGACGGCCTAACAGAAGGAGGCCTGTCAGCGTCTCTCTGACTCGGAAGTTTGGGGGAGGCAGCACTGAACTGATTGAGGCCCCAAAGCAAACTCCTGCTCAGTAGGCTGACCTCCGGGCGAGGGGACTCAGGAGAGGCTAGTGGCCGGGGCTGCAGTTGAGAGGGGACAGCCTTGTGGCTCTAACCCTGGGCGTCTCTTTCTTCAGATCACCACACAGCAGATTGCTGCGCAGGGCCAGCCACAGAAGGTCACCTATGCCACCCAGCCGGCCCTGAAAACCCAGTTTCTCACCACGCCCATCTCCCAGGCGCAGAAGCTGGCTGGGACACAGCAGGTGCAGACCCAGATCCAGGTGAGCAGGACCCAGCACACCCGCTGGATTGCAGGGGCCACAGGCGCCCAGGGCAGGGCGGGGCCACACAGCTTCCTTGGCCTGAGTCACTTCACCTGTGGGCCCCCCTCCCAACCTGGAGTGTCGCCCAGACTTGAAGAAGGGGCTCTGAGACCCGTGAACGGCTAGTCCTCATGGAAAGTGTGAGACCAGGTTACATGGGCTGCAGACCAGGAAGGGTCAGCACGCAGCATGAGGTCTTCTCTCGGGCCAGGCGAGCCCACTTGGGGAAGGCTCTTTCCTGTCACCTGGTTCTTTGAAATTAATAACCGAGAAGGGAAGAAAGGGCATCTTTCTGTGCGAACGCTCTTCTGAACTCTGCACCTGGCTTTTCTCGTTCTGTCCAAGGTTGCCAAGCTCCCTCAGGTTGTGCAGCAGCAGAGCCCGGTGGCCGGCATCCCACAGGTCGCCTCCGCCTCCCAGCAGGTAGGTGCAGAGATGGCAGCCGCCTGGGAGGGTCCCCCGGGGGCTTCTCAGCAGCCTCCGTGTTTCCAAATTGAAAGAGTTCTTGGTTTTCCTCCTGAGAAAGCAGAATTCTGATGATGAGAGAATCACTTTGATTTTCATAATACAAGACACCAGCAGACTCAGGGCCAAAAAGGTCCCAGAGGATCAGAGCTTCAGCCAGCCATGTCAGGTGTCCTTTGTGGCAGGGAAGCTAAAGGCGTCAACACCATGACTGGGGACAGCCATGACTCCCCTCCTGACTGCCTGACGGGCGGCTGTGACATTGATTTCCACTCAAACACCTTTGTTTTCAGAATCACACTGGAGTGTGCATTTCAAGGAATCAAAGACGTTGACCCTTGAACAACGTGGGTGTAGGGCTCGCACCAGCCGAGCAGCTGAGAGTGTCTGACTTAGTCTACCCTCCACATACCCGCCCCGCCCCCACCCCAGCCTCGACTGCTGCCCACTTAGCAGATTCCACGTGCACGTTCAAGCCACGTGGCTCAAGGGACAGCCTGGCAGTAAAGGCTGAATGTCACCACCACCACCAGTCCCGGCCCTCAGCCCTCGCTTCCCAGGGCATCACTCTAGCCCGAGAGGTGTCGTTTTCTACTTGCTGGGTTAAAGGCCAGAGGCCCTGCTTGCACATGCTGGGCAGTCCTCACGTGTCTCCAAAGAGGACTGCCTCATTAAGTCCCTACCCCCTCCCGGCCCCAGAGCCTGGGGTCTGTCCTGCTGCTCGGTCTGCACGCCTCGGTGACGTGTTTCTGTTTTGGCTCAGGCTTCCCCGCAGACGGTGACGCTCACCCAGGCGGCAGCAGCGGGGCCGCAGGTCCAGGTGATCCCCGCAGTGACCGCGGCCGCCCAGGCCGTCCAGCAGAAGCTCCTGCAGCAGCAGGTGGTGACCACGGCGGCGGCCCAGCTACAGACCCCGGGCGTCCCCACCCCCACGCAGGTGCCGGCCAGCGCTGACAGCCCCAACCAGCAGCCCAAGCTACAAATGCGCGTCCCTGCCGTCCGGTTAAAGATGCCCACCAAGCCTCCCTGCCCCTAGTCAGGAAAGCGGGTGCCTCGGGCCGCCACCAAGCAGGGCTCCATTGGGCCAGGAGGGCAGGGCTGCGTCCTGTGGAACTGGGGTCCGTGTCCTGTGAGGTCCAGCCCCTGACGCTGCGGCGAGGGGAGCCGCCTGTGCAGCGCTCTCGGGCCGCAGCTTCTGTGCGACAGCAGGAGGCGCCTCGGCAGCTTCTCCGGGTCCTTCCACCTCCCAGCGCCTCCAGGGCCACACATCACAGGGCGACTCAGACCCGTGAGTCGTAAACACGGTCTGGGCAGCGCAGCATCGGCCTCTGTGGTTCTTTAGACCCAACGCAAAGCGCATCCTGGTCCTGGGAGGAGAGGCCACCTGAGGTCGGTCAGCTCAGATCCAGGACGGCCAGGGTGGCTGCCTCCTCTACGTGTGACTCCTGGGACCTTCAAAGGAGCCATCTGGTCCCCGTGCCATCGAAGCAGTTCCGCGTACCAGCTCGCGTGGAAGGACGACGCTGGGGTTGAACTTTCATTCCAAAGAGCAGCCAGTGTGACTCGTTTCCATGCAGATGGCGCCTTCTGGCCGCTCCCCATCCCCACACACCTCCGTCCTTCCCAGCTGTCGGACTTGGCGCTGAGGCAGCTCCAGGAGCTGAGCCCTGGTCTCCATTGGTCAGGCCCAGGCAGGTGTCACAGCCGCGTGGGGCTCAGGGAGAGGTGCCTGTCACCGCTCCCCTGGCTCAGGCCCAGCACGGCCCAGCCTGTCTGCAGAGCTGGGCACCTGCTCACACAGTCGTCTGCTGTGGCTCTTTCCCGTAGACGAGACCTCAGGTTCTGGGCCAGGGCCTCCCACACAAGCAGGCAGGTGCCATCGTGGTTGTGTGAGGGTGAACCCTGGCTGAGGGCAGAGGCCCCGTGTTTGCACTTGCAGCTGTGTCTTCTCTAGCGAGATGGCAGCAGCGGCTGCAGTGCTCGCCACGCACACTGCACTCCAAGGACGCCTCCCTGCTCGGGGCGTCCGACTCGGTCCAGATCGGCTGTTAGGTCTGTGTGTGCGGAGATGAGCTGCAGCGCCTGGGAGGCGCGGGACCACCTCCTCTGCTCCCCTCCCCACTGAACAGCTCACCGGCAGGGGCGGCTTCTGTCCGGTGTTGGTTTCCCTCCGTTTGTGTGGACAGCAGGGCGGCGACACTTGGGGAGCCAGTGAGTGAAACTCTTGTGCGACGTTTGGAGGAAAGTAAAACAAGTGTTGAAAAGGGAAGGTATTTATTTAACATTTCAGTGACTGAACGTATGGAAACAGGACCGTCAGCCAGGCCTGTGGGTTCTGTTCACTACCAGCTGGCGGGCAGGACGGCGCCGAGGACTCCGCCTTGTCCCTGGGAGACGGCCTGCTCTTCGCCCTCATCCTCGCGTGCAGGGCCACAGCACAGAGGTCGTGTTCTCGGCTTATTTGTTGTGCAGTTTGCGTTCTCGTCCTCCCAAAGGTGCTGGCCGTCCCTCAGGGGCAATGGTGCCGCACTTCGGCTGCCTGGACAGAGCTGGGCAGGAGCTCCTGGGCAGAGCCAGCAGGGAAGGCGGCTGCTGGCTGGGTGGAGCGCAGCTGCTCTGCGGAGGGAGAGCCTCGCTCAGGTGCTTCCTTCAGCCACTCCGAGGCGAGATGTGGGGCAGAAGATTGTCCTGTTCTGCTGGGTTCGTCACATCACAGGTCACCCGACCTCGTCAGTGGTCACGGAGGTAAAAACCCTCCTTCCAAAGTCCACACTGGAGTTAAAATGGGTTTCGCAGGCTGTTCCGGGGTCCCCCATCGTGCTGCCTGGGACCAGGCTTCTGCAGACTGTAACGAGGGAGCTCTCGGATGCAGACCCAGCAGGACTGACCACTCGAGCTGCCCCCAGGGGCAGGCTTCCCTAGGAGATGGGTCCAATGGGAAGCAGGAGCAAATGCGTTCCTTTTGCGACCTTTAGGGTTTTTTGTTAAGTGTTGTAACCAAATAGTTGTTGTGTTTAAGATTAAAAGACTGAGGATGTAAATACTTTGTAAACAATCATTTATACTTGAACAGTAGGGTTTTGAAGAGCACTGATACCCCCCCCCAGGCATAATAAAAGTCTTTTTCATATGTTTTTTGTCTTGTCTCGTAGAAAAAATAGTGAAAGATGCTGGTGGTTTCTTTCAGGCACTTGGCAAAGGGCTTGGTGAGGCTCCCCAGCAGGGGGTGGGTGTAGGCTGAGGGGGGACAGGAAACAAGCCTGGGCTGCGACCCCCTTTGCGCAGCGGACTCCAGAGCAGCCACAGGTCTCACACACGTTGCACTTTAAAAATATTTTTTTATTGATTTGTGAGAAAGGGGGAGGGAGGGATAGAAACATCCATGATGAGAATCATTGATCAGCTGCCTCCTGCACGCCCCCTACTGGGGATTGAACTCAGAACCTGGGCATGTGCCCTGACTGGACTCAAACCCAGAACCCTTCAGTCCACAGGCTGACACTATCCACTGAGCCAAACCGGCCAGGGCTCCCGGCACTTCTTTGTATTGGGGCGCATTTTTTTTTGTCGGGGAAATCACTTTAATAGGCCTTTGGTTACAAGGCAAAGCCAAAGCTCTGTTCACGAATAAGACTGTTCAGGAAATCAGAGGGAAGCCTTCCTCAGACCTGGAAAGCAGCGTCGTCCTGCAAGAGGGCCCCCCACCTTCAGGCTCAGGTGCTTCCCTCGGCCCCACAGAAGGCAGCGCACACACTGGGTTCCGGAGAGGCCCACACCCCGAGCCAGCAGCCTCAATTCAGACGCAGGCCCCCACCAGGCTCAAGGCCCCCGCTGAGGGAGGCGGCTTATGGCTGCAGGAGCCTGCATTCCAGATGCCAGAGCACGAGCAAGCCGGCTCCACGCTTGGCGGCTCCATCCACCCGGCCCTGTGCCCTGGGCCTCACGTGCCAGGGGTGGTGGGTGGGACTGTGAGGCCAGTGAGCTGGCTCAGTACAAGCGCCGGGATGCGGACGGTCTCTGCTGAGGGCCCAGTGCCACTGCCTCCTGCCCCGTCCCTGCCGTGTCCACCCAAGAGCCTGGGACCAGCTGTTCTGCTAGAGTGAACAATGACCTTCGGCACAGAGATAGACACCAGCGCGTCCCTTCTTGAGTCCACCTTCGCGTCAGCATGAGCAGTGGGTCAGAGCTCGGAAGCCGGTTTTCAGTCAGTCACCAGAGCCTCGTGCTCATTACTATGCACGCGGCGTGGTGGGGGCTAACGTAAGGCTGTGAGCACGTTCCCAACGCAAGATGGGAGCACACTGAGGTGCAGACGAGCTAAAGTCCAAAACTGGGCTCAGGGCCAACCTCACCCACCTGTCGGTTCTGGGCCCGTCCGAACCATCCGCTCCAGCCCCAGAGGAGCAACCGATCAGAGGTGGACCCGTGTGTGCTTGGCCGCCTCCGGCCAGGCCTGGTGCCGTGACGAAGGGCCTCGCCCGGGCGTGGGCTGAACAGGCAGTGTGCTGGGGCTCCTCCAGGCCTGTCTGTCCAGGCTTGGTCCCATCGTCCTCAGAGCCCGGCCTAGGCCGCCTTCTGCCGCCATTCTTCCTGCGGGGAGAGGCAGCAGCTCAGCTCAGGCCCTCACGAGTGTGCGACCCGTCCAGCCCCCAACTCTAAGAGGAGACACCCAGCACCCTCCTGGGCCCTGCACCTCCACCCCAGGTCCAGGGTCTCCTGCCCTCAGCCAGGAAGCTAAAGGCCCGGGACCTGCTCTCCGTCCGAGTCCTGCTGCAAGCAGCCTGAGTGCTCCCAGAACTGCCAGGGCCTCACCTTGATGGCCCTCTCCAGCTGGGACAGGGCCTCCTCGTACTGCGGGACCAGCGGCTGCAGGAGCTCGCTGGGGGTGTCGTGCCGCTCCAGCTCGGCGACCCCGGCTTCAGTCAGCATCCGGAGGAACCTCCTCTCCTGGGGGGAGCATGAAGTTCCGGGAAGGCGCTCCCATCTCCCCTGCCCCACCTCCCGATCAGTCCTCGCCTAACCTGCACTTTGAGGAGCAGCGTGAAGGCCTGTCCGGTGTTCCCAGCACGAGCAGTTCTTCCCACCCTGAGACCAAGCACAGACACTCGAGAGGGGCCCCCAGCCCTCCACAATCTCCCCCCTCCCCCACACCCCAATCCAACCACAGCCTCTCACCGGTGCACGTAGGTCCGCAGGTACTGGGGGGCATCGTAGTTCACCACCAGCTGCACCCCCTGCACGTCGATGCCGCGGGCGGTGGCGTCTGTGCTGATGAGGCTGTTGAGAAACGAGGGGTGTGGGACCCGCCTGAGACTGGAACACTGCCCCCTACTGGGGGCCAGGCAGGCACCAGGAGCGAGCACCCTCCCAGGCACTCACAGCTGAATCTTTCCCTGTTCAAACTGCTTCAAGATCCCCTTCCTCTGGCCGGGCCCGTAGCGGGAGGAGAACTCGGCCACCGTCACGCCCCCAAACGCCTGGACGAGCAGGAAGAGCCTGGGGGGAAAGCCGGGTGGGCCAGGGCCAGGGCCAGCACCCCCCTCCCCCCGCCTGCCCTGCGCTGCTCACCCCCTGCCTCACCTGTGGGAGTTCTCCCGGGAGTTGGTGAAGCAGAGGATCCTGGAGAAACCCAGGTGCAGTATCAGGTGCAGGACGACCAAGGGCTTGGCGCGCAGGCGGCAGGGCACATAGTGGTGCTGGGGAGGCAGCCTGCGGTTGGCTCAGCCCCCAGCGCCCGGGCGCCACCCTCCCCACCCGGGCACCCAGCTCACCGAGAGCCCCACAGGGAAGGTGTACTTCCCACCCGAGTCCGCGTCCTCATCGGTGTCCCCGGGACCCCCGCGCGCTGGCCGAGTGGAGAAGAGCCAGGGCTGGTGCAGGCCCAGCTGCTGCAGCTTCTCGGGGTTCTGGGTCAGCGTGGCCGAGAAGAGCAGCTTCTGCAGAGGCATCTGAGGGCAGCAGGTGCTGGAAGGGCACAGACGCTGAGGCGAGCCTGGGCCTGGCCGCCCGCCCTCATGACCCAGACAGACCAGACCGGGTGCTCCCCCAGGGCAGGGCAGGGCAGGGGACCAGTACCTGGCAGCGGTCACGACCTGGGGCTGCCGTCTCTGGAGCAGAGCGAAGGGATCCTTGGCACCCTCCCCAGGGTAGGCCGCCGCCACCACCCGGGGGAGCCAGGACTGGTGCATGCTGTCTATCATCCGGTCGGCCTCGTCGATGACCTGCAGGCAAGGAGGCCGGGCTCCGGTGGGCGAAGCTGGCATCAGCCGGCCCGGGCCTCCCCTGGGTGGGTTGGGCAGCCTACCAGGAAGCGGAGGTGCTGGAGGCTGAACCCCGGGGTCTGGTCCACGTGGTCCACCAGGCGGCCGGGAGTGGCCACCACGATGTCAGCCAGGCAGCGGAAGCCGTCCACCCTGCAGAGCAGAAAGCGCTCAGCCGAGGCCCTACTGCCCCCGATCCGGGCGCCTGCGGCCAGGGCCACACGGGGCTGTGCCCTCCTGCACCCGCCTCCCCAGGGCCCGTGCCCAGCAGGACCTACGTCTTCTGGACGAGGCTCTCCTGCTCCTTGGCCAGCGACTTCTGCCCGGTGACCAGGGCGACGCGCAGAGGTGTGGCGTCGGTGTAGACATTGAATACTTTGCTCACCTGCAAGAGGCCGTGTCACCGCCTGGCCTGAGGGGTCACGCCAGCGAAAGGACTCTGGGGTGACCCCAGGCACGGGGTCCTCGTACCTGCTGGGCCAGCTCCTTAGTGGGCAACACAACCAGGGCGCGAACCTGGCACACAGCTCGCTGCAGCAGGGCCTGTGGGCAAGGAGGGCCACTGTGTGAGCAGAGCTGGCTTCCGCCCACCAGCCTGCTAGGAGGGAGAAGCCCTCGCGCTCACCTGCACCACGGGGATGACAAAGGCCAGGGTCTTCCCACTGCCCGTCGGGGCAGAAACACAGAGATCCCTGGGCTGGTAGCCGCCTCTGGCCACAAGGAACCCTTGGGCCGCACTCTCTAGGAGAGCAGGAATGACCGCTGCCTGGACTGCAGGGGGGAGGAGGGCCGGTCAGGTTCGTGCAGGAGCACCCCGTCAGCACAGGGACCAGGGCCAATCTGTGACCTCCAAGCTGGAGTGCTCTCCGAGGGAGCACCAGACGCTGTGCCCGTGTAGGGCTGCCCCCTGTGGCCTGGCATGGCTCCGGAAGAACCCCGGCCCCCGGCCCGAGGCTGGAGCACCTGGGAAGTAGGACGAGATGCCGTGGGCGCGCAGCTTCCTCTGCAGGTCAGGGTGGACTTCCGGGATGTCCTCGATAGGCACCAGGTCTTCAGTGACGTTCCTCCCGACACAGCTCGGCTCGGCCAGCCACGTCGGCAGGAAAGGCTGGACCTGTTGCAAAAGGTGAGAAACAGAGGCCAGGTGACTGCTCCCCACCTCGCCCGGGAGCGCGGCTGCAAAGGCTTTCCCTGGCCACCTGGCTCTCCCCCGGTTCCCCGACCCACGTCCCACACAGCCTCTGAGGAATTAGGAGACACATCTGGGCGCTGCTCCCAGAGCAGATCCGCCCACAGGCTTCCCCTCACGTCCACACCGGGCAGAACCTGCCCTCACTTCCATCAGTGGCCACACCCCAGACGTTTAAACCTCTGTCCTCACACACCAAGCTCATCGCTGCCCCACAGCCTCTACCTGGCACACACCCCGCCCCACCTTAACCAGAGCAGGAATGACCACTCCTATTCAACACAGCACTGGAAGTCCCAGCCACAGCGACCAGACCAGGAGAAATAAGGCCTGGCTGGCGTTGCTCAGTGGCTAGAACGTCAGGCCACACACGGAAGGGTCATGGCTTCGATGCCAAGGCAGGGACCTGAACCGCAGGCTCCATCCCTGCCCAGGCGGGGCGGGGCGCGTGGGGGAGGAAACCGATGGATGTGTCTCTCTCACATCCGTGTTTCTCTCTCCCCAGCCCCTCCCACTCTCTCTAGAAAAAAAAATCAATGGAAAAAATGTCCCAGATGAGGATGATCAACAAAAAATCCTGCAAGATGCGAGCTGAGAGGCAGCTCCTCCACCTGCTCACTGATGGACGCCCGGAGGCGCAGGCGCCCTCCTCCCAACTCCCCCGCGAAGCCCCGCTGGACTGACAGCCACCCAGCCCTGCAGCTCCCACCCCGGCCCGGCCCTCCCACCTCCAGGCCGCTCACCTTGGGCGCCCTGCTCCTCCCGAAGCCCCCGAGCAGCAGAGCGTGGGCGGGGGCCCCACGGGCCTCGCCGGGGGGCTGTTCTCCTGGGGTCCCGGACAGCCCCGCGGCCTCGGCGTCCACGCTGCCCTCCCGCGGCGCCTCCTCGCTGCTCTCTGCGGGCAGAAGCCGGGCCGGCGGCGCGTCAGCCTCCAGCCGACCCAGGTCCCGGGTCCGCGCTCCGTCCCCCCCGCGCCCCGCCGGGCCCACCTGCGCCGGCCTCCTCGCCCGCCCCTCTCCGCCGCTTGCTGCGCGGGGCCGGCGGGCTCCCGGGCGCCCCGCCGCCCTTGCACCTCCGCGGCCGCCGCCGCCGCCGCCTGCCCGCCGCGCCCTCGGTCTGCGCGGCCTCCTCGGGCTCCTGCGGCCGCGACTGCTGCTGCCGCTGCCGCTCTCGGGCCCGGCACTGCAGCCGCTCCAGCAGCGCGCGGGCCCGGCCGTCCGCCTCCGCCTCCGCCTCCGCCTCCGCCCCGGCCGCCTCGGGCCCCGCGTACCGCGCCACATAGAAGAGCGCCATGCCTGCAGCCGCGCCTCTGCGGCCGGGCGCGCGGCGGTGACGGCAAAGGCGCGACTCCGGCGCGCGTCTATTACGTCATGGGAAGGGCCTGCTTCCCAGTCTCTCATAGGTGGAGCGCCGGCAGGGGGCGGGGCGCGTCCCGGCGTGCAGCTCCGACGGCAGAGGCGCGGGCCATGACGTCAGGGCTGCGCCGGAAGGCGGCGCGTGAGTCGGGGCTTCTCCCGCGTGGGGCGGCGGCATGGAGCGCGTCCGCGGCCCCCGGAGCGCGCGCCGGGCCCTGGGCCGCCTGCTGGAGGCGGTGCTGGCGAGCCGCGCGGAGGCCAACGCCGTGTTCGACATCCTGGCGGTGCTGCAGGTGAGGCGGGCGGGCGGGAGGGCGGGGCGATCGCGGGGTCCGAGGCCGAAAGGCGGGCCCCGAGGGGGAGTC
Organism: Myotis vivesi; assembly: GCA_035771395.1. Classification (NCBI taxonomy): domain Eukaryota; kingdom Metazoa; phylum Chordata; class Mammalia; order Chiroptera; family Vespertilionidae; genus Myotis; species Myotis vivesi. The sequence continues at coordinate 27,822,743 of JAWPEG010000010.1, forward strand.
CGGGCTCGGACGGGGAGAGACGCTGCAGGGCGGGGCCCAGGGTTTCACCGGGGGGTCTTCTCTCGTCCCGCGGGGCTCCCGGACCGGAGGGTCCGGTGGGAGGCTCGGCAGAGGTGGGACGGAGAGTCCCGCCGGGGTCAAGGTTGCGGTCCGATGGGGCGAGCGTCCCAGTGGGGACGTGCGTGGGGCCCCCAGGTCCCGCGGGGCTCCCTGAGACCGGCCTCTCCCCGCAGTCGGAGGACCCGGAAGAGATCCAGGATGCGGTGCGCGCCTGCAGCCGCCTGTTCGGAGCCTTGCTGGAGCGGGGGGAGCTGTTCGTGGGCCAGCTGCCCCCGGAGGAGACCGTCATGGCAGGTGAATGTCCTGGGGGCCCAGGCCTCGTCTATGGCGAGGGTGGAGGGAGACGTGATGAGCCCCCCAAAACCTCTTCACAGGGCTTACCCTTGGGGAAGGCGGCGCGCGCGCATGCGCGCTCTCTCTCTCTCTCTCTCTCTCTCTCTCTCTCTCTCTCTCTNAAAAAAAAAAAGGCCTGAGGATATTTAAAGTTAGTTGATTAGAATACTTTCCTCTGTTCTCTCTCTCTCTCTCTCTCTCTCTCTCTCTCTCTCTCTCTCTCTCTCTCTCTCTCTCTGGCTGGGGGCCATGGTGGCCTATGGTTCCCACTCCTATGCCTTATTGGTCTGACCACCCTCGCCCACGGCAGGGTCTCAGGGGGCCACGCGGAAGTACAAGGTGTGGATGCGGCACCGTTACCAGAGCTGCTGCAACCGCCTGGCCGAGCTCCTGGCCCATCCCTCCTTCCAGGTCAAGGTGAGTCTTGGGGACCCCGAACTTCTTTTCTCTCCCTGAGTGTCCCTGCACCCCAGCCACGAGCCTCTCCGCACACACAGGCTGGCCGCTTGTCTTCCTGCACTTGTTCCTTTTTGTTGGCTGGTTGGGTAGGTGGCTCTGTCCTCTCGTGGACAGTCAGGTTGAAGTTCCGGGGGAGCTCTGTGGGCCAATCCCCGGGAAGGGGACGTGTTGCCGGGGCACCGCGGCCACTGCCCCCCTCTCCCCAGGAGCTGGCCCTCAGTACCCTCATGAAGTTCGTGCAGCTGGAAGGAGCGCACCCCCTGGAGAAGCCCAAGTGGGAGGGCAGTTACCTGTTTCCCCGCCAGCTCTTCAAGGTGAGGGGCGCCTGGGGGTCCCGGCGGACCTCTGGCCAGAGCCGCGATGGGAGGCTGTTCGGTGTGATGCTCTGCCCCATCCGGCCTGGGGCGGGGGGTCGGCTGCTGCTCGGGCAGGCTCCTGGGGCTCTTGGTTGTGGGGCTGTGCTGTGTGGGCTCGGCCCAGGATGGCCATCCTGGGGAGGAGAAGCACTCACCTGCCCTCCCCCTGCCTGGCCAGGCAGTGGTGGACGGCCTGCTGTCCCTGGAGGAGGACTGCTCGCTGCTCCTCTCCCAGTTCTGCCAGTACCTGGAGCAGGACGATGTGCGCTACCACGCGATGCAGGCGGCCACAGACACCGTGGCCAGGGTCGCCAACGCACACCCCGAGGTGAGCTGGCGGGAACCCTGCAACTGGGGGCGGGGGCGGGCATGCGGAGCCCAGGCGCTCAGGCCCGGCCTCCGGCAGGTGCCCCTCACCTTCTGGAACAACGTGTTCACGCTGCTGTCCGCCGTGAGCCTGCCCCGCCAAGAGAGCGACATCGCTAACTTCTACGTGCAGCACACGGGTGAGCGTCCCGGGTGGGCCGGCGGGCGGGCGGGCGGGCGGGGCACCAGGGCCCTGACCCTCCCAGCCTCATGGGCAGTCACCTCCCTGCCCTCTCCCTCGCAGAGCTGTCGGACAAGTGGAAGGTCACTCATCTGAAGGTGAGACGCTCGGAGGGAGGGAGGGCGGGGGCCTCCCTGGGAACAGGCCCATCCTGGGGTGCGGCCTCAGGCAGCAGGTGTGGGACTTGGGGAGAAGGCAGCCACCTCTTTCCTGGCTTGGACAGCCCCTGGGTCACTCAGAGGACCCCGGGGGCAAGGAGGCCCCAGGCCGCCTGGAGCGTCAAGTGTCCGTGCTGGGGGGGCGGGGCGGGCGGGGGAGGACCCAGCTGGGCAGCAGCACATGCAGCTTGAAACCCTTCTCCCACACACAGGAGCATAGGAAAGCCTTCCAACTGATGTGGCTCGGCTTCCTCAAGCACAAGGTAGGGCCTGGGGGGAGCAGGCTCCAGTCTGGGCCTGGTCTGTGCGGGGTGTGGCAGACAGAGCCCTGACCCGCTCCCCCCTCCCCCCCACCCCCCCTCCACCCCAGCTACCCCTCAGTCTCTACAAGAAGGTGCTGGTGATCATGCATGAGTCCATCCTGCCCCACCTGGCCCAGCCCAGCCTCATGATCGACTTCCTCACCCGCGCCTACGACATCGGTGAGCGGGGCGCCCAGAGGGGCTGCGACAGGGGCCAACCAGGTGGGGTGGGTGCTGGGGGTCCCTTTCCTCCCTTGTGAGATGGAGGGGGGCGGGCGGGCCTGTGGGCAGCTGGCTCCAGGAGCCTGGAGTGTGGGCTGCAGCTCCATGGCTGTGTGTCTGTCTGCAGGGGGCGCCATTAGCCTCCTCGCCTTGAATGGACTTTTTATCCTGATTCATGAGCACAACCTGTGAGTGTCCATCTGGGGGGAGTGCAGGCCTCTCTTCTGCCCCCAACCCCACCCCACCCACCCCCAGCTCTGACCAGGGTCAGGCAGCTTCAGGAGCCCCTGGGGGAGGGTTGGGAGGGGGCTGAGCCCCAGGACTGTGGTTCCCTGGGGCCCTGACCTGTCTGCTTGCTTCGTGCTTTTACCCCCATGTGCTGCCCTCACTCACCCGCTGCTCCCCCACGTGCCTCATTCCCTCGTTCACTCCCACACCCACAGGGAGTACCCCGATTTCTACCGCAAGCTCTACGGCCTCCTGGACCCGTCTGTCTTCCACGTCAAGTACCGGGCGCGCTTCTTCCATCTGGCCGACCTCTTCCTGTCGTCCTCGTGAGTGTCAGGAGGCACAGGGCCCCCGGGGCTGCAGACGGGCCGGGAGGGGCTGGTGTGCAGGGTGCGAGGTCTCACGCCCGCTTTTCCTTCCAGCCACCTGCCCGCCTACCTGGTGGCTGCCTTTGCAAAGCGCCTGGCCCGCCTGGCCCTGACGGCGCCGCCTGAGGCCCTGCTCATGGTCCTGCCCTTCATCTGCAACCTGCTGCGTCGACACCCGGCCTGCCGCGTCCTTGTGCACCGGCCACAGGGCCCTGGTGAGTGCCAACAGGCTGGGCCCACAGGCGGCCGGTGCGGGGCAGGGGCAGGGGGAGCACAGGTCTGGGTCTGTCTTGTCCCTAGAGCTGGACGCTGACCCCTACGACCCCGACGAGGAGGACCCAGCCCAGAGCCGAGCCCTGGAGAGCTCCCTGTGGGAGCTGCAGGTGAGGCCCGGCCGCCCGGTCCCATCCCTCCACCCCAAGCTGCCCACCTGCCCCCACACCCACATGTCCCTGCTCCTTCCACCCCACCCTCCCTGTCGCCTGGTTACCCAGGGGTACCCCAGTCTCTGTCTGGAGCCGCCACTCTGTCCCCAATGTGGGGTGCTGGTAGGCGAGTCAGCCACGGGGGTGACGGCCCGCGTGCCCTCCAGGCGCTCCAGCGGCATTACCACCCCGAGGTGTCCAAGGCCGCCAGCGTCATCAACCAGGCGCTGTCTGTGCCCGAGGCCAGCATCGCGCCCCTCCTGGAGCTCACCGCCTTCGAGGTGAGGGCCGGGCTATGGGGAGGGGGGCGGGCTCAGAACTCCCAAGTGAGAGCGTCCATCTGCCTGTCCTTGCAGATCTTCGAGCGAGACCTGAAGAAGAAGGGGCCCGAGGCGGTGCCACTGGAGTTCATCCCCGCGCAGGGCCTGCTGGGCCGGCGTGACGACCTCTGCGCCCAGCACTTCACACTCACCTGACCCTGAGCCCCCCCTCCCCCCAATAAGTGGTTTTGTAGGAGCGACTCAGGTGGGCTGTGGGCAGGCGGGCAGGGGCCTGGCTCTCCCTGGGGCTGTGCCCACAGGGCTGCAGTCCACAGAGCCCCGCCAAGCAGGGGACAGCAAGGGGTCCTTCCTTCCCATGTGCCAGGGGTTCGTCCCCAGAGCTGACAGGGGCCCTGACTCAGGCTCCTCCCCGGTGGCCCCACCACGGAGCAGTCCCCGCGCCTGACCCTCCCCATCTACCGTCCCTCCAGTGCAGCAACAGTGTCTTCCGGCTGCTGCCAGTCTGGGCGGCCCCCTCCCTGTGGCTCATCAACTTCCTGTCGAGTAGCCAGCCCCTGTCAGACACCCTTTCCGGGCTTGACCCCAACGACACAAACATCTCCCTCCTCACCAGCCAGCCCAGGGGCGGGGCCCTGACCTACAGACCCACTTCCATCACCTCCAGGTGGGAGCTCAGGGCTTGAGGTCGACCTAGGAACCAGGAGGTCAAGATCCGATTCCCGGTTGGCGCACAGGCCCGGGTTAGGGACTCGATCCCCAGTGGGGGGCCTGCAGGAGGCAGCTGATCCATGATTCTCTCTCATCACTGATGTTTCTCTCCCTTCTCTGAAACCAATAAAAACATTTTAAAGTAAAATGGAGTTTGCTTCCCGTGGCTGAGGCGCTGGCCTGGCATGTGCACTGAGTTTCACCCTCCCTCCCGGGGTCCTGCTCTGCTCGGTTAGGGACCCCCCAGGAACCAAGAACACGAGACCTCTTGCTGTGCATCCCCTGCTCCCATGACATTGGGTCCAGAATTTTAGGAGAAGCATCACAGAGGCCAGTCTTCACTGGTCACCTACTGTGGGGGGAGGTCCTCTCCCTCCATCCGTCTCCTGCCGGGAGGTGAATGGGGCTCTGGGCAGTTGAGTCCCAGCTACATAGGAGTGACAAGGATGCATCCTGGGTAAGGAGCTGCCACTCCAGCGCTTGATTGTCATTTAGCAAATCCACTGCAGACAAATGTCAGGAGGCAGGTCCTGCCCCTCGGCCGTGAGGACAGCTTGTCCCCCTGCAGGGGGCTGGTGAGGGCCACGGCCGGCCCCTTCCAGCAGGCGGGGAACTGCGTGATGGCTGTCGTGTCCACAGGGCGCTGTTCTCAGGTCTCCGCTGCTCAGGAGGCTGGGCCTCTGACGGTGCGGCCATGGGACCGCGGGAGCCTGGGGGCTCATGAGAACAGTCAGGTCCGCAGGCTGCGGGGTGGGAGTCCTGACTCCCAGGTCCCTGTGTCGAGGCCCCGGCTGCAGGGGCCGCGGTCAGTCGGGGGAGGCTTTGGGGTGCAGGGGCCGCAGTCAGTCGGGGGAGGCCTCGGGGTGCAGGGGCCGCGGTCAATCGGGGGAGGCTTTGGGGTGCAGGGGCCGCAGTCAGTCGGGGGAGGCCTCGGGGTGCAGGGGCTGCGGTCAGTCAGGGGAGGCCTCGGGGTGCAGGGTGCCTCCGTCTTGGGAGACGCTGCTGGGTGGGTCTCGGGCCGACTCCCAGGATAGAGCTTCCTGAGCGCGTGGCTGTTCCTCAGGCCTATGCTTGAGCTTAGCCGGGGGTCAGCTTGTCTGAATCGCTGGCGCCCGGGAGCGTGTGGCCTCTGCTCTCAGGCTGAATGAAGTTGCAGCTGGGCCGGGACACGGGCCTCACTGGCCTCCTGGGATCACAGGTCAGAGAACCCCGCTCAGCAGTGGGAGAACAGCCTCCCCAGCTCTCGCCTAGGTTGGCCCTGTGTCTGTCAGGCCTGGAGTCGCTGCTCCGGGAGTGGGGCGGGGCGGGGGGGGGGGGCCTTCCCTGTCCAGCAGGGGGGGTTCTGCCAGAGCTCGGCCGCCATCCGAG
>JAWPEG010000010.1:27828562-27846563 GCA_035771395.1 Myotis vivesi
GGCGGGCCCGCCCCCCCTTCCCTGTCCAGCAGGGGGGGTTCTGCCAGAGCTCGGCCGCCATCCGAGAGGGCCAGGGTCGACCTGCCTCGGCCAGCGCAGGACAGTCATGCTGGGCCTGGAGGAGAAAGAGGGGCTGGAGCCCGGCTGGTGGGGCTCAGTGGCTGAGCGTTGACCTATGACCCAGGAGGTCACGGTTAGAATCCCGGTTAAGGGCACAGGCCCGGGTTGCAGGCTCCATCCCCAGTGCGGGGCGTGCAGGAGGCAGCCGACCCATGATTCTCCTTCATCATTGATGTTTCTATCTCTCTCTCCCTCTCCCTTCCTCTCTGAGCTCAATTGGGAAAAAAAACAACAACAAAAAAACACAAAGAATAAGAAAAGCTAAAACTCACAGCCCACGACTGACCTCCGGGATGAATGGGCCCCGGCCGGAGATTCATCACTTCCGCACGGCGACCGCACGGCCCTGAAATGACTGATGTTTGCAGGCGCGGCCGGCAGCGGCGGAGGTGTCGCGGGAGACAGATGGCCTGTCCGTCTGCATTAGCACAGATAAGCCGTTTAATTTAATTTCGAAACGACTGTCGGGTGCTTAAAAGAGCAAGAGGAATAACAGACGAGGCTTCGCGCCTTGTTTATCCCGGAGCTGTTACTGCCCGGCTCCCCGAGCTGTCGGGTTAGTTAACTTTGGCGTCTGGGGAAGCAGCTCTTATCAACACGAGGAAGCCACTCGCGCGGGCCCCACGCCTTCGCCTTCGTTCACCTGGTGCCGCGTCAGGGGGTGTCAGGGTCTCTGAGTTTGGGGGCTCGCACCCCAGCTGCCAGGCCTCCGAGGGCAGCGTTTGGCCACCGTCACCTCTTCCCGCTGCCGCTGGGCTTTTTGGGGATTTGGGTTGGAGCCGGCAGAGTTCTCTGCTGAGGATGATGAAAGTGGGACACCTTCTTCCAGCGGCAGGACGCCAGGAGCCGGAGGGCTGGGGGGCTCAGGGACCCCAGGGAGCCGGGGAGGAGGGGTGTCCCATGGACAACGTGCCGGGGGAGGGGCACCTGCCTCGGGTCCCAGGACAGAGGACAGTGAAAGTGCAGAATTATTATTATTATTGAATTCAGAGAGAGGGAGGGAGAGAGAAAGAGAAACATCAATGATGAGAGAAAATCATGGATCGGCTGCCTCCTGCACGCCCCCGACTGGGGATCCAGGCCACAACCTTGGCACGTGCCCTGACCGGGAATCGAACCTGGGACCCTTCAGTCTGCAAGCCGACGCTCTATCCACTGAGCCCCACCAGCCAGGGCAGTGCAGGATTATTCTCTGTCCCCAGGTCATGGGAACCAGGGAGGCCCCTGTGACCTCACAGCCCAGCGACACAGAGACCCACACACCAACCCGGTGTCCTGCTTTCTCCTCTGACCTTTGGGGAAACGCCCTCCTGGGACCTGGGGTCCTGGGCAGTACCAGGAGGGGCTTCTCCTCGCCCTGAAAGAGACTCGGCTGGGGTAATGACCACGGTGCCTTCCCTGGGGGGCAGCCAGGCTCCCGTCCTCTCTGGAAGCACGGGGCCCACCTGGACGCAGCGAGGCGACACCTGGTAGGCTGCGTACACTCCCAGCTGAAACCTGTGGCCTGGAAGCCTGCCGGCCAGCTTGTCGGGTGATGCTGTGAGAATGGGGAGATGCCCGGCCGGCGTGGCTCAGGGTTGAGCACCAACCTATGAACCAGGAAGTCACAGTTCGATTCCCCATCAGGGCACAGGCCCGGGTTGCAGGCTCCATCCCCAGTGGGGGGCGTGAAGGAGGCACCTAATCCATGATTCTCTTTCATCATGGCTGTTCCCCTCTCCCTCTCCCTTCCTCTCTGACATCAATAAAAATATATATATTAGGGGAGGCCAGGGGATTGTCAAGGGCGGGGGGGAAAAAAAGGAGACATATGTAATACTCTTTGTAATAATTTAAGCAATAAAAAGAATAAAAAAAAAAAAATCAAAAAAAAANTAGGGGAGGCCAGGGGATTGTCAAGGGCGGGGGGGAAAAAAAGGAGACATATGTAATACTCTTTGTAATAATTTAAGCAATAAAAAGAATAAAAAAAAAAATAAATAAATATAAAGGAAAAAAATATATATATATATTTTAAAAAAGAATGGGAGAAACCGGGAAACCGTTGGTGCCCATAGTTCTGCCCTGGGAGGCCCTCTAGCGGGGGGGAGCTGGGTGCGTGCTCTGTGGAAGCTTGGCATCTGCCTGCCATGGGCTCCCGTCCTGGGGCCCTGGGTCCTTGGGCCCCTGAGGCTCCCACCGTCAGGCCGGAGGCGGGAGTAAGTGCTTGGCCCTGGATGTGATGGGAGAGGGAAGTTTCTCTCCTGTGCTGTTCCCCGCAGCTATGAGGTGCTGTCTTGTCTTAGAGGCCCCAGGACAGCGTGCGTGCATGCGTGCATGCGTGGGGGGGGGGGGCAGGCGTGGGGGGGGGGTGTCCCTGCTTCTCGACTCCACCCTGGAGCCCCAAAGCGGCTACATGCACAATACATAAGCGGGTGGCCGTGGCCATGTGCCGATAAAACTTTATTTATAAAAACAGGCGAGGGGCTGTGGGTCCTCATTGGCTGACCCCTGCCTTAGAGTCACAAGGGTCGGCGCCTGGCCCGGGCGGGGGGCAGGGGGGATGGGAAACGCCTGGACAGGGACCCGCCCCTGGACGCTGGCCAGCTCCGACCTGGTGGATGCGACGAAGGCCTGTGTCCTCTAATTCGCTGTCCATTGGGTTGAAGCCATCCCGTCTGGGACCCTGCAGCTGGCCTCAGTCTCCCCTCTCAGCTCTGCTCGCTCTCGGGCCGGCGGGGTGGGCCCAGGAGGGTGGGCACGGCAGCGAGGCCAGCCCGCCGCGTCTGCATCCACGGGCAGGTCTGCGGGGGGTGTACAGGGCGGTGCATGCAGAGGGTGGCCGTCCGGGCGGCTGGACAGGAAAACCGTGGAAAAGGCACGTGGTTTGGAGCTCGAGCGGCTGTCGGCGCTGCGCTTGGGCCCGGGCCTCCGGAGCACGCAGGGGGCCGCCCGCTGTCCCAGGGACAGGACCCTCCACCCCCGGCGGCCCAGGCGAGGTCCCAGCCCGAGCTGGCGTGGGCACAGCCGGGTCTGCTGGGCTCCGCTTGGGGTCGGCGGGAAGGCCAGGCTCCTCCCCAGGCCTCCAGGCCTGCGTGGGGGGCGGGAGGCCGGGCCGGTCAGTGCCGGCCCTGCTTGACCCAGTTCCGGATGGCCCACTTCTGCCCCGAGCACCTCTGCATGACCAGCCGCAGCCCGAAGTTGGCGTCCTTGGACATCTCCACCTCCAGGCACCGGCCCGTGTCCCGGCTCACGATGGGGCCGCTCTGTGAGGCAGGGAAACCGAGTCAGCACGGGCGCCGGTGCCGGCGGGAGAGCGTTCAGGAGAGAGGGATGCAAGCCCCGCGCGCTCACAGCCCCCTGGGACTCGGGGCCCCGCTGCCCCCACATTCCTCTGCCCTCACACAACCCCCGTCAGCCGTCCCACCGGCTCCCGGGGTCTCCCCGCCCGCTGACCTGGGTGAAGTCCCACAGCCGCTGCGCTGGGCGGGCCACGTCCTCGCACTTCTTCAGCGCAGGCATGCGGGCCCTGCCGTCGTCCACCAGGCACTTGGAGTCGGGCAGGAAGGCGGTGGAGCCCAGGGGGCCCAGCTGCAGCAGGCCCTCCGTGCTGTAGCGCACGAGCTGGGGGGGGGGTGGCGGGAAGCAGGGTGACCCTGGGCCGGGGAGGGGGGACCCTGGAGGGAGCAGGGTGGGCATCACCTCCCAGGGGGCCAGCCCAGGGACAGCCCTGCTCCCAGCCTGTCCTGTTCCTTCCGTGGCTGGCTGTGCGCCGATAAAACTTTATTTATAAAAGCAGGCGAGGGGCTGTGGGACGGCCTCAGCCTCCTTCCCCGGAACTTTGCTAGGGACCCCACACGCACCCCCAGGCACCTGACTGCACAGCCATGGTGGTTACCCCGCCCCGCCTCCCTCCTGCGCTCGGGGTAGCCCCGCCCCGCCCCTACCTGGGACGACATCCCGTGGCAGGGGTAGAGGATCGCTTGGTCATCGTCCTCCGCTCCCTGGTCCAAGCAGTAGCCGCTGGCCTTGCTGTTTCTCACCTACAACCAGAAACCAAGGGAGAAACCCATGGCCGAGGGGAGGGGCGAGGGGCTCCGCCCACCCTGGGCCCCGATGGGGGCAGGGGGCAGGCAGGAGGCTGACACACCCAGGGGCTGAGGCCCACCAGAGGAGGGGTCTGCTCTGGGCAGGTGAGGGGGTGGAGGAGGAGACTGAGGGGTGGGGAGGAGAAGTGGGGGTGTCCAGCCGGGCTCGCTGGGGACAGACTGGCAGGAAGGATGACCCTGCTTGTCACTGGGGAAGACAGACAGACGTGCCTCCCAGCGAAGAATGGACACCCGGACGCTGGCGCACAGGGATGTCTATGAACATATGCAGGGGCATGGGGGGGGGGGGTTGCCGACGGGCACTGGAGTGTCAGGACGCGGGAAGGTCGAGCGGGCGTGGGGCGCGGCCCAGGTGGGAAGCCTGGCTGACCAGGGCCATCAGGTGGAGGCGGTACCTCTCCGTACGTGAGGGTGTTGTTGTAGGTCCTCATCTCGGGGTACACGTTCTCCAGGTACCACTTGAAGCTCCGGCATTTCAGCCTCTGGCGTAGGGCCAGCCGCTCGGATACGTCCCCGAAGTCCACCCCTGGGTTCTGCGAGGCGGGAAGGGGCGAGTGAGGGTCCTCACGGGCGACCCAGGCCTGACCCAGGCCCCCGCTGTGAGGGGGGAGCTCCAGGAACTGGGGGCCCTCCTGCCTGGGGCCCTCCCAGGGCAGCTGTCCCCGATGGGAGCGGCTTACGGTCATGGGGATGTTCCAGGCCATGTACACGTGGGACTTGAAGCCGTCCATCCACACCTCGGCCGCCCGCAGGGCGTTGCGCTTGGCGTAGTAGTCGATGTCGTTGTTGTAGGGCTTCCTGGTGCGCTCGATGTGCGCCACGCGGGAGCAGGGCAGCACCTCCATGCTGCCTCCGCACTGCCACACCTGCGGGACAGCCCGCTGGAGGCCCACTCTCCCAGCCCCGCCCACAGCCCCTCTCAAGCCCCTCCCACGGCCCTTCACAGCCCCAGCTCCCCAAAGCCCCGCCCACCGCACTTTCCGCCCCGCCCCGCCCCAGCCCTTACCAAGCCCCGCCCACAGCCCTTCCCAGCCTCGCCCTCCCAAGCTCCTCGAAGCCCCACCCCTGCCTTTCCAAACCACGCCCATGTCTGCAAACCCCGCCCACAGCCCTTCTCAGCCACGCCCAGTCTTTCCCAGCACTCCCCGCCCCGGCCCCGGCCACGCCCCCGGCCCTTCCCCAGCTCCACCGCTGCTCACAGGCCTCAGGACACACCTGCCCTGCGGGCACCTGGAAGCTTGGCACCTGTGTGCTTGTCCCAGGACCACGGCCAAAGAGAAGCCTCGGCCTTGGGTTCAGTCCACCAGAGCCTGGACAAGGCTGCCCTTGGGCATTTGCTATCAAATTTCACGTCTCTTGCCCCTGACAGGATACAAACAGAGGGAGCCTCCATGGGGGGGACAGGCTCCAAATGCAAGTCTCCGTGGGTGTTCAGGAGAAGCGTGTACACCACAGGCTTTCCCACAGGACACTCAAGTGGACAGACACTGCCCTCCCTCGAGTGGCCACTGCTGCTCCCCTCCGGAGGCCCGATCCCCCTGCTCAGGTAGAGAGGAGGCTGGGCGGGTGAGGGGCTCACCCTGTGGGCCAGCCTTGCCTCCTGGGCTGAGGCCCTGGATGCACCCTCACCTCACCTGGCAGACCAACCATTTGGGAGAAGCGGACTAGAAGGGGACATCAGTCCGCTCCCATCCTCCCGCTGTCCTGCTGAGCACGGAGAAAGGTCTAGGACCCGCCCCAGGCACCCATACACCCACCCCTCTGCTGTCTGAATGCAGGGCCCCTCTTCCCAAGTAGGGACCCCCTAGGTGGGCACCCCTCCCTGCTCTCTCCCTGGGTATCAACACTGTTCTTTGCTTTCGTGAGACAGGCCCCTATGAATCCACGCGGGAGGAGGAGGAGCCCCAGCCCCAGGTGTTCTCTCGCTAACAGGGCCCCTCAAAGGGCCAGTTGGAAGGGCAGCAATTGCCCTCGGTGAGGGGGGGGCTTCCTGCAACCCCTGGGGGAGCAGGGAGTCTGAACGTGTTGAAACAGAGACACAAAGGGTTTCCCATTCCCCAGCCGCACCGGCTCTCCTAACCAGGACGCTCAGCGCTTGGTTTTGTCTTGACCTTTATTAACCCGACCGACGGGATGGATTCATTTCCCCCTAATTGGCTCTAGGACTCTCCTCATTAGGAGGCGAGCAGTTGGCATTTCTACAATCAGAGAACTGACATTGGCCCCGAGACCACAGAATTACTCCTCTAATTAGGTTGCATCGATCAGAAAGGCCGTGTGGGCGCCCGTGTTAACGACGGATCAGAGGCGGAGGCGGCAGGTTGAAGGCCCCTGTGCACTGGAGCAGGGTCCCGGAATGCAGGAGGAAGAGTCCGCAGAAGCGAGGAGAGGCCTGGCTGCACCCTTCCCGACACCAGCTGGGGTGGAGGAGGGGGCCTGGCAGTCGGAGGCATCAGAGAGGCGGGAGGGGGGTGCTTCTGGGGCAGGAAAATGCATGGATCACATCTCCAAGCTGCCTGGGAGCCCCTGGCCCCAGGAGCCCACAGCCAGTCTCTGCCCACTGCCCCTCAGGACAGGGCTGGCCAGTCCTCTTGGCTGGCGTTCAAGGTCAGACAGGCCTTTTGGATATGAGTGAATGCCAGGCTCCCACACTGATGTCAGCATTCCCCAACCTAATCCATATCTATACCTGCACCCTCACCTGCACCCTTACCCACACCCACACCTGCTCCTGCACCTGCACCTGCTCCTGCTCCTGCACCTGCTCCTGCACCTGCACCTGCTCCTGCACCTGCTCCTGCACCTGCTCCTGCTCCTGCACCTGCTCCTGCTCCTGCACCTGCACCTGCATCTGCTCCTGCTCCTGCACCTGCACCTGCATCTGCTCCTGCTCCTGCTCCTGCACCTGCATCTGCTCCTGCTCCTGCACCTGCACCTGCTCCTGCTCCTGCTCCTGCTCCTGCACCTGCTCCTGCACCTGCTCCTGCTCCTGCTTCTGCTCCTGCTTCTGCTCCTGCATCTGCATCACCTCAGTCACCAGACATCTCCAAGGGTCTAAAGAGGGGGCATCTTTTTTTTTTAATATATTTTATTGATTTTTTACAGAGAGGAAGGGAGAGAGATAGAGAGCTAGAAACATCGATGAGAGAGGAACATCGATCAGCTGCCTCCTGCACATCTCCTACTGGGGATGTGCCCACAACCCAGGTACATGCCCTTGACCGGAATCGAACCTGGGACCCTTCAGTCCGCAGGCCGACGCTCTATCCAGTGAGCCACACCGGTTTCGGCAAGAGGGGGCATCTTGCAAAAGACCAGGTGCTGTGACCCTGGTTTGGTCTCCATGTTGCAAAGTGGGGTCTGGGCTGAAGCTGGACAGGGGGAAGTCAGCAACGGGGAGAATCTGTGGGATTCACCTCCCGACTCCACTTCTAATATGTGTACTTGAGGACTGGTTCTAAATTTGTGATTTACAACTGGGTCATGTCAGATATTTAAATACAGCTGCAGACAGCCCTGAAATGTTCCCAAGGACCTGAGGTTCGGCAAACGATTACTTTATCAGACACACGGGAATTGTTTTATGCACTTGGGGGGATTCCTGCTATGATATCAGGCAATGAAAATGCTTAAAGAGAAAAGAAAACACATTTATAAGCATCATTTCAAAAGGTTCAAGGGGATTTGACGGCAGGCAGCAACGGAGCTGATTGTTTAATGGCATTTAGTCTGTGCAGCCGCGGTAATCGAACATTAATCAAAGAAAAGGGGGAGGCGAGTGTTATTCTATTAGATTTATAGCCATCGTCAGGCGATCTCTAGGTTTAACCTCAACGCCTACAGCAAATAGGTTTGAAATGGGCCACTTCAATACACTGTATATAAATTTTTAAAAACTTGCCTTAAATAATCTTTTCTGTGAATAAAGGCCGCAGGCAAAGATCAAAACAACAACAACAAAAAACACAACCCCACAGACGAAGCTCCAGAAACAGAACACAAAACAAGAACCACACATCAGTCAGAGCTCACCCACAGCTCCACGCCCGGGAGCCCGCCTGGCCCAGGTCCCCGGGCCTTCCTCCAGGGGTATTTACGGAGCATCCCAACCTCCCCGTCACTCCCAGGCACAGCAGGTCCCAGAGGCCCCGGGCAGGCGGCGGCCCCCACACCGGCAGCATGAACAGCCCCTGAGAGTCGGTGGGTGGACGGCGGCCCCAGAGGACTTCAGGCCACGGCCCTCCCGCCACCCCGAGTCACACCCCTTTTGACAGAGAGCAGGAGGGCACTGTGGGCCTCGTGTCCTCGCTGGGTCAAGGGTGGAGTCAGAGGGGACGGCCGAGGTGCCCCGTGCCAGGCAAGGTGCCATCCTGCGGGCCCAGCACCTCTGGCCCCTGAACCAAGCTGCCCCCATGCCCCCCACTCAGGGGGACTCGGGTGCCCACATCCCCCTCTGCACCCCGACTTTCCACATCTGAAGAAGACGAACACACAAACAGCTCGAGGACCGGTCAAACGCCCAGGGCCAAAGGGACAAGCTTCTAGAATTCCCAGCCGTCCTCGCTGCCCACCCCTGCAGCAAGAATGAATGGCTCGCCCGGCTGGTGTGGCTCAGTGGTTGAGCGTCAACCTATGAACAGGAGGTCCTGGTTCGATTCCTGGTCAGGGCACAGGCCCATGTTGTGGGTCAAGCAGGGGGCAGCCGATCAATGATTCTCTCTCATCATTGATGTTTATATCTCTCTCTCCCTCTGACATATATATGAATAAATGACTCAAATGATTAAAATGAATCTAAATGTGCAATCTTTTCTTATTATATTCAGCAGACACCACCCTCCTCATTCCAATGCCATCGAGCTTGTACGTGGACTCTCAGTGGGGGCCCCGTGTCCCACTGGGGGACACGCAGCTCTCGGGTCCACCCGCCCGACCCCCCAGGCCAGCCCCGCACGGTGTCCTCCACGGCGGTCACTTACCCTCATGCCCAGCTCGATGTTTTCGCCGCCGTACACCTCCATGCCTGGGTCCAGGAGGCCGATGTCCCCGAAATACTCCCGGTCCACCACGAAAGAGCAGCCGATCATGGCGGGGGTCCTGGTGGGGGCAGACAGCGGGTGAGGGGGCGGGGCCGGGCCAGCGCCCTGCAGCGCCTGCTGGCCCACGTGCTGTCTCCACGCCCTCACACCTCACACCTCCCCCCCCTCCCCTGTGCTCCTGGTCTCTCTCAGCCTCCAGGACTGAGGCGGGGCTCCCCGCCGGCAGGTCTCTGCGTCCCTCGGGGCCTGTTGACCGCCAGGCAGGCCAGTCCAGGGGCTCATTCCAGCCCTGGCATTCCATCCTGGCACCTCAGAGCAGGGGAGTTAAGAAACCAGGTCTCAGCCCGGCCGGTGCTCAGTGGTTAGAGCCCCGGCGGCAGCTCACCGGATGGGCGCGGCCTCATCGCCGCGGTCCAGCCAGTCCTGGGGCGGGATGATGTACATGCACCACAGCCCCCAGTTGTAGCCATGGGCGGCGCTGGCGTACTGCTGCACCTCGAACGTGTCGAACTTGATGTTGTCGATGGCGGGCAGCACGATGCGCCGGCGGTCCTCCCGGATCCGCGTCAGGGCGGGCTCAGCCCTGCGGTAAACGAGCCTCAGGAAGGGCCGAGGTGGGGCCACGCACCCCAGCAGGGGCTCAAAGCCAGGCGGCCACTCCGGGTCTGATGGCCAGCGCGGCGCCCACCTGCTGAGCGCCAACCCCAGGGCCTCCCACTGGCTCCCTGCAACCCACTCGCCTGCCGGGGGCAGCGACAGCAACGGCCGATGGACACCAAGGCTATCAGACCACGTGGGCCGGCCCGGCGGGCGTGGCTCAGTGGCTGAGCGTCGGCCTGTGAACCAGGAGGTCACAGTTCGATTCACAGTCAGGGCACAGGCCCGGGTTTTGGGCTCCATCCCCAGCAGGGGGCGTGCAGGAGGCAGCCGATCCATGATTCTCATTATGGATGTTTCTCTCTCTCTCTCCCTCTCCCTTTCTCTCTGTGAAATCCATAAAAATATATGTATAAATTTTTCTAAAGTTGCATTTGGAGGTGGCAGACTCGTGGCTCCGAAACGCCCTTACCAGCCGGTGCTGAACTCCACGTGGGCATCGAAGAAGCCGACGACGGGGGCCGTGGCCACCTTCCAGCCCTGCAACCGTGCCCGGATCAGGCCCTCACGCCGGCTGTTGCGGACGACCTTCACCAGCCCCGGGTACCTCTTGTTGACGTACTGGTCCAGGCTGAACTTGAGCTCCGCTGTCAGGGCGGGTGGGGTGGGGTGGGGGGGGGGGGACGGACACAGAGACGCCTCAGCGCCCAACACCCGGAGGGGCCCGAGGTCCACGTGGACAGGTCGGGCGCCAAGTGGCCCCGTCCACGTCCCATCCACATCCCATCCACATGCGCGGGGGCCTGTGGAGGCTGGACGTGCGTCGCGGTGCTGGGAGACCCACCCCCGAGACAGACCCACCCGGAAGCTGGGCTTCCCTGGGAAAGACGGAACAAGACACGAAGGAGACTGATCAGGGGCCGGTGTTGTAAAGATGGGAGGACACGGGGTGAGCTATTCAGCCGTGAGAGGAAATGGTGCCCGTGAATGTGGTCCTTCCGGACAATGGAATATTATTCAGCCTTAAAAAAGGAGGGAGCTGGCCTGGCCAGTGTGCTCAGTGGTTGGAGCTCTGGCCTAGACACCAAAGGGTTGAGGGGTTTAGTCCTGGTCAAGGGCATGTACCTGGATTGTAGGTTCAATTCCCAGCCCCGATGGAGACTCCTGCAGGAGGCAACCAATTGATGTGTCTCTCTCACATTGATGTTTCTCTCTCTCTCCCTCCCTCCCTTCCACTCTCTCTAAAAAAATCAATGGAGCCTAGCTGGTTTGGCTCAGTGGATAGAGCGTCAGCCTGCAGACTGAAGGGTCCTGGGTTCAATTCCAGTCAAGGGCACATGCCCGGGTTACAGGCTTGATCCCCAGTGGGGGACGTGCAGGAGGCAGTCAATCAATGGTTCTCTCTCATCATTGATGTTTCTATCTCTCTTTCCCTCTCCCTTCCTCTCTGAAATCAATAAAGATATATCTACAAAACATAAAAAACTCAATGGGAACATATCCTCAGGCGAGGATTAACACAAAGGACATCCCACACCTGGGAGGGTGGACGGGCCTGAGGACACTGTGCTCGGTGAAACGAGCTGGACACAGAAGGACGCGCGCGTGTGTGATCCTGCGTCTGTGAGGGACCCGGAGGTCAGACGCACAGACAGGACGTGGGTGGTCCCCAGGGGCTGGGGGGCGTGTCTCATGGGGACGGGGCCTCAGGTTGGGACGATGGGACGTTCTGGAGGTGACGGTGGCGACGCTGCCCGGTCTGCACCCCGACTCCAGCTCCGCCCAGGGCCGCGGCCGCCCGCTCACCGTTGTCGCTGTTGTCGTCCACCAGGATGACCTCCTTGAGCAGCGGGGAGGGCGTGTGGTTGACCACGCTGTGCACCGAGCGCAGGAGGACGGACAGCGCCTCGTTGACGAAGATGAACACCACCGAGAGCTGGGGCAGGTCGTCCGCGTAGCTCATCTGCCTGCACCTGCCGGCCCGGGCGGGGGGTGGGGGACACAGTGTCAGGGCCGGGCTGGGGGACGGACAGACAGGGAGGCGGGAGCCTGCTGCCCCCACGAGGGCCAGCTCGGTCAGTGCCCTGTCCCACTGCCAACAACAGAGATGAGGGTTAACAAGAACAGAACAGCCTGGCCGGCTGGCTCAGTGGTTGAGCGTCAACCTAGGAACCAGGAGGTCAGGGTTCGGTTCCCGGTCAGGGCACAGGCCCGGGTTGTGGGCTCGATCCCCAGTGTGGGGCGTGCAGGAGGCAGCTGATCCATGACTCTCTCATCATGGATGTTCCTCTCTCTCTCTCCCTCTCTCTCTCTCTCTCTCTCTCTCTCTCTCTCCCTTCCTCTTGAAATCAATAAAAACATATTTTAAAATTACTGGGAAAAAATATCCTCCAGAGAGAATTAATTAATTAAAAACCCAACGTGGTTTAAATGCACTGACTGTGACGTCATCTGCTAGCATCGTGGTAACCAGAACCTGCCCTTCCCAAGTCTGGCTGATTTGGGACGCGTGGCCCCACCCAGCACTGGGCACAGGGTGCTGCCAGTGCTGCCCGCACACGGCTGGGGGAGGGCAGGTGCCTCAGGGCCCACCCGGGGAGGACGGCTGGGCTCCGGCCACAGGGGGCCCCGGCTCAGACCTCACTCACATCCACCCGGAGTCACAGAGGCCCGGCCTCCCGACCCCAGGCGTCTGAGGATTTATGGGCCCGCAGAGCAGAGGCGGCGGCACGAGGGAGGCGGCAGCCACTCCTGAGGTCCCGGGCAATCGCGAGGCAGGCAGAGCCAGGCTGGCCTCGCGGGACACGGGGCCGCGGCCGACACTGATGGAGATTGATGGGGACGCCCTCTGTGCCTCCGGAGACATAAAGCTCCGGGAGAGGTTGGCGAGCGGCGTGCCTCCCAGGGAGCGTGAGCCCTGCCTGGTGAACCGTGCGCACGTCCGTCTCCTGCCCAGGCCCCGGGTCTGGTCTCAGCGCAGCCAGGAAGCTGCGTCATGTCGAGACCTTGACGAGGCTTCTGGGAACAGCTGGGGAGGGTTTGCAGAAGCATCATCCGAGACGGTTCTGCCCCTGACATCCTGGAGGCCTCCCTGGTGGCGGCATCTGCCCACGGGTGACACTGTCCCGCCCGCCCAGGGGCACCGATGTGAGTGGGGCCACACTGACGCCAGCCTTCCAGCTGACAGGGCAACCGCAGGGCCCAAGGCAGAAGCCTGGGGGGCGTGGAGAGCCCCACAGAACTGTCCTTCTGAGTCGGAGTCCACCCGTCCGTCTGTCCCCTCGGCCTCCCGTTAGCCTGTGACCCTGCAGCAGGATGGGCCACCGCTCCCGGCCCACGTGGCTCAGGGGTTGAGCGTCGACCTATGAACCAGGAGGTCAGGGTTCGATTCCCGCTCAGGGCACAGGCCCAGGTTGTGGGCTCCATCCCCAGTGGGCGTGCAGGAGGCAGCCGATCCATGATCCTCTCTCATCATGGATGTTTCTATCTCTCTCTCTCCCTCTCCCTTCCTCTCTGAAATCAATAAAAATGTATTTTTAAAAACAGGATGGGCCTGCAGTCTTTTCAAAGGACAGAGCTGGTGGGAGGCTGCCGGCCTCGCGACCATTCCTGGGAGACCCTGTTCCTGAGGCCCCTGCCCTCTCCGCACACACCTTCCCAGCCACAGACGGATGGACAGATGGACAGCTTGGGGGCTGGCAGAAGGCGGGGTGTCCCCCGTACAGACGATCTGCCTGTGGGGGGCGTGGCTTTGCTGCAGTCCCTCCCAATGAGGAGAGAGAGCAGGTGCCTTTCCCCACAGAACAAGCCACACAACACGCTCGCTTCCGTGTGGACAGCGAGTCTCCCTGCTCATCGTCACAGACACCCACCCCCTCCCTCGCGGGCCCTGCGGGCGGAAGGCGGGGAGCAGGCCCCAGGCCAGCGCCCGGACGGGCACCGGGGACGCCTCCCGCTCACGGCCCACTCGGTCAGCACCTGCTGGATGCCTCGCTGCTCCCAGCTTCGACGTTAACACACACGCAGACCTCGGGGACGTGGGGCGGAGGGGCCCCGAAGCGCTGGGATGCAGGGCGGGGCCCGGGAAGGCCGCGCGGTTACCATCCTGTTTCATGTGGATTTGTCAGTTCTCCTCTCAGGGTCCCCTGGGCCAGGCTCAGTGGCCTAGATCTATGCCATGTGCTTCGGTGCATAGGAAGCCGCCGCTTAACTAGAAAGCTGTCCACCCCCAGAGAGAGCGGCACGGACACGGCGCTAAGGGGAGAGGTGTGCGACGGGGTAGCCCTGGGGCGGGCACACGGGCACAGAACCGCCGTCTCTGGACCAGAAACACGGCCTGTGCCACGCGTGGCATTCGTGTTCATGGCAGCGCCGTGAGGGCCTTCCGTGGCCCAGCCTGGCTTTCTCAGACCGACAAACGTCAGCGTCAAAACGGACCCAGCAGCCAGCCCTGTTGCTGGGCCGTGAATCAGATGTCCACCCCAGGTAGGGGAGGTCCCTGAGGGGGAGGGACAGGGTCCATGTGATAGGCTGCATCAGGAGCCCACAGCAGGCAGGGAGGAGGGGAGGAGGGGGACCCTGTGGGAGGTCGCTGCTCACTTTTTGGGCCTGTAGTCGGGGATGGTCCTGTCCAGGGAGATCCGGTCGCTCAGCTGCGCGTTGTAGCCGAACTCCTCGTAGTTGCCGGCCGCCTCCTGGCTGTCTTCCCGCAGTGTGGCCGCCGCACCGCCCTGGCCCAGGCCCCCCGGGCCCTCCACCAGACCCATGGGCTTGGCGAGGCCTGGCAGGGAGCAGAAAAGAGGGGTCAGGCAGGTTCCGGGACAGACGGATGGACGGATGAGGCGGGAAAGGCAAAACCGTGGATCAGTAAAAAGATCCACGGTGGCGCCCTAACCGGTTTGGAGAGAGCGACGGCCTGCAGACTGAAGGGTCCTGGGTTCGATTCTGGTCAGGGCAATTGCCCAGGTTGAGGGCTCGATCCCCAATAGGGGCGTGCAGGAGGCAGCCGATCCATGATTCTCTCTCCTCACTGATGTCTCTCTCTCTCCCTCTCCCTTCCTCTCTGAAATCAATATCTATATATATAAAAGCCCAGTGACCAAACAGTGCAATGACCGGAACGACCAGAACGACAGCCAACCAGCCTGACCCGGGTCCTGATCATCCCCCCCCCCCGTCCCCCAGCAGCCCCATGCCAGATCGGCTCCCAACACCCCGATTGGGGGTGGGGCTGGCTGGCCAACCACCCACTGCCTCTCCCCACCCCCTGCCAGCCTGACCCTATGGGCCCCCATGGGGCGGGCCGACAGACCCCATTCATGCATGACTTTGTGCACTGGGCCTCTAGTAAATACATAAAAAAAGAAAAAAACAACCCAGAAAGCTGCCCACAGTCACCGTGTCCCCTGCCCCCTGGCCCGCCAGCCCCGCTCCAGGGGGCACTGCTTCTTCCGGTTCGCATCCCTTCTGTGCTGCCCCCTCGAATCTGCACGTGACGGGCCTGGATCGAGCCCACAACCCGGGCATGTGTCCTGACCGGGAATCGAACCCTGACCTCCTGGTTCATACGGTCGATGCCCAGCCACGGAGCCACGCCAGCCGGGCTAGACCAGCAAGGACTTCGAGGAACCGACTGCGGTGACCATTGGGTGGTGGGAAGAAGGCTGCTCCCCAGTGAAGCATCTCTGGACACACCCAGCTTCGTGAGGGACGGGGTACCCTGTGCACCTCATCCCACCCAGACAGGAAAAGGGGGTCCCCTGTCCCCAGCTGCCCCATCGCCAGCCCCGGGTTGGGGGCCCTGGAGGACCCGCATTCATGCCCAGGTGGGGCTGCTCTCAGGAAAGTGAGCCTCAGCGGGCGCCCAGGAGGCTTCCTCGGGGGCAGGAACCCCGTGATGCCCGCACCCCCCAACCCCCCTCCGCCCGGAGCCTGAGCCTGGAACCCGGAGCCCGAGGGCACGTCTGCGGGGACGCGCTCCTGTCAGGCAGGGAGTGACTGGAGAGCCAAGCAGCTTCTGTTAACGAATCAGGCGGAAGGCGATCTCCCTTTGTCCGAGTTCATCATCGGTGTTGTCATTGGACGAGGTTGGGCACCTCTGCCCACAGTGATTCCGCGTTCGTGGAGGAATTGTCTGAAGTCAGTAACCCGAGGGAGCTAATGACAGGCGCTGTCTGGGAGGCACGGGGGCCAGAGACAGCGCACGGAGGGTGTGCGGTGCGGCCACGCAGAGCCTGGACTCAGAGCGGTGGGTCTGCGCCCGCTTCCCAGGCACCTTCTCTTGTGCCCTGAGAAAAGCGAGGTGGGGGTTCATGATCCACCGAGACTGTCACCTGAACATACGGGGGGGGGGGGGGGNCCCCCCCCCCCCCCCCCCCCCCCCCCCCCCCCCCCCCCCCCTGTAGGGAGTGGTGGGGCCTGTGGCTCAGGAGCCCCACCGGTGTGGCCTCGGGTCCAAAGACGCCAGATCTTCTAGACTTTCTTGTTTAAAAATATGTATTTGTATTGATTTCAAAGAGGAAGGGAGAGGGAGAGATAGAAACATCCATGATGAGAGAATCATGGACCGGCTGCCTCCTGCACGCCCCCCACTGGGGACTGAGCCTGCAACCCGGGCCTGTGCCCTGACCGGGAATCGAACCCTGACCTCCTGGGTCATAGGTTGACGCTCAACCCCTGAGCCACGCCGGCTGGGCAATGGGGGGAGGAGTGAGGGGGAAGGGGGAGGTCCGGAGGGTGCCTGGCAGCGTCTGGATTTCATGTTCCATGAGAAAAACAAAGCACAACACAGGGGGCCCCATTAGCCAGGGTTTTGTCAGGGACCCTGAATTCCCACTCAGAGGAGCAAGGGGTGGGTGTTAGGGAGGCTGCCCTGCCCACCCGGGTACTCGTTGGCCCTGCCCGGCCATGGCCGGCTCCCGGGAGCCCTGTGGGCAGCCTCTGCCCCCTCCCCACCCCGAAGCGTCCTCTCCCGCATGGCCGGCCCTCTCCCCCCGGCTACCTGGCTGTGTGGGTGGCTGTGATTTCTCAACTTGGAAGGAGTGTGGTTTCCAAGCTCCCAGCTTCTCTCTGAGTCACTGAATCCCATCTGTCACCAGCGCGTAAGCCAATCCTTCTGGAGAGGAAACGGCCGCCGCAGAGGCAGAGGCTGCAGGTCACATGGTCTTCTGCAAGGAGGGGGGAGGCGTGCCCGCTAGCGGCATCGGGCGGCTGTGAGATACGGCCTGGCTCAGGATTCGGGGTCCGGGCACCCCTGGGGACGCGTGACAGCCTCTGGCAGCCCACAGAAGGGGTCTTGGGGTCCGCCGGGGGCCCCAGGAGGGCAGAGCAGGCTGGTTGAACCCACCACGGCCCTGGAAACCACTAGGAACGTGAGATGTAAACACCAGGAATAGCCCCCACTTCTCTAAACTGTGGCCACCTGGCCAGGAATGACCAGGCCCAAAGGAAGAAAAATGGGGACCGAGCTGATGACTGGGTCCCTGGGAGAGGGAGGGGGGTCTAGATACTGCAAACTCGGCCGGCTGGCGTGATTGAGACTGACCTATGAACCAGGAGGTCACGGTTCGATTCCCGGTCAGGGCACATGCCCGGGTTGTGGGCTCCATCCCGGATTAGCTGTTAACCGGTTAAACATGTGGATTTTGTAATCAAAGAAAACACGATAATTTCAAGAGCAACATCCAAAGTGCTTTATTCCAAGTCATGCCCATCGCTGGCTACACGTTCCCCCATCTTTCAGGTGATGGTGGAGACCGTCCCAATAGAACTTTCCTTGTTTTGAGGCCGACCATTCAGAGACCCAGTTTCCCACGTCTTCGCACGTGTTGCAGTGCTGCTCAGAGAGCGCGTGTGCCGTCGATGGGAACAGGTGGTCATCGGAGGAGCAAGGGCTGGTGAACACGGCGGGTGGGTTAATACTTCCCAGGCAAGATCTTTTCACGTGTCTTTCACTGGTTTTGAAGTGTGTGATGGTGCGTCATCACGAAGCCAAATTACTTAACCGTGTGTTCTGGCCCATGGTGGCCGTTTCACGATCAAAGCGTGGTTCCAATTGATTATCTGTTGTCGGTAGCCATCAGTATTAACGGTTTCCCCTGGTTTTAGCAGCTCCTAATACCCCACACCTTCCCGATCCCACCAAGCGCAGAGCAGTGT
>JAWPEG010000010.1:27854835-27867046 GCA_035771395.1 Myotis vivesi
CGCCCCCCCCCCCCCCCCCGCCTGCGACGAGACATTCCTCTCCCCTCCCAGTCTCTCCCACTCAGGTTTCTCAGCCCAGCTCCCCGAAGATAGGCTGCAAAGCACAGCACCGTGGGAAAGATTGATGGCAGCCATTCGCATGCGCGAGTGTGCGCCGGCCCGGAGGCCCTGCCACCGCCTCCCGGGTTATTTAGTGTGAAGGAGCACGCTGTTCCGAAACCGCAAGTACACGTTCCTCATAAATCAGACGTTCCCGAGCGCCTTCTGGGACGGGCTCTGGGCAGGCCATCACCGCTGACGCCTGAGGGGGTGGTCAGCCACCGAGAGCTGGGGCCAAGGGCTGGGTGTAAATCACACCCAGCTTCAGGGGCCCCAGAGAGTGAGCAATGAATGAACGAGTGAGTGAATGAATGATTAAATATGCCGATGACCAGCTTCTGAGCTCCTGGGGCCTGAGGTCACAGTGTCTGAGGCTCGGCTGCAGGAGTTGACAGCGAAGACGGTGCCCTCAGACACATCTGAACCCAAAGTTTCCCATCAGTAAATCAAGACGTCTCAGCGTGGCTCAGTGGCTGGTCATCGCCCTGTGAACCAGGAGGTCAGGGCACGTGCCCGGGTTTCAGGTTCGATTCCCAGTAGGGGGCGTGCGGGAGGCAGCCAATCGATGACTCTGTCATCATTGATGTTTCTCTCTCTCTGCCTCTCCCTACCTCTCTGAAATCTGTAAAAATATATTTAAATAAATAATAAGATAAAGATGGCGGGAAGCTGCCCCCACCCCCATAACCCCCTCGTGTGCCTGATCTCATGGCCTTGTCTGCAAGGGTGTCCTGAGGAGGTGGCCCTGTGCAGGCACCAGGAGCGGGTGATAGAGCTGCGGACGCACACTCGGCGGCCCCCTCGCCTGTCCCGCCAGGAGGCCGTCCAGGCCCAGGGCCAGCACCAGGGCCGGGTTAAACAAGCCCTCGGGAATGACCCGCGACAGCCCCCTTAAAATATGTCTGTGCTGGCGTCAGGCTTCTGGGCTGGGACGTGGACTTTTCCACAGCGGGGAGCCCTGGCCTGGGCCTTTGCCAGCGCTCACTACTGTGTAATCTAATCTAATCGATCAATTAAATCCAAATAATTTTTAAAGAAGCTGTAATGACAGTGATAGGATGGCAGGACGACGTGTGATTTCCTTAATGACATTGATAGAAGGAAACTGTTCCCCGGGACTTGCAGGGTTTGGTCATCGACCCTGTGCTTCCATCCCCCACGCTGAATTGTGCATCCGTGGCTGCCACAGGCGTGCCGTGGAACAAGCCACCGGCTGCGGTAAACACGCAGACACGTGTATTGGCTACCTGGCTGCCGGCCGGGGCTCCCGGATGTCCTGTGGTCCTCTGTGGGTGGCTAAGATGGCCTGCTGTCCTCAGCAGGCTGGCCGAGGTGTCTGGTGGAGCTCACAGACGGGCAGAGCAGGGGTGGAAGGAAGCACCTGCTGCCCTGGCCTGTTTGTCTTTTGTTGTTTTTAATTCTCACCTGAGGATATTTTCCCATTGATTTTTAGAGAGTGGAAGAGAGGAGGGAAAGACAGAGAGAAACACCGATGTGAGAGAGACACATTGATGGGTTGCCTCCTGCAGGAGCCCTGACTGGGGCCCAGGCCAGAGAGGAGCCTGCAACCGCGGTATGTGCCCTTGACCGGAATCGAATCCGGGACCCTTTGGTCTGCAGGCTGACGCTCTAGCCACTGAGCCAAACTGGCCAGGGCTTTAGCCCATTTGCATCCAGGCTGCTGCTGCCCCCAGACAAAGAACAGGTGTCCCCTCCTTTCCACGCCAGGACTGCCGCCCCCCCACCTCGCCCCCCTCAGGGACCTGCCCCAGCTCTCAACCTTCCTCCCCTCCCTCTGCTCCCTCCCCTTCTCGCCTTAGTTTCCTGGCACAGATGCAGGAGAGGATTGGCGACGTCGACTGAACAAGTCCCATATGGTCCTTCCCAGAGAAACTGTTTCTCAAGTGGATGCATTTAAACCTCCTCTCTTCCTGCCAGCGTTCCCCTGCCTGGCATCGCCACCGCTGCGGGCGGTCCACATGCTTCCTCCCCGTCTTCCCCCAGCAAGCGCACAAAGGAAGGAGGAATCGCGGCCAGAACAGGAAGGTAAATAAAGGTGCGGGGCAGAGTCCTGTGCTGTTCTCACGGTCGGCCCTGCACAGTGCTAACCTGGCCTGGGAAGGAAGGAGAGAGGAGGCTGAAAACTGGCTTTCACATCTGGCTTCCCTTGGGAGATGGGCGTGGGATGCAGCACAGTAGGGCCGTAGGGTGAGGAGTCGGGCTCCAGTGGGTGGAGGGGGGGCAGTGGTCCAGCCTTTGGCAAGAAGCAAACCCACAAGCTGAGCAGGTCAGCAGCAGAGCTGGACAGAGCCTGCCTTCAAACCGCTTCTACCTGGACACGCAGCTGGACTACATTTCCCAGACCCCCTTGCTGCCCGGTATAGCCATGTGACTGATTCTGACCAATGGCGTGCAAGCAGAAATGATGGGCTTCCTGTCCGGGCCTAGACCTGGTCCTCAGTCAGCCTCCAGCACTGGTGATGGAGAGGATTCGGTTACCTGTCCCCACCCGGGGCCCGGAAGTCCACCCGATGCCAAAGTCAGTCCAGGTCCACTCTCATCACCTGCCCGCACACTGTTCTGCAGACGGAGCCCTTTCCTTCTCTGTTGTAATGAAATGTCAGATCTGCCTGCAATGTGACCCCGGTGGAATTGGGAGCGACCCCTGTCGGCCAGATAGCACCAGGCCCGTGCCTTAGCTTCGGCGATGACCCTCGAAGTGGACGGTGACATTTTTACATGAGTCTTCTCGCTCCGTCGGTCTCCGATGTGTCATTCTAGGTGGGAACAGCGTCCCCTGTTCTCCCCATGCCCCTGCCCTCCCCCTTGCGTCCTCTGGAGCTGGAAGGAGCTGGTGGGTCCAGGGATGGCGGAGTTTGGGAGACTTAGTCTTCCTCTGGCCACCCATGAGCCTGCCCTGGTGGGAATCCAGCCAGAACCCCTGTGGCCTTCCTATTGCCAACCTTACATGGGAAGGGCCGCCCCGCCCCCCACGACAGGACAGAAATACAAGGGAGTCCAAGGCCCGTCCCTGCTTTGGCTGGGCTCCCGGGGAGACATTTGAAGAGGGAGGAGGAGAGAGAGAGGCAGGCGCTTCCCAGCCACGGCAGAGAGGGGTCCCGTGGCTCCTGTGCGTGGGGTACGTTCCAACTTCCCGGGGAGCGATTCCACCGCCTCAGCCCCGCCATCTGGAATGTTCCGACTCGCGCCTGCTGGCGTCCGCTTTCCGAAACGTTGCATATCCTGGGTCTGAGATTGGGAGCAACTGTGTGTGGCAAATACACGCTTCCCTCATATGTTCCCGTGACATGCAGCAGATTGCTTCCAGCCCTTGGAGAAACACGAGCCCAAAAAAGAAGCAAAGAGAGAACAGCCTTTGCCGAGCGCTCTCCTCGCCAAGGAGAAACCCTGGTGATTCTGGAAGGATGGAAAGGACCCTGAGAAGCAGGCACACCTGCCGGCAGGTGTGGCTTTGAGGTGCCAGGCTGGTGCCCAGGAAGGGGGCAGGTGAGGGCCATTTGTGGGAGATGAACAGAAACCCCGCTCAGCCGCCTGGTGGAGCCCAAACCTGCTGGGCTCCTCTGAGACCCTGGGGCTGGAGAATGAGGCTGCAGAGCTGAGGCAGGGAGGAGTGAGTGGTCCCAGACCCAAGCAGACCCACTGGCCCTCAAGGGTCTTGGTGGTAAGTGGTAGAAACCGAATTTGAACCCGTTACGTAGAAGCTGTATGTATTAACTCGTAAAATCTAACTTTGGGGGTGGCACAGACCTCAGGCCATGGAAACCCCAGCTGTGGGCTCCACCAGGCCCTCTCCACATCCCACACTGACCTCTCTTCCTCTCTGGCATCCTCCGTGCCGAGGCCCCAGACCCACACGACAGGCTTAGTGTCTGTGCAAAGTCAGAGCTGTCCATCCTGCAAATCCCACCCCCACCCAAAGAGTGACAAGCTCCAGATAAAGACTACATATTTCCCAGCCTCCCTTGCAGCTAGGTGTGGCCATGTGACACATCCTGGCCAATCAGCTGTTATGCCTGGATCTCCCGGCCATCAGATCTTGGCTGGCCTGAGAAATAGCCCAGCCAGACAGGTGAGCCAGGGAACGGTCACCCCAGGTGCACAGCAGCCGAGAGCTCAGGCCTGGAATGCGGGCCCCACACCCACCTGGGCCTGTGCACCATGGGGTTCCATTCCGCTCAAGGGCACGTGCCTTGGTTACAGGCTCAATCCCTGGCCCGGGTCAGGGTGCGTGCGGGAGGCAACCAATCGATGCGTTTCTCTCATATCAATGTCTCTCTCTCTCTCTCTCTTTCTCTCTCTCTCTCTGTCTCTCCCTTCCACTCTCTTTAGAAAATCAATGGAAAAATGTTCTCGGATGAGGATTAACAACAACAACAAAAAACAACAACACGGGATTTGCACCCAAATCAGAGGCACCGTCAGAGCGGCCTGTGACCCTCCAGAAAGCTCCTGTCTGTGGTCTGGATGCTGCACCGGACACGGGGTCCTTGTTAATTGAACCCGAATCGCCCCCCCCGCCCCCCCGGGAGGGGCCAGGGAGCTGCTCAGCTCTGAGGAGGATGCATCCGACAGGACATCCTCTGTCACCGAGGACAAGCCGTTTCATCGGGCCATTATCTCCGGGCTCCTGTTATCCTGCTATTGATCTTCCCTCCTAATGAAGCCCAGATAATTAAATGACCGGAAAGCCGTGCCTGGTCTTGATGAACACACCCTTGGCGCCACACGGCCAAGGAGCCCCGGCGGCCATGAAGGAGAACCCCGCTCCTCGCTCTCCTGGCCCCTTGGCCTGGAGGACACGGGGACACCCAGGAGGGCCGGGCCCTGCACCCCAACCTCCCGCCACAGGATCAGGAAGGAGAAGACCAGGGCAGGCCCGTCGGGAGGGCAACTCTCCCACCGTGGTGTCTGGCGAGTGGAGGCGGGGAGTCCTGTCTTCAGCTCAGGAAACAAAGTTATACTCTTCCCCGCGTTCCCAGCTGGCCGTGCCGTCTCGCAACGGAAGTTACTGCTTGAGTAATGGACACCTGTTCCTTCTTAAAAATATATATTCGTATTGATTTCAGAGAGGAAGGGAGAGGGAGAGAGAGAAATACCAAGGATGAGAGAGAATCATGGATCGGCCGCTTCCTGCACGCCCCACACTGGGGATCGGGGGCGGCGGGAGGGGGGATCGAGCCCACAACCAGGGCATTTGCTCCAACTGGGAATCGAAGGGCGCTCTTCCACGGAGCCATGCCGGCCGGGCAACACCTGCTCCTGCTTCAAACTCGAATCCAGTGCCCCTTCCGCTGGTGGCACAGTCGGCTTCCCTGGGGACTCACCCCAGCTCGCTGGACCCAGGCCTGCGGGGAAGCCGACCTCATTATCTGCTTCCAGGTGGGGCCTGTTCCACCCTCCAGGGCCCGGGAGCCTCGGGCTTACATTCCCATCACAACCAAGGCCCCCTCCCTGCACAGCACGGCTGCGCCTCGGTGCCTCGCTCTGTCCGCTCGGAGCTTCTCTTACTGCACACGGCACATTGCTCTTGGCCACAGGGCCTGTCACTCAGGCGCAGGCCCCAGGCAGCCCCCTCCGCAGCCCAACCAGCGGCTCCAGGAGCCTGTCCCTTCCTTCCTCCTGTTGGTTTCCCAGCAGCTCCTGGCAGACACTCCCGGGTCCCCTTGGCCGGTGGCCTGCGGCTGGGACTCTCCCATCACCGCACAGCAGGGTCCACTGAATGGCAAGATGGGCTGCCCCAGGGGGTGGGGGCTGGGAAAGCGCAGTCCCAGCTCACTGCTGCTGCCTGAGGCCTGAGCAAATTGGGAACTGGTGAGCCGGGAGAAGGTTGCCTGGCAACCAGTGTCAGCCACCTTTTCGCCAACAGCTGTCCGCTTGGCTGGACACGGCTGTTCGCTTGGATGGACTCGGCCTGAGAGGTGCAGGGCCAGGCCCACAGCCCAGCCCACCCGGCACTCTCACCGGCCACACTTTCCGCCCCGAACAGCAGCGTCTGCGCCCGGGAATCGAACCCATGACCCTTCAGTGTTGGGACTCGTGCTCTTAGCACTGAACAGGCCAAGGCTGGTCTGTATTCTTTTTTTTTTTTTTAATATATTTTTATTGATTTTCTACAGAGAGGAAGGGAGAGGGATAGAGAGTTAGAAACATCGATGAGAGAGAAACATCCATCAGCTGCCTCCCGCACACCCCCCACTGGGGATGTGCCCGCAACCAAGGCACATGCCCTTGACCGGAATAGAACCCGGGACCCCTCAGTCCGAAGGCCGACGCTCTATCCACTGAGCCAAACCGGTCAGGGCTGTATTCTTTTTAAAATATATTTTTATTGCCAAACCGGTTTGGCTCAGTGGATAGAGCATAGGCCTGCGGACTGAAAGGTCCCAGGTTCGATTCCGGTCAAGGGCATGTACCTTGGTTGTGGGCACATCCTCAGTGGGAGGTGTGCAGGAGGCGGCTGGTCGATGTTTCTCTCTCATCGATGTTTCTAACTCTATCCCTCTCCATTCCTCTCTGTAAAAAAATCAATAAAATATATTTAATAAATAAATAAATAAATAAATAAATAAAATATATTTTTATTGATGTCAGAGAGGAAGGGAGAGGGGGAGAGAGAGAGAGAAATGTCCATGATGAGAGAGAATCATGGATCAGCTGCCTCCTGCACGCCGCACACTGCGGATGGAGCCCGAAACCGGAATGGAACCTGGGACCCTTCAGTCCGCAGGTGTATCCATTGAGCCACACCGGCCGTAGCTCAGCTGTATTTTTTTTTTTTTAATTAAAGGGGAGAGGGTGCATCCCCGGCCCACAGGCTGTTGTTTCTCCTTTGATTCCCAGTTTGAAGGATTTTACCCACACCTGGGAGTCAGGTGTAGGGTTAGGGTTAGGGCTTCTCAGGCCCCTTGACCTCTGGGCAGCTGGACGGCCGAGGGTGGGGGTGGGGTTGAGGCCGGTCTGCAAACGTTCTGCTGGGGAGATAGGTCTGGGGTCCCTCTGGGCCTGGAGGGGGAGGGGTTCTGTCCGGCAGGTGAAGTCCAGGTGTCAGATTCCACGTCTGTGACACACACGAGCCCCCAGCTCCAGAGGAAGCCTGGCCGCCTCCTGTCCGTCCCCAGAGCTGAGTCTCGCCTCCCCCTCCCACTTCCCGTCTCCCTTCCTCTCTCTTCTCCCCAAGGCGGGTGCTGGTGTGGGAAGGGCTCCCAGGAGACACCCAACGAAGGAGGAAGCAGAGGGCACTGGGGCCCCAGAAAAGGACCTTAGAAACAGGACCACAACTTTCTAAAACGGGAGGAACCACCCGGCTGGCATGGCTCAGAGCTCAGGGTTCGATTCCCGGTCAGGGCACAGGCCCGGGGTGCGGGCTCCATCCCCAGTGTGGGGCATGCAGGAGGCAGCCGGTCCATGATTCTCTCTCATCATTTCTCTCTCTCTCTCTATCTCCCTCTCCCTTCCTCTCTGAAATCAATAAAGATATATTTAAATAAATAAATAAACCAGCAGGCACTCGGCAGGCGTGGGACTCGGCAGGCGTGCCCCCTACCCAAACCCACCACTTGGCTGGAAACGACACTAAGAGCCTGGGGGTTGGGGGGCGCTGGGAGCATCGGGCTCTCTCGGCATCTGGAGCAGTGCCATGGGACGTCTGCCCGGCAGGCACGTCTGCAGAGCCAGCGGCCACCCACGCGAACTGCTCCGTGGCGGCCCCACCTGTGAGAACGGCCGGCCATTCCACAGCGGCTCTTGGCCCCTCTCTGTCCGAGAGTAGAGATTTGATTACTTTTTTATCACTAAATTAAATGTCTTCTCTTGCTGGTCTCGTGCCATTCAATCTCTCTCGATCTTAATAGACTGCGGCTTCGGCCTGCGGCCCTGCCACTGATAAGGTGAGTGGGACTCGGGGTGCAGGGCTGGGGGGGTGCAGGTGTGGGAGGTACATGTGTCCATCAGGGGTCCCGCCACCTCTCCAGCCGCCTTTTGATGGAGAATGTGTCCCTCCCGTTGAGCTGAATGGCATATGGGGACCTCCCCCAGTGAGTGCCTTGTGTCCCCAGGTGGCACCCGGGCCGAGCATAGACACAACTGCCCGGGGGGAAGGCGTTTGCCCACCACTGCTTCCCACCCAGCCCTGCCGCCCGGTGCTCAGGAGCCAGCCGGGCAGGGAGCCTGCAGGACGCTGGCCTGGGCAGACAGACCTGCCAGAGGCTTGTGATTGAGTCCCAGCTGCCGTCCGTCCATCCGTCCCAGACAGGACGTGGCATCTGCCAGGAGGGCCCAGGGTGCATCCCCGGGGAACCCCATAGGACACCGCTGGAGGGGGCCGGCTCTCCGGCTCTCCACAGACCGCAGGAGCGGACCCAAGTGGCTGGACCTCGGGCTGTAAGAGTTGCCTGCAGCTGCGCGGGGGCCCCCATGTGAACCCCCCCACCAGCCCCTGGGGCAGGAGGAGGAGGAGGGGCGGAAAGTTCCGAAACCTGAGGGGCCCAGAGGACACGGGATCCCAGCCAGAGAGCCGTCTGCCCACTGGGGACATGGAGAGCACCAGGCACCGCTGCCCCCTCCCACCCAGCCCCCGGCTCAGGCAGCCCAGCCTGCTCTCAGCATCGGTGGCCAACCTCCTGCCCAACCTCCCACCAAGAAGAATGGGATGTGGTGAGGCTGCTGGTTTCTCCCAGGTCCCCTCTCCGGCCCCGCCCTCCCCCAACCAGGCCCTGAGGACGCCCGGAACCACCTGCCCAGGGGCTGGTCTCAGTGTCTTCTCACAGCCACATACCCAGGAGCCTCAGCGTGACTTCTCCAGCCCCCCCACACCCAGCAGAACAAGGGAGACGAGGAGCACACGACGTAGCAGCTCGTTCATATCAGCCCAGAAGCAGCCAGAGGACCCTTCGGAGCCCCGTGGGGGGCTCGCTGGTGAGAACGGCTCCCCCCTGGACGCCTGCTCACACGCTGGAACCACTGCTTCTTTATTCCCCCGTTTCCCTCCTGGGATCTGAGTGGCATGCAGTACCCTAATAAGCCTGCTTTTCAATGAAAGAAAAAAGAAAGTGGCATCAACTTCCATGTGAAGGATGTAAGTTCAGGGCAGAAAATATGAAGCCGGGCGCAGCCGGCGTGGCTCAGTGGTCCAGCATCGACCTAGGAACCAGGAGGTCAGAGTTCCATTCCCAGTCAGGGCATATGCCCGGGTGGCGGGCTCCATCCCCAGTGGGGGGCGTGCAGGAGGCAGCCGATCCATGACTCTCTCTCATCATTGATGTTTTCTCTCTCTCTCCCTCTCCCTTCCTCTCTGAAATCAATCAATATGTATATATTTATATATAAAGAGGTTGGGCTATCAGGAGAGACAGACAGACACTGGTCTCCATGAGGAAGCCACCTGCACCTCCTGCGGCCTCCAAACCAAGGCTCCGTTCGGCCTTCCCAGCTGCCGACCCCATCTGTCCGGCTGGAGGGTAGGGAAGACAGACCTGCCTTCCCCTCTGCATCCGCCCCCCCCCCCCTACACCTCTCCCCAGCCCTGACCACTCCCCCTTCTCCATTTTGGGGAGGTTGTCTGAGCTCCGTGGCGCCTCTGCCATCTAGTGGACACGAGTGGAATTGCAGGCACCGGGAGCCCTCTCTCCGCTCCCCAGTCCTCAGAGGGTAGCCAAGCCCACTCACCTGGACGCCCTACCGTCAGCAGGTGGCCCTTGCCTGTGGGTGGGTTTGCAGCTCACTCCCACGGTTTTCTGTCCAAACACAGAGTGGCTGCGGCACAGCGGGGTCACCCAGAGGGCAGACTTCTCCATCCCGTGTCCACCCGCCATCCTGCCCATCGGGCTCCTGCCTGAGCGTGTCCTCCCCTGGGCGGCTCTGAGAACACTGGTCGGGCGGGGGCCTTCCGGGCTGTCCCTCCACCTGCTTGGGCTGCTCTGAGGTTTTCTCGCGTCTCTTGGGATCAATTGCACGGGATTGAGCACCTTCTCGTCACATTGAGGTGTGTGCTGCCCACCTGGACCCCCAGGCCCAGGTCTGTCTGCCGTCAGCCACACTCAGGGGGGCAGGGCGGGGCGCTGGGACCCCCGGTCCGGCCCCCTTCTTCCTGCTGGCTGTCCCGAGGGGGGACTGCCTGCTCAGGCCACAGCTCTCACTCCAGCAGGTCCATCACCTGCAGAAGCGCAGGTTTGGGCAGAATGCAGCTCCGTGCTCACCCCCTCGGCTGGAAGGCCTCCGTGGCAGCGGGAACAGACCAGGTGGGGGCGGGAACACCAGGTGACTGGTGCCCCGTCTGGGCTCAGAGGCCCCCGAACGGCTGTCAGGAGCCCCAGGAACACCCCACACCAGCATGGCGAGGGGTCAACCCCACCTTCAGGCGGGGGCACACACAGCCTTGGGGGAAGCACGGCCAAGCCCCCGCGGGTCTGGGGCCAGAACTGGGTCTCCCCGATGGCCAGGCCTCTGTGGTTTCTCCTCAAGGAAATAGGAGGCCCGTGGTGGCCGCCTTCTAGCACCTGCAGCCGACCCTCCCACGCCCGCCCCCAGAGAATAATGGCTCCAATGAAGGCGCAAACCATCGGGGCCTGGTAGAGCTGAGGGGTCCCCCAGGACTGAGGTCCCCAGGACTGAGTGATCCACCCAGAGCTGAGGGGCCCACCCAGGACTGAGCGACCCCCCCCAGGACTGATCCCCCCAGGGCTGAGGGGCCCACCAGCCTGCGGGAGCCGGGGAGCAATACCCACTCTGTCCACTAGGTGTCAGGCTTGTCCACGCTCCGTGTGTAGCCACAGGCATCATTGGGACCTGCGGGACCTACTGCCTGTTCACAAAATGCTCATCAGATGCCTGCTGTCTGCTGCTCAGCGCGTCGCCCCTGTGGGCCCCCACACCTCAGCCACCGGTGAGCAGACGGGGCCGGGGAGCCTCCCACACCTGTCATCACAGCCACACCTACCGGCTGGTCAGGGCCGGACTGTGTCCCCATAACTCCCGGTGCTGCTGCCCAGGGACCCTGGGAGCCCTCAGCGGTGGACACGGTGCCCACAGTCCTGCATCCCCCCCTGGGCGTGCCCTCCGCCCCCCAGCAGCAGGGCGGCACCCTCGGAGAGGGAGGGGCTGGGGTTGGAACTGGGAACGGCGCGCGGATCCCTCTGGACCAGCAGCTGCCGGGACCACCTGCTCCGGGCGCCACGGGCTGCCCACCAGCTGGGAGGCTTGCACCTGCCATGCGTGGGGGGGTCCCCGGTCCGGAGTGCTGAACTGAGCCCTGGGCCCGGCCCCCCTCAGTCGGCCTGCTTGAGACCCCACCTGACGAGAGTTTACAAAGAAGACAGTGTGTGTTTATTATTTGTTTTTTAAAAATATATTTTTATTGATTTCTGAGAGGAAGGGAGAGGGAGAGAGAGAAACATCAATGATGAGAGGGAATCATGGATCGGCTGCCTCCTGCACGTCCCCCACTGGAGATTGAGCCCACAACCCGGGCCTGTGCCCTGACCGGGAATTAAACCCTGACCCCCAGGTTCACAGGTCGACGCTCAGACACTGAGCCACCCGGCCGGGCGTATGTGTCTATTAATTGTAACTGAGCACGCTGTCCACGTTTTAAACCCCAGACGGTGTGAACAGACACGTGCCGGTCGCAGGCATTTTCCGGGAGAGCCCATGGTTGGTTGTCTGCCAGCTCGCCACTGTGCACACCTCCAGGTGGGCAGGAGGGGCTGTCCTGGGCCCCCATTCCAGGGCTGGCTCCTCTGGGGAGGGGCTGGGGGGCTGTCCCTTCCTATCCTGGTCCCCGACGGCCCCTCTGCCAGCGTCCCCCTCACCTCCCCAGCCCCTCCTCTCCCTTCCTCTAAGAGGCTCATTACATAGGAAACCCCGTCCATCCTTCATTGATTGAAGTCGGCAGGAGCGATTATGGATCATTTTGTCGCTGTGGCAACTGCTGTGGTCGGAAGGGTTTGCCGAGGCCTGATTAGGCCAGACAGCTGCTGCGATGGGACGTGGGGCGGACAGCAAATCAATGGGTCTTTATGGGGCCGTGCGTGAGGCCGGGCCAGCGTGGTGTCTGCCCCACGGGGAAGGCTGCGGGGGGGGGGGGGGGCGGGGGGGG